>VZSV01000052.1:2903802-2949586 GCA_013398735.1 Nothocercus julius
GTCCAGCCGGCTGCGGCCGCCGTGGGGCAGCGCCGCTGGGCACGTGCAGCCCCCCTGCCCCGGGCCGTGGCGGAGCGGTCCGGAGCGCGGGGGACCGGCGAGACGCGGCGTGGGA
Organism: Nothocercus julius; assembly: GCA_013398735.1. NCBI lineage: Eukaryota > Metazoa > Chordata > Aves > Tinamiformes > Tinamidae > Nothocercus > Nothocercus julius. The sequence goes on from VZSV01000052.1 coordinate 2,903,918, forward strand.
GCGGGGGAAACGCGTAATTGGGGAAGGAAAATGCTGCGGTTTGGGGAAAAGAAAGCGTGGAAGTGCTGGGAACGTGTAGTCCTGTGGGAAAGGAGGGTGAGCTAGGGAAACGAGCTCTTAAAAAGATAATTTTTTTTCTGTGAATAATAAATATATTCAAGTCACTTGTTTTGCTCCTGGAATCTCATGTCGTCTTCATAGTGGCTTTCCAGGTGTATCTGGAGCTCGGAGTTGCACGTTGTGTATTTTTATGCATCCTGGCTGCCTTTGGTAGGAAAGTTTGCTGCTTTGTTCTTCTTTCAGTCTCAAATTTGCTTGTGTTCACTGAAAGATCAGTGGCTAGAGTCTTCAGTTGCCTTCAGTTTTGCACAGGTCATATCTTCCAGGAGTGTTCTCTCTAGTGGTTCTCTTGGCGATATTTTGTCCCTGCATCTTCTCTTTACTTGGCTTTCAAGCTTCTTTAAAGTGTGACTTTTATCATGCCCAAGCAGTAGAATATATTTCTGCATATTTTTTAAGCTTATAAAATTTTGACCTGCTTTGAGCTTTGTGACTCACTGAGAAGTTGTAGCCAGTTTGAGCAGCAAAATGGAAATGTGAAAACCTAAACAGCAGCAGTTATTAAAAGAGAATGCTCTGCACCGGTGTGTTATTTTAATGTTTCCTGATAAAATGTTTAAATACTCTGGTTTAAAAGTATTTCAAAAGATATATGTGATTATTGTTTAAGTTATCTATGTAAATATTTTTGTCTTGTTGGTTCTGATGGCATGGACAAGGGGAAGCCCCTTTAACAGTGCTCCATTGGGCTGTGGATACAGAATCAATCACAAAACCGATACTGAAACTTCTATAAATAGGTTCAAACAGTTTTGGACCAGATTTAGTTCCCTTTATCACAGTTTGTTTTTTCAGGAGAGAATACAATGAGTCTTCAAAGCCCAGTTGTCATGTTTACATTTAGGAAAAGTGTAAAAGAGTAAAGTTTCTGGCTATATTGATTTGATTAAATGAGCTGTGAACCTGAGGCAGCTCTCTCCAGAGAGCTGCTGTTGTGTTTGCTTTTCTTTCCTTAAGGTTGCTATTAGGAAAGCAGTTTTGGATTTTATTTGCTGTGCATTGTAGGGTGATTGTCCCTTTGCCTTAGGACACTTTGCAAGTGAAAGAGTGCCCTGTTTAGAGATATCTAGCTGATTGGAGTAATTTGTTGTATTCTTGATCTCTTTTTAGCAGGTAACTTTAAGGAAAAATAAGGCATCTACTCCCATGTGGTTTAAGTCATATATTTAACTAACTCGTTGAAAAGATGTGCTTTTTTTCTTAGAAAGAGACTGTGCTTTCAAGCTGTGTCTTGTCTGATCTATAGCTTGCACTAGACTGTCTCTGAGCTTTTGTTATTGAGAAATTGTTCAGGCTGTGTGCTCGCCCTGCTTGCTCTCTCTCCTTTTCGTTAAAGAGCGAGTAGATGGCTTAGTATGGAAGGACTATGACTTTAATTCTTCAGTCCATTGTCCAGATGCTAATTCATATCAGACTTGAATCATCTGTTTAGAGAATACTGTTAAGGCTTTCTTTGATTTCAGTAGCTATGTCAGGCTTGTAATTGGGAAGTCTCTGAGCCTATTAATCCCTGTCTCCTTGCTGAGCTATGTAACATGGTGAGTTGTGATGTATTTGTTAGTTATTTCTCAAAAAAAATCAAATCTTTTTCATGCAAGCCACTGAAAGACTTTAAATAGTAAGTGTGGAAGTCTGCGACTTGCTGCTTAAAACTGTTACAAATGTTGGCATATCCCCATAACTGAGTCTGCCAGGTCTTTTTAAATTTAATTGCCTTGAAATGTATTCTTCAAAGGATTTGGGTTTAGTTATTTACTTAGCTGTGCCCTTTAAATAAGGACACTATGGGAATTTGGGGAGGAAAAAAAAAGGGAGCTACAGTCCTCTGGGAGTGTAAAATCACAGAGTTGACATGTAATGTTGTTCCTAGGAATGGTGTTCCAAACAGTTTGAAAGAATGGGGTGGCTGTCTGGTTTAGAGAAATACTTCTGGTGAAGGTAAAGCTTAGGAATATGCTGCGCTAAAAATAATACACATCTGTGCAGCTTAGAGCTCTGACTGTACACAAGTGACTTCTGTTTTTCTGAATCTGTACAAAAGATTTTAGCCTTTGTAATTCCTTTGTGTGGGTGATAATAATAGAAAAACACTCTTCACATTAACAGTACTTTGTTGTTTGACAATATAGAGAGCTAAATAAGTGATATAGATTTAGAAGCTTATAATAGTAGGCTGCTATCTGAACTGAGACCAGCTGAGACAACATTTTAAACAATAGCCTGTATAGGTTGCTGTGAAATTGCCTTTTGCCTACTAAAAACTCCACTTTGTGTTAGATGTAAATTTAATAAAGAAATCATGCATGCCCTAATTTGTGCTTCTATGATTCATTTTATAGCAGAATCAGTGCTTTGCACATCTTGATTTAGTTAGCTCTGTGAACCATTTTATCATTCCCAGTTCTACAATTAGAAAAAAAGAGGAAGATGGGAATTAAGTGCATGAGCATGCTAGGATCCTTTAGTTGTAGCTACTTTGAGAGTATTCTATAGCAGTAAAGTAAGACTGTTTCTGGTGGAAACCCCTCATGTAGTAGCTCTACTGACTCAGAAAGCCATAATGGGAATGTACCCTGTAAGCTCTAGAAGTCAAAATAGGTCAGTGCCTCAGTGCCATAGCCAGGGCTAACACCTGTAGGGGAGAGAGGTGGTGTTTTTTCTTTTTTTTTTTGTATTGTGTATATTGTATATATGCTTTGTATTCCTCCCTCTAACAGATCAAGCATGAGTCTGTGTGTGTGTGTGTGTGTGTATATATATATATATATAAATAAATGAGATAAAATATTCCTAGTTTTTGTTTGAGAGGCTGCACTAATGCTCTGGGTAGCGTTATTAGTAAACATACTTGTACTGGGGTTCACTCTCTTCTCTGCTGATTCTCCTCTTGTTTTTACTTTAATCTGTTTAAAAGACTGGCACTAAAATAAGCACTGTGTGTGTATTTTATGGCAGGAAGAAATGAAGTGACTTGCACTGTTTGCGTAACCAAGACTTGTTTCAGGCATCTGATTTTGAAATGAGAGTTATTTGAAACTGCCTTTACCCAGTAGTTAAGGCTGAGGCAACTGCTCTAACTCCTGGGCTCTAAAATCAAATTTGAATATGCCTAGCTTGCAGTGCCTTCAGTGTGAGTAGGTTATGGGCAAGCTGAAATTCTGTTGACTTAAAGACAAGTTCTTGACTCAATCAGTTCTTGAATATTCAACTTTTAAAATTGTCTTTGAAAATCAATGAAGTGCTTTCATGTCACTTCTTCTAAAAGGTTTGTCCTAGAAACTTCAAATTTGTTTGTTTGTTATGCGAGTGATATGCTGAAATGCTATTCACCTCTTCGTGAGGTTGCTATGTTCCTGTGTAAGGTCCTAGCGCTTGCTGAAGTCAAGCACATATTCTTGCACTTAATCTTTTTATTTTCTGAAATGCCTCTCTAAGCTGTTATTTCTGCTTCACTTTAGTGTTTTTCTTCACTAAGTAACTTTAAAGATTTTTTTTGTTAACTTTTGTTTTTGTTAACTTTTGTTTTGTTTCCATTACTAACCCGGCTTTTATTGAAGTCCATGCTGCTTTCCAGAGCAGGATGTGCAGCTTCCTTTAAAATCTTCATATGGGACTTGCTAACAGCCCTCTGTTTGAAAAGCATAATTTTTAAGCGTGAAAAGCAGTATACCTTTTATCTGAAAACATGGTAACACAGCACTGCAAATCACTGAAAAAAATCTCTTAATTCTTGCTGAAAATATTGAGCAGCATGGTGATGTAACAGGCTAGTAAGTAGTGCAAAGAAGTCTGAGGTAACTGGAAAAAAAAGTGTAAATTACTTGCTACGGTCAGAGTGTTGGTAGAAGGTTCTGACTACTCAAAATAAGATAGCATAGATGCTGAAAGGAAACATTACTACAGGGCCTAAAAGCCTTAAAGTTTAAGCACAGGTAATTAAGCATCTGGTTGATGCCTGTTTCGTTTTTTTCCCCATTGTTTTCATGGTCAATATTTATAGTTCCTTTTTTCCCGCTCAGAACGTATTGTTTTCTCCATATTCTTGCATACAAGAGTAACTGGAGAGCTGGACAATGTAGGAGGGCTTTGTCAGGGTACAGCCTTCAGTGTAGTGTTGCAGCATTCTGTGTTATCAAGAATGGCGAAGAACTCCATGTTCCTCTGAGCCCTTCCAGATGGACACATTCTGAGGACTTGAGTTGGTAGCATTTTGGGGACTCTGTCCTGCTTTGGGTGTCTTAAGCTGCATACCCAGATCCTCATTCTGAGAATGAAGAGTGGTGTTTTTTGATGTTACTTTATGGCATGCATTTAATACAGGATTTTGTCTATTATGAGCACTGTATCAAAACAGTATACAGTTATGGGGCTCTAAAGATGACCCTCCTTTAGATAAGGAGGAGACTGGAATCGCTAGCACTGAAGAGAAGGAAGAAGTTTCCAATTTTAGTCCTCAGCCTTGTTTTCTGTTGTTTAACTTAGTACAACTGTGGACTGTCACCAACAAATTTTGTTCTCCCTCTGCTTTCTCGCTTATTTACAGGGTGAGTATGCAGTAGCTAACTATCACTTTACGCTCCAGAGTTAATTGGCATGTGGCCACACAATCACTAGATTGGACTGAGGGTGCAGGAGAAATACGTGGCTAAAGGTGGAATGCGTGGCTGCTGTTTTACCCTATAAATGTGATCAGCTCATCAGTTAAATATGAAGTGTATGTGCAAGTGTAACCCTGTTTTATGGTCCGTCTTATATTCTGGTGCATCTGAAGTGATGTAAGCCATTTTAAATGGAAGATTTCACTGTCTCAGGCTATGAAATTTGGCTTTTTCAGAAGCATCTTTGTAGTGGTCTCTTCTGATGAATGGAGTAACTGTCTGTATAGCATTCCAGTTAGGCAGGAGGCTAGAGAGCCCATTCTTTGCGAAGAGTGGGGAGGACTTTGTGTGTGTGTGTGTGTGTATGCATAAATGTGGAATGTAGGAATGCTTTGGTTAAGGGAAAGCAATAAGAAATGAACTGAGAGGCTGAAGCTTTCCTGCCTCTCTTTCCTGCTTGCCCAGTAGCTGAAAGGTAAACTGCCTTCCTCACCCTTTTACAACTTTTCTATCCCTTTGACTGAATAATCCTGACTAAGTTATTTTGCAATCAACAAGGTAAATTTTTAAACCAACAAACATGTACCCATCCTTTGCTTTATGTAGAACTGCCTGTTCTGAACTGTTCCTGCGAATGTTTCTACAGGCAAGTGTCACATGGCAGACAATGACATCTTCATTCTTGCTCTGGGATAGCCAACTGGGTTTGGTGCATCTGCACCAGTTGGTAATACAATCCTCAGAGATGGAGAAAATGCCAGTGATAGTCCTAGAGAGAGAGAGAGGTTCCTTTGCGTGCAGCAATAGCCTGATAATTAGGACACTTGTGATAGTTTTAATCAAATGGAAAATAAAGTTGTTGTGTCTCGCAGGTATCAGCTTTGACCTGTTTCAACTGTTTAGCTCTCAGCTGTCCAAAAGCACATCCTATTTGAGGAGAATTTAGGCAAACAGTTAAGTAGCTTGTTGAATCTTCTGGGTATGTCAGTGTTTGAAGAGGAGAGCTTAGACTTCTTTTCTGGTAAGACCAAATTGAGCACAAACTGCTGCTTATGATCATGTGTGTGTTTTTTTTGTTTGCTTTTTTTTCCTCTGAGCACCTGTAGCTTGTTGGTGCTTTTTGTTCTTTTTTTTTTTTTTTTTCCCTCTACTGGCAGTTTACCTTTTACTCGATCTTTTTGCTTATCAAAGCACATTCATGATAGCTGTGCTGCCTCTGATAGTCTTCTGCATCTTCCTTCACAATTACTTGAAGAATTTGAAACAAATTAAAAGCTGGACACTCTTTCAGATGAAACCTACGCTGCAATTTCAAAGCCACCTGTGTTTTCACTTTTATTCAGGTCAGTTCAGAAGCCCTAACAGCCATCAGTAGACCATATATATTTCCTATAGCAATCAACAAGTGTACTGTAGCATGCTAATTTGGCTTCCTAGAGAAGCTCAGCATAGACCTGCTGTGCAAAGAACGATTTGTTTTTCTGTTTGTAATCTTGGGCTTGCAGCCTTTGCTTTTGGATTTGTGCACATGAAGCTTAAATAATCATGGAGAGTTTGATAAAATAGCTTTTAAAATATGATGATACTAAAAGGCTATTACTTATATTTTTGTTCTGTATAAGATTAAATAGTATCTGCTAGTTGAGGCATTCTTAGCAAAAATTAAACTTCCATATCTGCAAAAATAATTAAATCTTAGCTACACATCTGGAGCAGTCTCTGAAATATCTTGTCACTATTGCCCTGTCTGAAAATACACCTCGTGCCTGAGAAATCACTGTCTAGGGATTAATATTGGACATTATTTGTGCACTAAATTTGCTTACTTCCAAGTCGGCATCAGAATATCACCCTTTGCTTTTGAGGAAGGAAAGGCCATATTAATATATACAGCTGTAGGAAGCTGCTGTGTTTTCACTGGAGATATTGAATGCCTTTACTGAACTAGAGGCGAATACTGCACTCATTAAATAAACAAACAGCCAAGCAAAAGTGTGTATCTTGATATACTGAAAGACTTAACAGAGGGGACCTGCCTTTTGGCCAGGTTCTTATTAAAGGCTGTATCATTTATCAATCTCTTCTAGTAAAAGAAGCCTATTAAATGTGTAGAACGCTGAAATAAATGGGAGAAAAAGCAGAAAGAGAAGTAGTAGTCATGATAAGGTGATCAATTTGCCTTTCCCCAAAATGACTGGTTGCACAGGATCTTATTTTCTTTGAGTTGGTATCCCTCATGCTCTGTTAGAGCTTAATGGCAGCAGCCAAGTGATACATCCTTTTCTCTGAATCCTCTGCTCCAGGAGGGGCCCGCTGCTTTCGGTGTGTGAGTGTGTGCATGCGTGCATAAATTCTGATGCCCCTCCCTTGCTTAGAGGGCTTTTAGCAGACTTGAGGCATCTTGTTGGATTTGGGTGATTAGGCTGAGAAGAATTTCTGAAAATAAGTAAATTGGATATTGGGCGCAGCTCATGTCAGACTAGCTTAAATCTGTTAGCCATCAAAGTGTGCATTTTTCTAAAAGCTCTGATTATGCTAATGAAGTATGTCCTGTTGTCTTAAAAATCAATGCATAGGACAAGAAAGAAATGCTATGCTTTCATGCTGAACACTTTTCATAACTACAGATGCTAATTATTAATGCTATTGTAAAAGTGTACCTCACATTTTAAAATGCTATTAACAGTCGACACTAATGATATATTCCCTTTTCTACATTAAGGAACTTGATGTTATTCTGCACAGCTCAGTGAAGATCCCAGTGTAGAGTAAGCAAAACAGTGCATACACATGAACGTTACCTTATAGAAAGGGTGAAGTGAGCCACAGTATGCTCTGTATAATCTTGCGTTTTTGATCTTGCATTTTTGTGAAGAACCACAGGCTCTTTGTAGCAGTAAGGAGAACACAAAGTTGCTGAAATTAAGAGCATGAGAAATTCTTTATGGAATGACTGAAATCACTGTTGAGGGAAGTAGGGGAATTGAAGTGTGAGCTAAGAGATGAATAGACCTTAAGGTCTGGCAACATTTAATGATGTCCTTTTAAGTATGTATCTTATGCTTAGGATAAGGCAGGGTTTCAGTGGAAACTTCAATATGAAGAAGCAGCTTCATAATGTGATGCAAATTTAAGATATATGGATACCCATACCTCTTATTGTCAACTGCTATAATATGCAGTTACAAGTGTTTTTGTATCCTTAATGTTCAGTGCATGGTTTTCACTAACTGTAGCTGCTCATGCTTGTCTTGAGAGCTTCCATTTGGTTTGGAGGAAAGCTATTACAGAAGAGGAATTGCTGGGGCATGGTCGTGGGTGGGACAGAACTGGGCCATGTTGTTTGCCTTGCCACGTCTCCAGAATAGCATGTCAGATCACACACCTAGCCGGCTGCTTCCTGCTCTTCTAGTGGGAAGCGACCTGCCTAATTCCCTTTTAATGCTTTTCCTGATGATGCAGGTGAAAGAAGAGCAGCCAGTTTACATCTCAGCAGCAGAAGCCCAAATTTAAGATTGCCTGCAACCCAGAGAAGTAGTGCTCTTGTTTCTTCTCTGCATACATATATATGTATATATGCACAAATATAAATCTGTTGTATATATATATGTATAGTGTGTACATATATAAGTACATATAAAAGTTTTTGAAATAATGGCTGCGCTAGGGCTTCACATCAAGTGCCTCTTGCGTCCCAAGTAAGTGCTGCTGGTCCGTATGAAGGGCAGAGGAATTTGTGAGAACTGCCCTTCCTCCTGGCTCTGCCCAAGAGTAGTGGTGCATTCACTGAAGGGCGCCGAGTGCAAAGCTGAGAAAGTCTTGAGCTGGAAAAATGGTGTGATTTAAACGCTTATCTTCAGACAATTTGTAATGAATGTATTCTGCCTGGTGTGAGATTTCTGCTAGGATCTAAGGTGAGGCTTAGCAATGTGTGCTCTGCCTTGTATGTACTTGCTGTTGGGACACTGTTCAGCTGCAAACGCATCTTGATGTGTTGGTTACTAGTGGTTGCAAAACTGATCTAGCTATATTGTAGGCCTGACTTGCTATGGAGCTTCTGTGTGAAAAGTCAAACTTCATTTTGCACCTACTGGAGGTGGATGGAACAGTTTTAAAATATAATTTGTGACTAGGGTCTATTTTAGCCTGTGAGACTGCAATAGATAGGAGGTTTCCTTCTCAATGGGGAAGTTATGCTGTAATGCCCTTTTCAGTAAATGGGATTTTCAAGTTAAGACAGGTGATAACTCCAGTTCTCACCATGAAACTGGTCCCAGTGGTATAAGTGAATCTTAACCTATTAATGTTGCTGCTGTCATGACTGACTGTTAAGGCTGGGCTTTTGCTTGTTAGATCTCTTTGCGTAAAAAAGTTGCTGTATCCAGAAATTCTCAGGGAAACTGCTCAAGGACGAAAATATAAAACAAATATCTAAAGATGTGTGATGTATAGCTAAAGCAGCATATAGTTTGCCATCTGTACCTATGCTTTTAGTCCTCTTTAATACACTTGTTTTTATTAAATCTCTTGTATTTGATACTTCCAATAATGCAGAATTCTCAGGTATACTGTATCTAGAGGGAGGGGTAAAATGGACTTAATTCTTCATGTTTTGCTTTATTTTTCCAGGTAATAAACACTTCTAAAGATACCATGTTACTTTGTGGCAAAGAATAAAGTTGACTCAAGTTCATTTTAACTTAAACAGCTAATTTGTCGACTTCTGCTTTGTGACGTATGACCCTAGTAAGAATCTGGTGATGCTTTCTTTTGGAAGTAATAAGTATGCAGAGCATTGTCCATTTCTCATTTCTTACGTCCTTGAATAGCTTTGATAAAGAAGTATCAGTAAATTGTACACGAATGGCTTTATATTTTTGGCACCTCACGGAAATAAGTGAAAAAAGGCAGAAGGATGCAATGTTGAAGAAACTCATAGTACTTTAATTTTAAAATAAGGTTTTATTATCATTTTGTATTCTTGTTCTTTAACAGGCTTCCTGTTTGGCATGTCTTTTGTAAAGAGAGTCTTTCATCTGCAGTGCAATATGCTCCAGGTGAGGCCTGTGCCCTGGCAAACAATGATGAAAATATCCAAGAAAAGGTATGCTAAATAAATGGTGTTAAATAACTTGATGTTAAAAAGTGTTTGCACTGACTCATTTAGTATTCTGTGTTGGAATTTTCATGTACTCTGGCTCTGTGAACTGTGATACTATTTCTGAGCTCTTGTTTTCTTTTACTTAAAGGCTTTTGTTGTTATGAGACAGTATATCTGGACGTCTAAAAATCTAGTAATGGTAATGCTCTTTTTTTGGGGTGTCAGGAGTTACTGGAAATGAATGTTAGGGATAGCATGTGGATCTGGTGAGGCCCTGATAAGGTGATGGCCTGCATATGTCATGGCAATGGTATATCATTTGCATCTGTGCAGTGTTAATCAGCCTACTGCATCAATGATTGCTATTCTAAGCAAGAGGATTTAAGATGTGTTGCTTAGGGTCTGCCTTTTCTGTCTTTCCTTTTAAAACACATGTGCCTGTTGCTCTTGACTAAGCCTATGGAGATTTCCTGCTAAAGAGGGAGCAGCCTCTTGCTCCCCCTGCAAGAACAGGCTCTTGCAGCCCCTGTTTAGGCTTCCTTAGATCGTTTGTTTCTTGAAGGCATAAATGGGATTTAATCGTAGCATTTAGGATGTGACCTAATATTTGGGGGACAGTGTTGCTTGCCCATTGTCTTTAAGATTTCCTTGTAGAGATTTGTACTTGCTGTTCCTCCAAGTGTGTACGTTAACCCTATCAAGTTAAGATTGCACACTGTTACAATCATGTAATCTAGTATAACATCTTGTATAGCGGAAGATTTTAGTTTGCCCTTAAAACAAGGAATATTAAGTACTGCATCAGAAGGAATATTCTAAAAATTGCTTGTGTTATAGTTGCTCTAGTTAGAGAATTTCATAGGAACAAGTACGAGCTATTGTTAATTCTATGCTCATTTTTTTAAAACGCTTTCCTCAAGTACATACTAATTTTTAATCTCTGAATTTGTTGCACTTGAAAATCTTAATAAATTTTTAGTTGTAAAAGAGAAGCTTGCTTTAAAAGGTTGCAACATATTTGTGAAGTTACTCTGGTTTTATGATAAGATGGCTGTAACTGAAGTATGCCAAAGTGTTACTTTGTAATTCCCTTTCAAGTGATTCTGTTTTAAATTGTTTAAAAATGATTTCTTATTTTGGGCAGCATGGGCATAGGGAGTGTTTGCTCACAGGGGAACCTGTGGGAGGATGGAGCAGACTGATTAACTTGTCTGAGCCCACAAAGACAGTGTTAAGACAGTCTTGAATTTTTCTGTCAAGACTTATCTAAATTGTTTGAACTTAATGTAGACTTTATACAGGTGAGAGTTTAAACATGCATGGACTGTTGCTCTGAAGATTGTGTAGCTTAATTTTCTGTTTTAAGTTCTAGTGGTTGTAAAGGTAATATTTAGATTAGTCAGTCTCTACCAAAGCTAAGTCTTTGTGAGAGTAGAAAGCTTTTTTTTACTGCATTTTTACTATTGCTTTATCTTTTGATAAACTAGGGGGAAGTGGCTGGTTCTAGTGGAATGCAGCCTTCAGAACATGCAGACTCAAGTAAACAAAGTTACTCAGCAGAAGAGATACTTGATGACTCTACAAAATATGATCAGGCAAGCCTTTTTCATTATCCTATCCATACATTCGTCAAATGCTTCTGTGATTTGGAGTCTTTCATTTTGATTGTCTGAAGCTCTTTGTAACTCTGTTATATTTTGCTTGGATGTAGGGTTGCTTTGAGACTCATGTTTCCAATGAAGGGGAATACCCGTGAGCTAATAGACCTTGCAATGCCAGTGTGCGCAAGTAATAGAATAATGTAATATTTGAAAGTACCTACTACATTTTTCCAAGTTAAATTAAAATTGGGTGCTGTAGCTATGAATATCTTTACATGCGCATGTCACCCCTATAAGCACATACATCCCTAACTTTGCTAACATACAATGTTGCCATACTGGTAACATACTGTTTTTGTCTAAAGAAATTTTGCATAGGTTGAATTTCATGATTATGGTGTTTCTTTTTAACCTTAATTCATAATGGCATTTGTCCTTATTTTCCTTTCCATATGAAAATGGAAGCACTTTCCGAAGAGCTCTTTCAATGAAATACTAATGCTAAATCATGCTCTGAGTGAAGTGTTGCAAAGCCTACTGTTACAGATAATTTATTTGATAAATGTTTGTGTTTTGTAGATAACACAATATATAATCCAGTTATGGACTGTGACTTTTGTTTAATATTTTGTATTCCTCCAAGAATTAACCTGATTTGTTGCAGTGGTTTTGCCCTTTTCCAGATTCTGGAAGACTTACTTTGGTTACTCTTTGTGAGAGCTTAAAAACAGAAGATCTAGAATAAGTACAACTCAGGACTACTGGACTCTCAAAAGTGACAAGCAATTTCTTTGCTTCAGTTACAATTAGTATTTTCATGCTAAGAGTAAGATTGTATTTTTTTTTTTTTTTTTTTTTTTTTTTTTTTTATAAACACAACCTTCTTGTTTATTCCACTTGCTAAACTATTTGGGGCTGTTCTCTTGGCTGCTTTGTAGGGATGTATAGTTGAGGAAGTTTTTGCATATGCTTTTTTCTCCTAATATTTTTATGCTATAATTTGAGTCTACAGAAGCATTACACTGCCCCAGTGTAGTGCTGAGTACCAGATACTTTTGAGGAAAGAAAAACTCTGGAGTGTGTGATTTCTTGTAGTCTAGTTTTCAGGTTCATTAATATTGGAAGTATGACTTACTGAACTGTTAAAACTCTCTACTCGTAATTATACTATGAAAACCTGTTGTATCCAAACTTTCAAAAACTTACGTTAATCTCTAATGTTTTCACAGACTGCAGAAGTGGGTGAAGCAAGCCAGCCTGAAGCTGAGTCTCCATCTTCAGTAGATTTAAATGAAGCTTCATCCAACATAGCTGCAAGCACTGAAAACACTTCCAGTTCAGCTACCTCAGAGATACCTCCAGTCTCGCAGCCTGAGTAAGCTTTTTATCTTTATTGTTTGGGTCTTTGAGAGACCCAAATGCTTAGGCTGGTGCTGTTACTTATTCAGGTTTACTAAAGATAGGGTACTAGGTTTTTTGCCGATTGCTTGTGTTCTTTTCCTGTGCTTTGTTGATGGTGTCAGGGCTAGTGAAATGTGCCATCGTTCTACTCGGTGTCTGGAGTAAGAGCTATGTATTGTCTAAAGTGTTCTGCTGTTGCTATTAGCAGGTCTAAGCACCTGCTGTGAAAGGGGGGAAAAACATCTAATGTCTTTATATGCTAGATGATCTATGCTATGAAAGCCCTTGGGCCTTCAGTGTTAGGATTTCTGCCCCTCACAAATGTGCTTTTACATCAGTGCTAAGTGTCATAATCCATCAAGGCTGCTTTAGTCCTTTCAGTTAAGGATGAGATTTGCACCATTTTCTTTCCAGTACTTGCAAATTGCAGCAGTCTGAAATAACTTCTGGTAATAAGAGACTTTTTTGATAGGCTTTTTGAGTTTACCGAGTTTAGTCTCATTGCAATAGAAATGGTCTCAAATCTTGTATGCTCTTCAGCCTTTCCTAGTCTATTAGGGCTAAGACCTATGTATCTTTTGGTGGTTAAATGCCTAAGTGCTTTAAGTGGAAGTCTTGGAAGATAGGCTCCCAAAATGCATGTGCTTTGTAAAGCAAAATTGCAGTGTAATTTCAGATTGGGCTTTTACAGCTTTTGTTGATTACTGATTTGTTTGTGTGCTATGATGCAAATCTACTATTGCCAGTTCTTAAAGTCTTAAAACACTTGGCTCTAAGATACTATAATTCTTTTTATCTTGTAACTGTTGAAAATGGTTTTGCTATTGTAACTGAGAAAAGCTTGAATGATAAACTCTAAAGATTGGAGATAGGAAGAAAGTGAGAAATAAGTTATTTGTAGGACCTAATTGATTAATGTTTGGCAATGATATTCTGAGGCTAGTACCACTTACAGGAAGGAAGGGCAGGATGAATATAAAGGCATGCACACTTCTATGTTCTCTCAAACTTAAGTTTGTTTTAAAATAGTAATGGGTGTATTTTCTGAACAAATTAACTTCAATATCCAGGAAATACTGTATTTTGTTAAGTTAGAATATTGGGTTTGACTACAACAATTTAAGTTTGGAATGGTTGCATTTCATTAGACTGCGTTCTTCCTGCTTTGGAAGGTAATATCAGTGTAACAAATTCCAGCTCTATTAGGTATTTATAGGGCTTGTTAGACTATGTTCTGTAGCAAAAATGTCTTGAATGCCTGTGTGTGGTTCTGCCTCCCCTTCTTTCCCCCAAACCTTTATGATATGAAAGGTGCTAAAATTGACTCCTGCTGTTTGTTCCTGCTGCTTCTGTTGATCATAGCAGTTAGAAAATAAAGATTGCCTTTTAAGTTGCTGGCATGCTGTTACGCTTGGGAGGGGAAGAAAGCATTTTGCGGCTCTCAGGATATTGGATTAATCTGGATTGTTGCTGATGTATGCTTATGGTGAAATTCAGGAGGCAGAATAAGGACTTTTATTTAGATCTGGTTAATAACCTTCTAGATTGGTGTGAAAGTCATCCCTGCTCTGGGGAAGGCAGGAAACCTGTCAAGTCAAAACTATTTGTCGGCTTCCCCTGCTTCCATCTACTGCAGCTAAAGGACATCTAGGTGGACTTTCCTCTTAGCGAGCGTCATTTCTAGTGGTGAATTAAAGCAGTGGGCAGATTGTCTAGTAAGTTTGAGCTCTTTGTATAAAACTCAGATTCTGGTCTGCTGGATTACCTCTGTTTTTACACCAGCAGAAATATCTAGTGGAAGGAAGTCGGGCTGACTTACCTCCATACTGTTATGCTACTTCATTCCTGAGATAGCAGACAGGTGTAGCCTAGTTCTGTCCTGAGTTGGGGATGTTAGGAACCCCTGATGAAAAGGAAATGAGCTTTTGGTGCAAGGGGATCTGCTGGAGCAGGATACCCAGGACGGTGTGCGGTCAGTGTTTGAATATCTCCAAGGATGGAGACTCTACAGCCTTCCAGGATAACCTGCTCTGGTTTTCAGTGACCCTCAGTGAAGTGTTTTCTTCTGTTAAGATGGATTTCTCTGGTTCAATTTGTGCCTACTGCCTCTCATCCATTTCTGGGCACTGCTGAGAAGAGTCTGTCTGTCGTCTTTACACCTTTCTATAAGATATTTATACACACTGATAAGATGTTTCCCCCCCCCCACCCTCCTGCAACATGCTCTTTTCCAGGATAAATAGTCCAAGCTCTCTCTGCTCTCTCTTCATGTGTGTAAAGCTCCAGTCCCTTAATTGTTTTTGTGGTCCTTGGCTGGACTCTGTTTCAGTATGTCTGCTGTGTAGGGGAGCCCAGAACTAGACTCGGCACTCCGGGTATGGCTACATCAGTGCTGAAGGGAAAGATCACTTCCCGTGGCCAGCTGGCAGAACCTTCCTAACGCAGCCCTGGGTGCCATTTGCTGCCTTTGCCACAAAGGCACCTTGATTTGATGCCTTGTGGTCAGCTTGTCATTAGCCAGGACCTCCATGTCCAGAGCTGCTCTTCAGCTGGTTGTCCCCCAGCCTGTACTAGTGCATGCAGTTGTTGCTCTCTAGATGCAGGACTTTGCACTTCCCTTTACTGAATTTTAGGGGTTTTTCCTCTTCATTTTTCCAGCTTGTCAAGGTCCCTTTGAATGACAGCACAACTCTCTGGTGTGTCAGACACTCGTCTTAGTTTTGTATCTCTTTTTGTATTCTGTGGTCTTAATTATTTCTGTTGGACTGTTGATTTTTTTAAAAATCTTTAGTAGTTGATTAGCAGGGTTACTTGTATTATCAGAAGGGTAAAAAGCATATTATTTCTTTCCCCTCAGTGCAATAGAAAATTCCCGTGCTGATATCCCTGTAGTCAGCTCTAGTGAAGCTGAGCAGTCAGAACCTGACTGTGATATTGGTGGGACACTTGAGGCTGACCCTCAGAGTGAGCCTTCCTCTTTTGTCAGTCCAGCAGAGAGGTGAGTATTGAAGTAGGTTGTAAGACTGAATAATCTAAAGGTAACTGTTCTTTTCTGCCCTGGCCTTGCAATAAACATTTGCATGTGCTTGCCTAATTCTGTGTTTGACACTGTATGACCAAAAAGTACAATGATTTTATAGACTCTAATACTTGTAAATTTTCAGCATTGCAGATCAGCATATAGAGAATATATCATCTTCACATGGCAAGGGAAAGAAGACAAAATCTGAGTTTGAGTCAAAAGTCTCAGCTGCTGAAAAGGGGGCAGATGAACAAAAATCTGCTCTGAATGCTTCAGAGAACTTAAAAAGGGAGGTAAGTAGTCACTGATATTGTCCACTGAGTATAGATAATGACCTCTTAGGTGATCACTAATGTTAAAAATGAGTGATTTTTGCTTTTCTGTTGCCACTGTATTTATTCGGAGTTCCTATACCATAAGCGTTTTGTACAGTTCTGGCGCTGTCATCTGAAGAAGGGTTAGTCAAACTAGAAGGGCAGCAGGATTAATCAGTGATCTGTGATACGCCGCACTTCTGCTTAGCTGTGTGTTTTTGGCACCTGTGAGGATTTTCAATCACAGATTATATGAAATAACTTGTTCTAAGTGCAGAGAAAAATGTTAGGCTCCAAGGCAATTATGCTGGATGTTACATGTAAAATATTGACAACAAGATAAGAAATCCTCTACACTGGAAATGTGTAGCAAAAGCTGAACACCCCTTCTGGTGATTTGCAAAGATGCAGAAATATATGTGTATGAAGCAAAAGTTGAGGCTTGAAATGGCATAACCTATGATTAACTTTATAGAGTTACTGCATTATTTTGCAAATGCAAAACATGCCATTAAAAAGGAAATAAAATATTGTTAGGCAACATCTCAATTTTCAATAAAGCTTTTATGGGCTCTTCATGAATTCTGGAGGACCTGTAGAATTCTATAGTCCAATGTTTATATTAAGATTTCTGCAACAGGGAAACTTTTTTTCCTTTTGAAGAGGAAAACCAAAACACTTAAAGCATTATGTTTTATGAAACAGTACTTTGTATTTGAAATGTATTAATTAGTAACAAAAGCTACCTATACTTCACTGAAAGAATCAATAATTTTTGGAGTAAATCAGCACATGTGTTTCACCTGTGAACCGACTTATCCCAGAGCTGTTTTCAACATGGGTTTAATGAGGGATGTCCTATTGACTCAGGTAGAATTTGATCATATATATTTAAGAGCATTGAGGTTTATCCTTGTTTTCAGTGTTGGTATTGAGAAACATTCCCAAGTGGTGGCTCTTTCTTTTGCAGAAAGACTACAAAAAAACAGGAGAAATAGACCCTACATCTGTGATGACCCCAAAGGACCCAGGAGACATTCCAACATTTGATGAATGGAAAAAGAAGGTTATGGAAGTAGAGAAAGAGAAGAGTAAGTTCAGGATTCATTCCTTTGGTCTAAATATGAACTTTGACTAACATTTTCTAGGATTTGAATACTAAAATATGTGGATTCAGAATGAAGCCCAGCAGTTCATTTCTGTACTAAAACTATGTATTTTATAGCATTTATTATACAAGAGCGCTGATTAGCAATTCTGTGGAATGAAGTTTGGAGTATCGTGTGCTATAATAAATTTTTTCTTGTTTCGTAGGTCAGTCAATGCATCCTTCTGCTAATGGTGGACAGCATTCCACAAAAAAGGTCCAGAAAAACAGAAATAACTATGCCTCTGTAGAATGTGGTGCCAAAATTCTGGCAGCTAATCCAGAGGCAAAGGTAAGTATTTACTCTTAGCATGAGCTATGTTAGTCTATTCTTGCATGAGAAACAGTACAAAGCATACTTACTTGAAACCTTGGCTTCTGAAGTACTCCTTTATTTTTGTTTGACTTTATTATGATTTTGGTTTTATAACTATTGTTGTATTAAGTGGCTAGCTGTAGTAAATCAACTGTGAGTGTCTGAAAGTGATATATGATACAGTTTCCAGTATATTCCCATTTAGAGTCTCACGTGGAAGAACACCAAATTTCATAATTAATATTTAACTTATTATTAGAGGGAGAGAGGAAAGAAACTGCATTATCTGCCATACAAGTTAAAATATTCATACTGTTCTCTTTTGTTCAGAGCACTTCAGCTATTTTGATGGAAAACATGGACCTCTATATGTTAAATCCATGCAGTACCAAAATCTGGTAGGTTACAGCAATTTCGTAGAGTGATGGCAGTTAACTTAGTTTTCCATCCTTACAGCAGTCCGTATATCCTGTGGGATGGATTTGATCTGTGTCTGCCTGAAACGTGTATGTATGAGTCTAGCAGAAGACACTTTAATGTGTCTCCCGTAAAATTGTTTCTCTGATAGAGATGTAAGATTAAGGGTGTAACTATTCACATAAGCATTTGTATTTTTACATGTTTTTGTGTAGTTGAACCTTCTTATTTAATTCTGACCAAGTGCAGGTAAGAAGAACAGTCTTAAGTGTCTAAGCAGCATGAGGATGTTAGAGCATTTCCTGACTTCAGTGGAATAAATTCTCTTTGCCTGTCCTAGGTCACGTCAAAATTGAATGTTATCTGTGGTCTTCAAATCTGACTTCCAGGGATGTATTAGACATTACAGGGATTTAGAGGGATGTTTGAAGCACAGTGAATTTCCATGCAATAACTCTGGATCTCAGGCTGACCACATGTGCTCCTAGCCCCGAGAGAGAGACTACAGTAACCACTTCTCTGCTCTGTCACTTCCAATTAATCTGGCTACTGTGATAAAAGACAGTTATAACTATAGTTTTGTGTAATATCAAACTTTGAAGTAAAGTGTAGGAAACTTACCTGGGAATCTGTGTGGCCGGTATAGATCCAATTTAGGGGTTCCTAGTTGCAAGCTAATGTTACTAACTGAAGCTTTTTCTCTGGGATATGGACAGGCAAACACACTTTCCACCTTTTGCATTTAGTTTGCAGCCCATCCTATGTGTGTCTGCTTCATTGAATTGTTCAGAACTTATGGCATATTTTAAAGCAATAACTGACAGTGTGTCCTTGGCTGAATTGGTACGTGTTTGATTTGGAGTATCTTGGCAGCTGTCCAAAAGGCTGTAATACAGAGCTTTGAGTTAATCCAGAATTAGCCAGTTGTCCCTCTCCTTAGGAGCATCCTGTTTGTCCTAGTGACTGCAGCATCAGTGTCTTGAGTTGTTACGGAGGCAGAAGCTAGTTCTACCTCCAACAGCCACCCCTTGATAACAGCAGTGAGCAATGTTGTGTGTTACAGTGGAAAAGGTGTTGTGGCATTTAGGAATGGATTAGATAGACTTTCATCATTCCTGATAAGTCACAGAACCACAGAATGATTAAGGTTGGAAGGGACCTCTAGAGATCATCTAGTCCAACCTCACTACACACGCAGGGTCACCTAGAACATGTGGCACAGGACTGCGTCCAAGTGAGTTTTGAAGATCTCCAGAGAAGGAGACTCCACAACCTCCCTTGGCAACCTGTTCCAGTGCTCTGTCACCCTCACTGTTAAATTTTTTCCTTAAGTTTCTGTCTTTGATCTTGTTGTGAGATACAGGGCATGCTAGTCTTGTGGATCATAGTCAGCCTGTATGATAGTTAATATCATTCATTAATGCATAGCAAGAAGTCCACCCCTCTTGAAATTCATGGTGTAGTCGGTCTGCTCTCTGTTAGCAGGGAATATATCAACCAAAAAGCATTGTCAGCATTGCATTGCCTCATAAGTGCATTCTGACTGTACCACTTGAATGGTATTTATTATAATACTGCAGCTGATAAAGCGCCAAGCATTCGAGTAAAGAATTTAGTTTCATGCTGTAGGTTGCGTCATTGGAATTTACCATTTGCTAACTGGTATTTCAGGTGTGGTTTAAATGTGCTTGTGACTTGTATTTTTCAGTTCTGTGACATGTTGCATTTAAGGGTAGGAAGGATAAAGCTCTTACAACTTTAAATAGCACTTAGAGCTGTTAAGATAGTTACACTGGTAATATTGCTAATGATTTTGAAGGGGGGAAAAAAAAACAAGTGATGTCTCCTTATTGTGCAGGATTTCTGTAGTATACTTTGATACTCCATAAAAGGATTAGTTTAAAAAAAATGTAAAGCACTGATGAATGCAAATGCATAGGGTGAAGTGCTTTTAAAAAAATATTTTCTCTTCATCTTCAAGGTTTGTTATTGAGCTCTGTGAACCAATCCAAGTAAAGCAGCTTGACATTGCAAATCATGAGTTATTCTCCTCCACTCCTAAAGACTTTCTGGTGTCCATCAGTGACAGGTATGTCCATCAGTGACAGGTTTTATTTGTTGGTATTGTGACCTTCTGAATGAAAAATAAATGGGAGCAATTACAAAATGGATGACTTCACAAAATGAGCTGTGTATGTTTGTAGTTTTGCAAAAATAATGCATTGACATGCACTTTCTTTGCACATTGTCAACATTGCCATTAAAGACATTGCAGCTATCATGTCTCAAAAAAGGGGCAAAATAATTCTTTGAAATGTTTTGAAAGCTTCAGCAGATGTTCATAAGCAGTGGAGTCCAAGTCTTGAATTTTGACAGCTGACTGTATTGTGTTTTTTCAGGTATCCAACAAACAAATGGATTAAACTAGGTACTTTCCATGCCAGAGATGAGAGAAATGTCCAGAGCTTTCCTCTAGATGAACAGATGTATGCAAAATATGTGAAGGTAATTTCCTATTGCAAAAGCATTCCACGCTTCTTAGGAAGGGAGAAGTTTGCTGAATTGCACCCTGTGTAGCTGAGCATTCAGACAACTGTGAATCAGCACATGCTTTACTACTAGCTGCACTAGTTTTTTGATGGCTTTAATGTGACTGGGTAACAACAGTTTAATGTATGGTCAGTCACAAATGCATTAGCTTCCTCTAGTGGTAACTGGCAGGATGGAAAGCGTGCGTTTACCCTATGTGCAAGTACTATCAGAATTAAGAAGAGTGTAGACAATATCAAATACAATAAGTTGTATCTGAAATAATTATATATTCAGGGACAGATGTTTAAAGTATTAACCTGTCTTCTCTCTTGGCTATACCTACCAATATGCATACATATGTGTGAATGAAATTTTATACACCTAGAGATAAAATCTAGTGTCTCTGTAATTCTTTTGATGTGTAAGTCTCATGAATGTGCCTTTTCAGATTTATTTAAATGCACACTACATGACTTTAAGGAAGAGATGAGGGGGAAAGGCATATGTTTGTGCACAAAAGTGGAGGTAAAATTGTCTTCCACATACTGTGGAAGCCTCCTAAAGCAACCTCTATGGGGAGAGCACTAACACCTTTTCTGATGTGTCCAGTTATCTGTTCAAACAAGCATCAATGCAGTAAAGTATGATTTAGTGCCTTTCTAATTTTCTGGGGCAGTTAGGAGAATTGAAATGGAAAGCAACTGTACTTCAGTGTGGTAGCCACTAAAGTTAGGTTTTTCCTGCCTAGAAAGATGACTGTCTTGTACTTGCTGTGTGATCTCTTCTTCTAAGTAGCTTGCAGCAAAGTAGCTTTACTCAAAGAGAATACAACTCCATAAATAATGTAGTAATTGGACTGGGTTAAAAGCTTTTGTGAAAATATTGACAGATACTAGAGCTTTAAATTCACTTAAAATTTAAGTTTTTAAGCCTCAGTGAGATGTTGTCTTGCAACTGTGGTGTTTGTAGAAAAAAAAAAAAGTTTCTACCACTCTAAGGTTTGCACTTCAAGAGATGGCTGTGAATGATAATTATCTGTTTAACATCTGTACTCAGAAATCCTGCATGAGTCTGCAAGTCAAAGATAAATATTTTATATATTTGCTTTCAATTCTGCTTTCTGGCTGAATTAATGCTTCAAGGTAGCTAGAATCTTGACTGTCACTGAAGTTTGAGTAGTATGCTAGATACTTCAGCACTTAATTCCCTTGAGGATGTGGTGTTCTGCCTTTAATACATGGTATTAAAGCATGGTAACTTTTTTGAAGGATCATTATTGTAACACTTTGGCTTTATGGAATGAAAAGTAAGCAAGCCTGTAGAGCAATCTACAATTTCTCCGAAGGTTTGAAGTGGCTTAACTGAATTGTACTAAAATTGGACTTTTTTAATGTGTTACTTCATGGAAATTGTTATCTTAATCTCACTTGCAGATTAGTAAGTACAGTCCTTTGTTGTGAGTGTGCACATAGTTTAATAAACGCAGTCTGCATGTGTGTATTTAATATAGATTAAATAAACATGTAAGCAGGTTCTCACTAGAAGTATACTGATGGATGGAACTACCAAATATATTGTAAGATGCTCTGCCCAGCTTTTTCCAAAACTGTTTCTGTAACCAGGAACATTTTTGTTTGAGCTTAAAGCAGCAGCAGTACACAGAAGGCATGCTGTGAAATTAGTGTGTGGTTCCCACACGGCCCCTGCTTCTTGAGGCACTTTAGCCTTTATTCTTTTTGGAGATGGGAAGAGAATTGTACTTGGTGAATTTAACAAGCTTCAATACTGTCTGGCATCAGGGCTGCCCCCTTTTTCCCCCCTGCCAAAAAAAAAAAAAAAAAAAAAAAAAAAAAAAAAAAAAACAATAACTTGACAGTTCATTAATGAAACATTTGCCTTGCACATTACCTCTTATCTGCAAGGTATGAGGACTAAATGAAATCATGGTTATCTAAGGCAGATCAAGCAGTAATACAACTTTATCCTTCACAATTTACTACCTTAGGCATTTATAGTACTGAGTTAAAAAACAATAAAACCCTGTAGTTGCCTGTGGCATGTGTTCAGCCTTTGTACTGACATCTATTTTTTTTTTCTTTTCCTTTCTCTCGCTTCAGATGTTCATCAAGTACATAAAGGTTAGAAACATCTTCTTTTGGAATGCTGCATGCTTAGGGCTTGGGGTGTTTTCTGCTGTGGCCCAGCACATTAATGCATGGCAAGAGAAAAGCTTTCAAATGCATGGCAAGAGTAAATCTTACAGATCTTTTCTGTTTGGGCATTCTGCAAATCCCTTAAGCAAACATAGCTTGCAAATTCAAAACTGGATGTGCGTATTAAATGGACTCTTAACTCTGTAGGTCTTTTATTTTAAGTACTTTTTATTTTTTTAGGTGGAGTTGATATCGCATTTTGGATCCGAACACTTTTGTCCCTTAAGTCTTATAAGGTAATAACTTCAGTGTTTCACTTTGTATCCTTGCAGTGGGGACTAATGTATTTTAACAATAACTGGAAAACAAATTCTAGTATTTGGTATTTATGTTAGTTGGAAATGCTATGAATCAAAGTAGTTGGATAAATTACCTGTTACACAACATGCTTCAGATACCTTAAAAAAAAAAGTCTTAATTTGATTTTTCCAAAACTTAAGGAGTAGTTTATTTTTGGGTGGGAGTGGAGTTGTGGGAATGCCAGCAGCTGCACAGCAGAATACCAACATCTCAAGACTGATCCAGCAAAAGGAGGAACATGTGAGGCAGTAATAGGAGCAGGTGTTGTGATATTGTGCTCTTGGCTAACCACTGTGGTGCATGATGCCGCAGGTACATATTTTCAATAACAGTTGGTGTGTCTAAACCAGAATAACAGAATGATTGGCCTCTCTGCTGTTCCTAAAATCCAATTTCAATTCTGTTATCAAAGCTCTGGCAGGATTTGAACACAACCGATCTAGCATTGTAAGGCAAAACATTTTTTCAGTTGACGAGACAGCTTTGTTTAAATCATTTTAAATCATTCTACTCCAACAGAGCAGGTCAAAGAAAGTGGTATGTATGGTCACGTGGGAGTGTTACTTACATACATACATATATATACACGTATGTATGTAAAAGTAAACATTAGAAACTATGAGCACACAGGGAGCTTGAGAAACGGAGATGCAGATGTGACCTCAAAGGAGAAAGA
This sequence comes from Nothocercus julius, assembly GCA_013398735.1. Lineage (NCBI taxonomy): Eukaryota > Metazoa > Chordata > Aves > Tinamiformes > Tinamidae > Nothocercus > Nothocercus julius. Next base: position 2,927,676 of record VZSV01000052.1, read on the forward strand.
TAAGTCTGTTATGAAGTATTTGAATTAGGAACAGGGTTTTGCTTTGGAGTAGCCCTTGATAAGGTGCAACAGACTTTCTGGATAGAAGTTTGTGAAAAGGTTCCCACAGTGTATGTGCATAAAATATGAGCTGCTTGGTCAAGGTTAACATAAGACCAATGTTGTTAATCTAATTATCTGTTGCTCATCTGTTACATCAAGTAATTATATGGCACTAATAGACTAGTGTTCATATTTTTTGGTTTTTTAACTTGTTCATAGGGTTTTTGGTACTAGCATGGTGGAAGAATATGAAGAAATAGCTGATTCTCAATATCAGTCAGAACGACAAGAACTCTTTGATGAAGATTATGGTAAGCAAATGATTTTAACCATTTAACCATATTTCATGCAAATCCATTTTTTTCCTGGATATGCTAAATGATTTGACTGCTGAGTTTTCCTTTAGCCTTGTAGGCAATACTTCCAACTTATCCATGCATTCTTTTAAGTTTTAAACTAATGTTATTTGTATTGTAAGGCAGTTTGGGAGGAGGTTACTTCAAAACACTAATATTAAGTCTCAATTTCAGTTGCCTGGTTAGGCAAAAACATGTTCATGTGCTTATAGTAATGAAGGATAGCTAAAATAATCCGAGTAGTTCATGCCTTTTGTTTGTAGTGCGGGGGGGAAAAATCTGTATTAAACCTTGGGAGTGGTTTACTGCATCTGTCTCTTGAATCTGAGGGAAATGGAAACTTGAACCTGAATCTCTTCTAATTTCTTACTATCTAGAGCTTGATCAGTTTGTCATCCTTGACCTTTATTTCTGTAGTCTCGTTTGTGGCTGAATAACATGTTAAATTTTGGTTCTGTAGCACACCTAATTTTGATACGCATAAATGTTTTTTCTTTAAACAGACTATCTATTGGATTACAATACAGGAGAAGAAAAATCTTCAAAAAATCTCCTTGGTTCTGCTACAAGTGAGTATGGATTGTTAGGCAGCTTGATGCTGGGCTAAAATAGGCAGTACCAAAAGGCAGTTTGCTTCTCAGTGATTGCCTTTCACAGTTGAGAGAAAGCACTGTCAGCTTTCATCTGAGGCTTTTCAAAGTTTCTGTCAAGTTGTGAAGTGTATTTGCACATTTTGTCTGCCCATGCAATGTGGTAAGTTTTGTTCACTGTCTGAAAAAGGCAGTGGCTTTCCTTTGGAGCATAAGGCTTGCTACAGACTACTGAAAATGGGATCAAAAGACCTGACACATTACTAGCAGTGCTTTAGAAGCACAGCTGAGCTCTGAGCATTGAAGTGATAGTTACTGCAGTGCTCACTGCTCAGCTCTCCTGCCTAGTGGATATTGTTACTGGGCTTTTTTTGGTGGATCTTTCATCTCTAGCTTTTTTTAGATGCTGAGTTTGTTTTTTAATGTGTTTTAACAAATGAAACAGATGTCCATTTTGAGCCTTCTGCCCTAGACAGCGAGTGATATGCAGTAAGGGACCTCTGAAGAGAGGTTTATGTACTTCTCAGGCATTTTTATTCCCTACGAATATTTTTGTAGTCTGCTTTTATGGTGACCTGTCTCCCACTGCAAATTCTTATAGATTGGCAAGCTGCTTTAGCAGCTCTTAACTCCCCTTTTCCTGCTTGTCCATCTTTTTTNTTTTTTTTTTTTTTTTTTTTTTTTTTTCTGGTTATTATTACTTCTCAAGGGGATGGTAAGTTAAAGAATAAATGCTTGCATAAATACTACAGTTTAGGAATGTAGTTTTTGAAGCATTTTGAAGGAAACATAGCATTAAGTTTAAGACGAGTTTTGGGCAATACTACTAAAATGTTTTTTCTATAACTTTATGATTTTATCCACTTGATGTATGGTAAGTGTGTGTTGACAGGTGGCAGAGGAATGGCAGAGTTGGCTCACATATGCATGTTTATAGGAAGGTGCTCTTTCCCTGCTCCTCATTTAATTTCTAAATAAGCCTAATGTAATAGCACCCAAGAAATGGGAGATGAGACAGAAACAAATGACCTGTCTGTCAGTTTCTCAAGTTTGAGATGGAAAATTGTCTTGGAACCTTCCCTTGTTTGTTCACTTTGATACTAGGCAGTTCAGCACCTGAATTGTTCCTTGATTTCTGTGGTGTAATGACCGGTTAGTACTTCCCATCGCTTCTTGTCTTGGTGTTTTAGGTAGTTTAACAGGAAGATGCAGGCTTGTCCTAGTGTAGATACACTGGAAATCCTTGCATTTTCTTTCTGCAAGGGAGTTCTATATGGGGAGAGCAAGCATCTCCTTTGTATTGTGATTGCCAAAGCTGACATAGGCAAATGCCATGTACAGCACAGTCTAAGGCAGTGTTTGGAGATGAGCACTGAAGTGCACATATGCACCTCTTTGGAGCTGCTGGGGAAACTTTGGTTTGTTGCTACAAGCAGCTTAGTGTGATAGCTTTAGTATTACTGTAAGGGAGGGAATATTATGTATTGATTTTTTTTCTTTCTTTCAATATTTACATTTGAAACAGGTGGTGTAAACTTTATTTTATCTAGAAGCCAATAAAAAGACTTCAACAGATTGTGAATGGTAAAGATGAGATGGGCCTTTCAAAACAGGTTTCTAGGCTTTTCATAAGCAGAAAATCTGTAATTTTTGACAGATGCATTCAGTGTAACAGAATGATTGTTTTTAACGTTTTTATTCTGATTCAGATTTTATTCTGAAAGGAAGCATTGCATAGCAGCAAATTGTCTGGTGGTGCTAATTCCTGAGATCTCTTCATATGTCGTCTTTGATCAGTTGTTTTCTATTTCAGATGCTATTCTAAATATGGTGAATATTGCTGCTAATATTCTTGGAGCCAAAACTGAAGAAACTTCTGAAGCTGAAGGTACTCTTTCTTAAATGGAAAACTTTCTAGAAAGTCTTACTGCTTTTTATTATGGTCTGCATGCTTCAATTTTCTGTGAAGAATTTCACAGAAGATAAGTTAAAATGTATGGTTTTGTTTTTGTTTTGTGGGGTTTTTTTGTTCGTTTTTTTTTTTTCCTTCTCACTCTTTCATGGTATAAGTGTTGGCTATTGCCATGGAATTCTTACAGTATTACCTGCAAAACATGAAGTGAAGATGCTGAATTCACTAAGAAAATGAGTCTAAAAACCCATGTCCTCTAGGTGTCCCTGATTGAGCAGGGGGGTTGGACTAGATCTCTAGAGGTCCCTTCCAACCTAAACCATTCTGTGATTCTGGTGATGTCTTTAACCCATGTCCAAAAGATCTTATACACAAATCATCATTAGCATATTTGTTCTGATAACTGGAACTTTAATGAGACCTGCATTATTAATTAATGTTAATTTCATAGTGCAGTTAATCATCTAAACAGAGAGGAGGAAGATGGCAGAGGGAAGGGTGATAGTATGGAGGAAATGACAAAATGTGAAAGGAACCTTAAATATTAAAGTGTTTGGTTAGTGCTTCCTTGAAGTCTTTTTTAAATATATACCTATGTATGTTTTCCATCTTACATTCTGCAGCAGGGAACAAAAGTATATCTGAAAATGTTACTGTCAGTCCTGCAACTTCAACATCTGCACCAAGACTGCCTGAACCAACTCCTGTTCCTTCACCAGAGTAAGTGAATGGTGTGTTTTTCAAATGAGATTCTAGCAGAGACCAAATGTGCCAGTCTGGAATTTTTGAAAGAAGGAGGAATATTCAGTTCAGAAGGCTTGATGTTTCAGAAGTAACTTGATGGCACATCAGGATTACAATGCACTACCAAAAATAACTTAGAGAATTTACAAGATGTGGGAACTGGCATGTGGTCACTGATAAAAGCTTTGATAATTGTCTAAAATATCCTACTTTTGTAGGCTTCCAGAGCAGTAAAACTGTTGAAGTAACATCCTGTCTTTAATTCTTTCTTTATAGACTTGTAACTATGGATATTCCCCAAATAGATAAAGAGGAATTATCCCTTGATTTGACAAAAGAAGGTCCCATTGTGCAGCTAGTTCAAGAGTACGAAGAAGATGCCAGTCAATCAACAGTGACCTTGCTGCCCAGTGATGATCAAGACGAGGAAGAGTCAGCATTGTTTGAGCTTGAGACACAAATATATTGCTATGACATGGCAACAATATGCTGCATTTCTACCTTTTCAGAGTATCTATATAAGTGGTGTTCAGTTATAATAGCCCTCCATCGGCAACACAGTAAAAGTGAAAGCAAGCAAGAGCAAGATGAGTCTGCTGTTCATCAGCCCCAGGCTATTCCACCTGAGTCTCTACACACTTCACTAGATGAGCCTCTGCTAGAGGAGTTGGATAGCAAAGTTACCGAGAGACAATCTGAATCTACTGTTGCAAGTGACTTTAGCAGTGTGGTCTATGAGGAGATGAAAAATGAGACCACAGATGCTATTGAACTGGAACCAAGCCATCCTCAAACATTCTCTCAGTCTCTCCTCTTAGAAGTTACTTCTGAAGTTAAGCCATTGGCAACAACAGAAGTGTCACTGGAACCAGCAAATGAAGCTGGAGGCCAAGTAGCACCAAGTGTGACTCCTCAAGTGGATGTAACTGAGATCAGTGCAGAAACAGAAAAAGCCATGAGCTCTGTTGCAGAAAAACCTTTACCTTCAGAGACCAGTGTTGTTAGTGCAGTAAAGGAGATGAGCACACAAGAGACTGTTGCTGTTCCCACAATTTCAAAGCCCACAGAGACTGTTCTGCAGCCTGAATATACAATGGGCATGTTAGCCAGTGATGCTGGGGAAGGAAAAGAAAGCGCTCTGGAAGTGCAGAAACCTGTCGTGTCTACTGTTGAGTCTCCTGTATCTGCTGATATAAAGGAGGATGATCAGGCAACTGAAGATGCTTTTATGGCGATTCCAGTTTCTGGGGGACAACAGAGAACAGCTACAGACTTCTATGCTGAACTGCAGAATTCAACAGATCTAAGTTATGCTAATGGAAATCTTGTTCATGGGTCTAATCAAAAGGAGTCTGTCTTTATGCGGCTTAATAATCGCATTAAAGCCCTGGAAGTAAATATGTCTCTCAGCAGCCGTTATTTGGAAGAACTTAGTCAGAGGTAAGTCTGAGGAAGACTAGGAAAAGTCTGCAATATGTAAACATGATATAACCCTTTACTGAAAGAAGTGTGTGTGCGCGTGCGTAGGGTGATAGTCAAAGCTGAATGTAGCTTTAGTCACAGCATGAAGCTTTATGAAAAACCCAGAGAAGTATGTACTTCTGAGAACTTGCCAGAGGCCCAGATGCTTGCAGGTGACAATTTCCTTCCTGTGTTCCCAGATACCATCCGTCTTATTTTTGTGCTGAGGAACAGACCTGTGTGTTTGTGGTGGATTTTTTGATTTGATTCATAGCAGGGGATGGGAGGCATTGTCTGAATGCAAGCAATAATCCTGCCCCATAGTCCTTTTAACAGAAGGTCAGTCATATCCTGTTGCTGTTGACTGACACATATTTATAAAGTCTTCTAGACAGAGTTGTCCAAACTCAGTATTTTCACCTAAAACTATTTTGTATTCTGTAATACTGCCCTTGAGGGCAGCATGGAGGGGAAAGCAGATCTTTGTGAGGGATCTATATTTATTAATATTTGCCCATTGTGCTCATTCTCCACTGGAGAATGGAGGGAAGGTACTATTTTCAGAACTGACTCCAAGGAAAGGCTCCTATATTAATTTTTGAGATGTCTTTCCTGACAGTCAAATGGCTTGCAGTGAATTCACTCCATAGTGAATTCCAGTAAATTAAAGCTGAAATCTTAAGTATTGAAGCAGGTCTTTCTTTTTGACTTTGGGGCAGTTAGGAACACCAAAAAGTAGACATGATTTTTTTTTTTTTCATTTTATATATGAAACTTGAAGAGCAGTGCCACTCAAAGCTTAAATAATGCTGCTTTAGGCAAAGAAAAGCCTTACATAGTGGTATTTTCTAGTGACAAGTCTAATGCTGAGGAGCTTTAAGATGAATCTAGCACTTCTGACCTTTACACACTTGTTGTTTTAGGTATCGAAAGCAAATGGAAGAAATGCAGAAGGCTTTCAATAAAACTATAATAAAACTTCAGAACACCTCAAGAGTAGCAGAAGAGCAGGTATGGCTTGTTTGTCAGATAGATTTGACCACTGGGTTTTGCTGCTCAGGAAGCACTGAAGACGGATTGTTCTTTTAAGAAAGATGAGAAGGATGTGCAAAAAATCTTTATTTTTTGTCTGCCTTTTAAAGCATCTCCATTCTATTTTCCCCCAACTGTTTCTTCGTAACTAAATTTTGCAGACATATTCCCAGTTTTAGACATTCAGCTCTCCCCAAAGTTTACATTTGGAGAAAAAGTCACTCAACGGCTGGTAATGGCTAAAACTCAAAGTGTTTTGGCAATGGAGGAACTTTTTAAGCAGTTTCTAACCCTTCTCATAATTTTAACTGTATTCAGAACCACTTTAAACTATTTCAACTATTTTAACTTCATTTGTCTTGCAACTCTGATTTAAAGTATAGCTGGATGAGCACTTGATTGATCTAACTGAAGAGACATAGTATCTAATGAGAGCTGTGTAGTAATGGCTTATGCCAGATTTGCAGTTGGAAGTGTAGTTCATGTTAAAAATGAAAACACATGAACTACAAGTACTTTGTAACATGGCCATACTCAAAACTTCTGATAATAGTTGCATAGAGCTGCCTGCTTATTCTGTGTCTAGAGATGACAGAAGTTGCTGTACTGAAACACATGACGTATTGTTGCAAAAGGATTGCTCAATGAAATAGAACTGTTGAGGTTTTTTAGTAGTATTGTTTGATCTTTATACGCAAGTGTCAGTTAAAACTTCAAATACTGTTGTATAAAAATTGTGTTGAAGGGTATGTTCAATTAAGACACTACTTGGACATCTAATTGAACTGTAAACAGGTCATATGGTTATATCATATCTGACTGTCAGACAGTGCTAACTTGGTACATGGAGTAGATGATAGTGGTGTCCTGTCAACTAAACAACATGACTGAATGTTTTAATACAGGATCAGCGGCAAACAGATGCAATTCAGCTGTTACAAGCTCAGCTGACCAACATGACACAGTTGGTTTCCAATCTGTCAACAACTGTTGCGGAATTAAAACGTGAGGTAATTATAATTCTGTAGTGTGGCATGAGAACTCGGGCAGGGCAGACAGATGCATGGATATATCTTAATTCAAAGAGGCCAGGGGTTTAAAATGAATTGTAATGTTTGGGAAGGCACCACTAACATTTTCAGCCTGTTTTGGTAGCTGGCCAGGGAAGGGAGAAAAAGCAAAGTGATTTGAATTGTCTTATTCTCAGCAAGATTTTTAATAATAACTTCTATTATAGCCTTGCTAACCCAATTATTGTAGTCTTTTGTAGTGATAAAAGATCATAACTTATTCAGGATAATGTAATATTTCTTCGGAATAATGTAATATTTCTTCCTTTCCTTTCTGTATAGAAGTTGATAGCAGTGCACTGTGAAATTATTCTTAATTAAAGCCACGGAATAAAAAATAGCCACTGACTTTTGTGTGGCAAAATTCCGTAATTGTCTTTTTAAAGTGTTTAAAATGAGGGATAAATGGTAAATCTCTTCAAGAATTTTTCTAGCAAGCAGAGAAGATACTTAAAGTATTAATTTTATGTAAGCTTGTATGCTCCTCCAATGCAAAGCACCTCTATAAATTATGCTGATATCTCAATCAGTGGCATCTTGTCCTGTGTTAGCTTTTAGACTTTAGACTTGAGCTGCTAAATGGCCAGTGTATTAAATCAAATCTCTGAAAAATGGTGTTAAGTAGGATTAAGGAAGCTGATCTGAAAACATCTCAGTTATACTATAATTAGAGTTACATTTTTAGAATATTATTCTTGTTTTAAATTTCTTTGTCTTTAACAACTGTATAAAATTCTTTCAGGTTTCTGATAGACAAACCTACCTTGTGATTTCTCTGGTTCTCTGTGTCATCCTGGGCTTGGTGCTGTGTGCGCAGCGCTGCAGAAGCACCTCTCAATTCTGTGGAGATTACCTGTCAAAAATTCCCAAAAGTAATAATTATCCCAGCCCAAAAAGGTAATGTATTTGAAACTTGATTTTCAGCTTCTGTTAGTGGTTCCTAAATCCACGGACTGTCATGCCTGCTTTAGTCCTAAGGGTCATCTTTCTGCAAGCACGGACACTGGGACTGACAGCCAAAACCAGTTAGTATTCTGTACTAAAGCTTACCTTTCACAAAGTAATGGTAGAGTTTTGGAATGCTACCTTGATAGCTTTTTGAAAAGTTTTGTCTATTTCCCTGGCTTTTTTGAACACCTTGGTGAATGGCTGATCATGTTAGCTCTCCCTATGCTTCTTAGTGGAAAAAGATGATAAATTTCTGAGAAAAATGTGTTAAAACTTTGTGGGTTTTATTCCACAGATGTTTTTCTTCCTATGATGATATGAATTTGAAAAGAAGAATTTCTCTTCCACTGGTCAGATCACAGTCCTTTCAGCTATCTGGTAAAGAAGGTAGGTCCATACATCTAGATTCTGGTGTTACACACATACTGTATAGAGCTAACAGAGTTCCTGTGGGTGTGAGACTAGGATCCCAGGTTTATGCCAAAGAACCACAATGTGACTTCATCTCTGCTTGCGTTCTGTAAGCCATCAGGGTCTAAAGCCAAGTTGTCAGACACTTAACACTGTCCATGCAGGTGTTTGGTCTCTAGTGAACACAACTTAAAAATGCAGTAGTCTAAACATGGCAATTTTCTAGCTATATTGTGCTAAAAGGTAGTTAAATCCTGTATTAGTGCCCAGAGTATATAATGTAACCTTCTTAGGATTAATAGCAGTGCACGCAGGCATTTAGCTTTACAAAGCTGTAAAGTTTGGGGAAAAAAATAGAGGCTTTTTTGGTTGTCAACTTTGGGAGGTTAGTGTTCTCCTTCTGAGAAGTCTTGTCATCTGTCTTAAAGCTCAGCAGGTGTTAAGGGATCTGAGTTTATCTGTAGAAAGGAAATTTAAAGCAGTTTTGGGCATGGGGAGTGATCTAATTCTTTGAATATTCATATTCAACTTGGGACAACTGAATTTTGATTTCTTAGGCCTTTGCCATGCAAAACCTAAATCTAATAACTACTAAGTATGCAGCAAACTTATTTCAGAATCTTTGTACTGTGAATAAAACCACATGAAAAATGAGTTGAACTGAGAAAGTGTTGCAGCAGAGATGAGTAAAGCTTAGAAAAAGTAAACTTCTGCAGAACACTATTTTCCCCCCAAAGGATGTTCTCTGCACTTATCTGTAGCGTAATCTAATCTATCAGGAGATCTTTTTTTCAAGTTAAGTGTCCCAGACAGCTGCCACAGGGAGTTTCCTCAAAGTGTTGAGTTCATTTTCAGTGTGCATATATTGTCCCATGCACTTATAACAGGAGCACAAATGTGTGCCAAGACTGGAGTATTTTGTCATAACACTGCTTATTTAAGTTGTGTTCTAGAGCTGGAAGTGCCAGTTAGGACTGCTAACTTTATATCACTTCTCTTGCAGTGGACCCAGAGGACCTGTACATTGTCGAACCCCTCAAGTTTTCCCCAGAGAAGAAGGTAATGTAGTTGTGAGACAGGCAAGCTGAGCCTGAGTGTGTTTCTGGCAGCAGCAGGAGTGTGTTCCATGCACCCCTCTGCTCTGCCAGTTCCGTGGTTTGTTTTTTTACCCTTTGCTCACCCCAGAAGCTAACTGTTCTTTTCTTTTTACTTGTGCTTTTTAAGAAAAAGCGTTGTAAATACAGAAGTGACAAGATAGAGACTATCAAGCCGACAGCAGAGCCTCTGCATCCCATAGCCAATGGGGAAATTAAAGGAAGGAAGCCGTTTACAAACCAGAGGGACTTCTCTAATATTGGGGAAGTTTATCACTCTTCATATAAGGGTCCTCCATCTGAAGGAAGCTCAGAAACCTCGTCGCAGTCTGAGGAGTCCTATTTTTGTGGCATTTCAGCTTGTACGAGTCTGTGCAACGGACAGACCCAAAAGACAAAAACTGAGAAGAGGGCTATAAAACGAAGGCGGTCGAAAGTTTCAGACCAAGGGAAGCTCATAAAAACTCTAATACAGACTAAGTCGGGGTCAATGCCAAGCCTGCATGACATAATCAAAGGAAACAAAGATATAACAGTGGGCACTCTTGGTGTCACAGCTGTTTCTGGACACATCTAAAACTAGCTGAACTTCTCAAACAGGAGAGTGTTTGTTCATTTGAGAACAGTCTGTGGTATTCTGTGGGAGGCTAATGGGAGACAAAGAGCTCAAGTAATTGGAAAGTATTCAGAAATTTGGTTTCTGCCTTTTTAAATAGATGGGATTGTGTCAATCTTGGCTGTAAGCTGCAGCTTTACAAGGCTGATAATTTCCTATGAGAACATCTTGGGGGGAGGGAGGGCAGGGTTCATTTTATAAAGGTTTTTTTCACAATTCCTGGGGCAGAGATTTTTTTGAAACCCAGTTTGTTGGGTGGAATAGGGATAAAAGCCTAATCCTCTTCCTTTAGCTTTGTTCCTATTTCTTGCACCTTCCCATATTTATGTGCCTTTTGTCTATTTATAATGCCACTGGAAGAGGGGAGATAAAATTGTTTGTCATTTGATTTATTTTGTAATTTCTCTAGCTTATTTTTTGAAGATGCAACACTACAGTGCTGTAAAGGGACATGTGTTGGCCTTCAGCTGGACTCAATGTAGACTGGATACTGTAAAAATGCTGATAGATGGACTTGCCTGACTAGATTCAGGCTTTGCAAACTCGGTTGAGGAAGAAAACTGGCTTGGGATTGTGATTACATTTATTTCCACCTTCACCTTCAGTTACAAATCAGAACTGTTGTCTGTACTAAATGAATGACCATTGCTCTTCAGGATTTCCTTTGTACAAAAGGAAGTGATGCTTATGAATGTGTGCTTGTTACCTGGACTGACTGCTGTAGTCCTCCAAGAGGTGAATGGGGATTGTTCCCTCTTTCTGTGCTAATAGTTCATATAAAGGCTTGGCCTGAAAATGTGAGTGTGAGCTGCTGGAGCTGGCTAGTGTTCCAAGCCCGCTCTTCATGTATGTAGAGTTTGCAAAGTTTTGAAGTCTAACCAGCCAGGTCTGTTTAAAGTGGATATTTCCATAATGTTTGCTTTTGTATTGGCTAACAAATGTGCAGTGTTTGTATGGTGGGTATTTTCCTATCTGAGTTTTTTTATTTTGTGATTGTATATTTGGATACTATAGAATGAGTGCTAAAATGCTGAATGTGGATCGGAGTGAGTGGAACAAAAGGTTATTTCTTTTGAGAGGTTTTACAGGTTCACGTTGTGAAAATAAGTTAACTTATTGAGCACTTTTAGTGGTACCCTTTTTAACAGATCTAATGCCTTTCCTGGGTATTGTATGTAATGTGACTTATTTAAAGCCTTTATTTTTTTTTGCTGCTTTCTTGTTAGTTCATGAATACCTTTAAGGTGATGTACTTTTCGAGTTGATCTGCACAATTAGCCAGTCAGAGCACATGAACTGGATTTGTTGAACTTGAAATCAAAAGGGCTTCAAACCCAAATGAGGAAAAGATATACCACCTGAGTGCAGCATACCATGTTGTGGAACAAGAGTATGTAACTACAGAGCTGTAGTGCCATTAGAAACTGTGAATTTCCAAATAAATCTGAACACTTTGTCTTTAATTCAGTGGCTTTTTTCCTTTGAAAAATCAAACTTGTGGCTTAAATTAACTTCTAAGAAGAGCTGGTCTTCAGATTCCATTGCACAATCTTGACTGGGGATCATTTGGTGGCTCTCAAAGCTTAACTGGCACCCCAGTTTCAAGCAGTTTCTCATCTTCTTGACCTGATAGAGCCTTAGAAGTGGTGGCTTTGTGAAGATGTCTGCTTGAAACTGTCTGCCAGTGTTGAAAGCTAATGCTTGTAAGAGCCTTAAGAGGCATGTAAGAGGCATTTTCTTCTAATAACATGATGTTTAGATAGCCATGCATCTCAAACTAGTATGTTTTTAGTTGTCTCTACCAATCTCTTCCTCTTAACTTTTTAGCAGGTGTTGCAGCTGAGCAGCCATATGCCATATGCACTAGCTGTCCAGCATCTATTTCTGCTCTCAGATGAGACCTCTCCAGCACTCTTGTCTCACTGGAGCATCAGAGGGAGTTCTGTGATGGGAGGCAGAAAAAAGCCTTGAGTAAGAGGAAGTTTAATGTGTTTCTTGGCTTCTGTCCTGTAGGAAGCTTACCTGGACAGTAGAGGAAGTCAATTTTGAGTTGTTCTTACCATTAATAGCAACTGGCTGAAGTGGGACACAAGTGAAACAGCCCATTTCCACTAAATTAGTATAAGCCAGTGACTGATATTGAGAAGGCTTCACAGGTACAGAGTGAAGCCAGCTCAACTGACACTAATATGGAGGGGACAAATGTCCTTAGTAGGTTTTTATGCTTTGGTTGTATGTGGCCTGTAAGCATTCAGTGAAAGTGAGCTTGGGCAGGGAGCTGAATTGAAGTTAAAGCCAAAATGATGGTGGCGGCCTTATACTTATCAACGATAGAGAAGTGTGTAGGTCTGTGGAAATGAGGTGTCTTTCTGGGAACCAGTTAGCTTGCAGGCTTTGTGACTCGCTAGCTTCTCTATGACCTTGATGTTACATGGAAGGCCAGAAATATTCTTGTCCTTCTTACCTTTTGCTGGTAAGGACATCTTGATATTTTGTCTATCCTGCATGACTTTTGTAGACTTGGTTTGCCCCGCTCATGAGTGACCCTTGTAGGTCTCTTGGAAATGCCAGCTGAGCTTGCAGAACATTGCTGCGCTTTCTTATCCAAGCAGAGTGCAGAGTTTGTCCAAAAGCTTTTCTGTACCCGCACCTCCACTCTCCTGAAGAAAGGCAGGTGATATTTAACCGTGGGTTGAAATCCATTTTTTTTGTCTGACACTCTTCTGCTGATAGGTTATGTATACTAGGGGGTTGGTGAATTTGAGCTGGCTGCATGTTTAAACTCCAAGCACATGTTCAAATTGCCAGATTAAATTCTGGTGTGAAAACAAAGGCTTCCAAAACAGCCACTGATTCCCTCATGTATGTATTGCAGCTGGAAAGATCTTAGAGGAGTTGCTGTGTATCTTGGAAAAATATCTCTAAAAAATGTTATGTAATGAACCCACAGGGACCATGCTAGGGGCATGAGGCAGATCCGTAACAGCAGCAGCAGAGCTCCCTTAGGATTGTGTGGCTAGAGGCTGCGTGGATGTGTGGCTCCACACACTGGAGAGGTGTGGGGTGTGCAAGGTCATAGAAATGATGGATAATACAAGGGCCGGAAACACTTCTCGCCCAGGCTTAAGGGCTTCCTAAGTGCTCAATGTCTAGGGCTAACCTCTCCACTTACTGCATAGGTTCGATCTCAACTGCTGAAAAAGTGTTTGAATGAACCTACTGAGCTGCTTATGCTAATGCAAATGTATGTGTGTATTCTGGCAGTAGACTGGAGAGTGAACCACAGCTTCCTTGTGCTGTACTTGGTGTCTTTAATTATTTGTAACCACTTTTTTCTTAAAGTCAAGTTTTTATTGCTTAGTATCACCTTTCATGTGGGTTTTGAGTCATTTTTCACTTCCTATTTCAGTTTTATTAATGTCACGCTGCCTCTAGCTTTCAAAACTTGATTCTTTGTGCAGGTAGAATAGTTTCCTGAATTGATCCATAACATTTTTTTATTTGAATAGTTTTTCAGGTAGACAGTTTATAAAGCGTTGACTAACTTTGTGTGGATACTTAAAAGGAGGGTTAGTTTATCTTGTGCTGTTTTAGTCCAAGGACTGCCTGAAGTTGCTTATGAACTATCATGAGACTTGCATGCCTATGAAGTTGTAAGGACTGCATCCTTTCTCTGTTGTCTTTTGCCAGTTCTTTTCTCCACTTGTTTCTTCAAATACCTGATTTGCTAGTTAGAATTGACCTGATCTGTGTTATGCGTTTGAGTGCTTGGAGTTAGATTGTGCCAAGTTTTTTCAGTATAGTGCTTGACCTCCAAAAGCCACACTGGAATAGCTATGAGAGATTTATTTTTGCTTGCTTTAATCTGTAGGTATTGGCTTTGCCACTACCATGTGTGACAGGAGCTTGTATGGTATGATGATATATTTTTGATGGCCTTGGAAATCAAAGTTGGCAGATTAAAGTAGTGAAGTAATATTGATTATCAACTTCTATGCTGCTCTATAGATGAGCTGAGTCAGTTGTATAATGTAATTGTTGCCTCTCTTTCAGGATATGTCTGTTTTCACCTATTTATTTGTTTTCAGAAGTATGAATTTTGATGGAATTCTAGTATCTTGAATTTGGGGGTCCCCAAAACTTTTCACTAAAGGAATTAGCTAGGCCCGCAAATCACACTCTTTACATAAATAATGTTCATTTAATAAGTACATAGGTAATGTCCATGTATTCAGCTCTAGGAGGTGACTAAGCAGGCAAGCTGAGGGAGCAGCCACAGCTGACAAAAGGGCACTGAAAACCCATGCAGCCTGTCAGCCTTCAGCATAAGGGCACGACAAGCCAGACAGTTACTTTCCACTGCTGTAAAGGCTGTGGCAAAGGCCAGAAAGGACTCCGGACCTAGATACCAGCACGGAGTTATGTGAGGCCATTGCATCCCCCTGAACACTGCCACAACCTCTGATAGTTGTTCCCATACAAACTGATTGAGGATCACTTACAACAAGCCTGTGACCACGGAGAAAGAGGCTGTTTCGTGTTGTAAAAGCTGCTGCACACAGAAGCCTTGGGAGCACTTTGATTTCTCTGTCCTTGCCAGGGTCAGAAACTGCCTAGGGTAACACAAATGCCTGTATCGGGAGGGATTGTCACAAATGTTTTGTGAGCTGTGTTTGGCAAAATGTACTATTTGGTGTGTGTATATATCCTAAGCACTAGTATCTGAAATCCAGTATTTTTTTTTAAAAAGCAACCTCTACTGGCTCTGTGGTGTTGCTAGGATCAGAAGTAAAATATGAAGGGCTTTTGTGTGGCTTTTGCCATCCTGCAGTGCAAAGTAGATAAGATGGAACATGTTTGTATCAAGTTAAGCGAAGCACGTGAAGCTGTTCCACTTCACTTGGAACAGTTTCAGCGCTGCGCTCTGACCACAAAGTGCTGTGGGAAGGTCATCATGCAATGTGTCTCATCTGGAAACCCTGAGTGTCAAACAGTATCGGGCCCTGGTAAAGAAATTACTGGGGTTTTTAACCGGCTTCAGAAAAACCTGTGTTCCCAGAGCTTGTTTAGCAGTCAGCTGATCCAGGGTACTGGATCAGGGCACTCCACGCCTGTGCAGCAGTTCAAGCATTGGGGGCTCACTGTACACTCTGCTCACACTATAGAGCCTCTATGTGCCCAGGGATGCAGAGCTGAGGGGTGATCCTGCTGAACCTTTTCTTCAATGCTCTGGGGATGGAGTACAAAGTTGTCAAATACTCACTAGGGTCAACTTACCCCAGCCCAGCTGGCATTTTCTTGGGCCAAGACTGGCTCTGATGAAGAGCTGGTGAGTGTCCTTCCTGCTGCAGGAGAGGACACCCTATCAATATCAAGCTTCACTGTGGTCTTGCTCTCAAGCTCTAAGCAACCCCAACAGCTTGTCCCATTTTCTTTTATGACTAAGTGCTTCTTGTTATTAAATGACCCGCTTTCTTGTACCTTCAAGCAATGGGTAAAACAGTAGTTTACAAAAACTGATGCTGTGTTACTTACATCACCCCTCCACCTCACCTACACCATACACGTTTCCTTCCCTGGCTTGCTTCCTACCTTTGCTTTCTTTCCTGCTGTGGTTTTGACTCTAAAAAGCCCTGTGGAGAGCCCTGCACCTCTTTCCCCAGACCCAAGGCTGCTGCCTGCTTAGTGGGAGCGTGGCAGTTCCATACATCCTATGTAAAGGAGAGTGTAAAGCATCTTGCTCACTGGAGGAGTCCTGCTAAGCACTGTAAAGCCAGGCCAGGACCTTTAGCAGTGGAGCTGAGGTCTGCTCTGGGGTGTGAATACAGGAACGTCTTCCTCATGAGCTGCTTGTGAAAAAGACGTCTGTATCTCTAGCTGCGCCTCAAATGCTTCAAGGAGGGCTTGCCAAGGAAACAAAAAGCGTCACCCCTGTATGGGCAAACGGAAGCCTTAAAAATGTAATAAAGAAACAACATCAGGGCATCAGTATTCACCACAGGGTCGTGTGGGCTGGTGAGGTGTGTGTTACTGGGTCCCAAACAGCACTGGTGTGCTGGGCTTCTGCCAGTGCTTTCCCCAAGGGGAAAAATGAGCCCAAACTTTCACTTGGCACGTCAAGGGGTATTAGTGGGCTCTTGATCTGAACACCTGAATGAGAAAATACAGCATGGCTGAAATGATTTTCTTTGTTTTTTTTATTCCCTCTGCCCTGTCATCTGCTTATAGAAAAGCATCTCAGTGGAACAAAGTGGAAGCAGTGGGTGACAAATGACTATACCTGTGACATTTAAGAGAGGTTGCTAATGTGCCTGTGGTCCCACCAAGATAAGCAGTCAGCACTGAACACAGACAGCACTGGAAAACTCCTGAGAGTGGACTCCTTCCGGGCCAAGCAGCGCTCTTGGTGGCTTTTGGCCATCCCTCCAGCTCTGCGTGGGGCTGTCCAGCCCCATCCTCTGGCATGGTAGGGCAGGTATGTAACTGAGATCTGATCATGAGAGATATGCTGTAGAAGAAGGGTGAAATCCGTTTGACTGGTGGTCTATGCAGAACTCACTGTCCCAGGGCCCACGTGTAGGACCTAGAGCTGGGAAGAGCTCTGCAGGTCTTGGTCCTTGGCTCCTGATTCTTGCACCAAGTTTCTGTATAAACACTTCTTGGGCCTCTGTCACAGCTCTGGCTCTAGTCATCATATTGATCATAAAATTGAAAACTAAATTTGTGGCTAGCTGTACAAAGACCACGTAGCTCTGGCATAGCTTGCTCTGGATTTTTTTTGTAATGATCCCACTAGCAGATGACTTTGCCCAGCTGGGGCCAGCAATTCAAGACGCAGAGAGGAGAACTGAGTGTTGAGGGCAGGTGTGACCAGGCTTGAACTGCAGGAGCTGGATTTGTGTTGCTTTTATGTCTTTTATGACAAAAACCTAGAGGTACAAGACCCACACAAGTTCCTGAAATATCTCATGCTGCAGATCACTGCTTCGGCAAGCAGCTGTGGTGAACAGCTTCAAAACACAGTGGGGTGTCTAGTGGTGCAGGCAAGGCTTTGAGGACACATCTGAGTGTTATTGGTGCGGTTGGAGGCAGAGCCGAGCCCTTGATCGGGAGAAGCCTGCACGTATTTGTTGGTAAAGCGTGCTGTCCTTAGATTGCCATTTTTGATGTTCAAGATGCAAACCACTGTGTTGAGGCAGCTTTTCCTGGCTTTGCAGGAGAAAAAAACACCAGTTTACTTTTATATTAGGCGCTTGCTTTTTTAAACATGGCCCTGATGCAAACCCCCGTGCTTCAGTGCAGGTCTGTGCGACAGAAGAGCAGATTGCTCCAGACAGTGTTTTGCATGTATCTGTAAATCGGTGAGGCAATCTCACTGCTATCGCTTAGAAACTTGTGGCCACTGCAGCCTTATCCTGAAGGACAGAGATGTTCCTGTTCTTGTGTCTCCTTCTTATTATTTTGGAGGGAAGAAGAGGTGGGGGGGGAAACAAGACCTTTTGACTCCAATGCTTGTTCAGTTCAGAACAGCAAAATGTATTACTGTGTACTGGGTAACGTGTCCTGTGCAAAATGTACTAACTCCTTGGTGCTGCGCGTGATCTGGTCTTCATCTTTTTTTCAAGGAGAAGAGTCTTCAGCTCTGTCTCTTCCCTTGTGTGCAGGCTGCCAGAAGCAGGAGGGGTTTTGTTGTTGCCCTCTGCTCTTGCCTAGGGCAGCAGAGTGGAAAAGCAGCTGCCTCCACCTGAGTGGGCTGCTGGAAAGGGTGGTTGGCCGCCGGGCGTGCGCTGGGCTGATTACTCAGCCCTGCTGGGTAGCGCAGCTCTCGGGCGCTCAGCTCAGCGCACCTGCTCCCGAGCCTCGCTGCCGGAGCGGCCGCCGCGGCGTGCGCGCCGCCTCGCCGTGGGAGGAGCCGGCGGGCAGCCCGAGCCCGCAGCCCGGGCGGAAGCTCTCTGGGCTTTGCTGCTGCTGCTCGAGGCTCTGAGAGGCACGGCATCCGAGCCGGCTGCTCGCTGCTGCCGGCGCGATGCAGGCCTATAAAGGCAGAGCTGGGTCTTCCCCCGGCACTCAGTCTGGGCCAGCCCCGGCGCCTTTTGGCCGCCGCATGGAAGATCACACGAAGCGCGTCCAGGCCATCCCGCTCCCAGCCATGCAGCAGAACTTGAACTACGTGTACCCTCAGATCTTCTGGGTGGATGGCTGCACCAACCCCAGCACTTCCTGCCCACCGGCACCCCCCGCTGCCCCCTTCCCACCACCAGTACCAGATCGGAGGAAGAAGCCAAGGAACAACAGGGAAGGGAAGAGTGTTGGCTTCCTGGTGGTCTCCTTGCTCATCCTGCTGTGTCTCACTGGAGTTGGACTGAGCCTGTTTCAGATTTTTCGCCTGGAGAAGGAACTGGCTCAACTCAGAGAGGTAAAGTCTGCCTGGCTCCTCACCGAGGCTCAGTGGGGAGGACGGCGGGGAAAGATGCCTTAAACCGGATCTGAGATGCTTTGGTGGTACACAGTTACCAACAGGGCAACATTTGAACGTTTGCCCTCTTAGTCGTTCTGTGCTGTGGGGCACTGCTCTGAGAGCTACGTACACCTGGATGTCTCTCAGTTTCTAAGTGCTGCAGGATCTTTGTCCCTCTACAAGCAGTTTCTTGCTGCCTTGCAGTTCTCGTTGAGTGTCCAGACCTAGCCACTGTCTAAGACAGTTCTTGGCTGTTCCAGGTGGTGCCTTTATGTTCTTCCCATGCTAAGAGACCTTGTCCTCTTTTCTTTTGATAGTCTGCCAGCGCTGAACACATCCCTCCAGCTCTGGAGAAACTCATAGGTGAGTTGCTGTAGGTAGAGGATCTCCTTCCTTGTAGCTTCTCTGATGCTGCCGTCTCGTTCTTTCCCCCTCGTGTTGGGGGGCACAGGCGGGGCTGCAGCTCTGATGCTCTGAAAGCACTGATTTTATCCCTTTGGAAGGAGAAATGTATCTCCAGGGTGTGGGGAGGGGATCCTATAACTGCCCACTTGTAGGAGGGATGTTTCCGGGTCACCCATGGGAATGGAGGCAATCTGCTGGAGGTCCCAGCTTGGACCTCCCAGTCCCCAGTGGTATTGTACAATGAGCGAGTTTCCAGCTGCCCTGACATACAGCAACAACGTCAAGATAGATCCCAGACAGGCATCGCTTACGTCACTTCTTTGTTTCCTTAATATTCAAAATTTTGTGACGATGTGGACAACTTAATTTTCTTTGGAGGTGGAAGATTCACTTCTTCCCTTGAGGGCAACTTAGTTTTTTACTAAATTCTTTCAGTACAAAGTCTCACTGCAGCCAAAGTTAACTGATATTTTTATCAGTTAACCGAAAAAGCCTGATATTTTTTTTCCTTCTACAAAATGTAATTTCAATGAAATTGAAACTTTCCACAAGAACCTTCCAATTTTCTAAGATTTCATTTAAGAAGAAAATAGTTTCAGTCAGAATGGAAGAATATTAAAATTATACTTGAAGTTTTCAGACTGCTTTTCTTTCTACTTTTACATAACACACTAATGTTAACAGCCATGATATTACTTTTCAAAGAAGGTTAAAGCAGAAAGCAGAAATTTTTTTTTGACAGATCTCAAATATTTTTTTGCTGAGGAGTTTGTTTAGTAGGAAAGTAAAGCTAGGGAAATAGTATAAAGCAGAAGCAGAGAGGAAAGGGGAGTTTAGCTTGCCTGAGCAAAGAGGCTTCTCAGATTCTGAGAACCTGGTGCCTGGGGGTGGACTATGAATGGGAGGGAAAAATGGGATGGGATGGGGTCCAAGTACCCAGCTGTTTTCACAGCAGCTGCCCTCTCCAACATACCCTGAGCTTACCGACTGGACCATTTTAAGATGAAAGTTGTCCTTTTGCTCTTTTGTTCTGCCCGTTAGCTTTGGATTAACCTGGCTGCTTTGCTGCAGTGCTTCCTTGCCATAAAGCATTGGCTTGAGCACCTATCCGTCTTGCCCCATAGAGCTGTGCTGCCTGTGGACGCCGAACCTGCCCCACTTCAGTGTTACAGGCAGCCTCCTTCTGGGCTGGCTTCTCCATGGAGCATGTGGCTAAAGTCTTCTCCGTTCTCATGCAGGGGAGAAGAGCGAGTCAGTGAAAAAGGAAGAGAGGAAAGCGGCACACTTAACAGGTATGGGCTGTGGACCCACGGGGCACCGGGCGGCTGGGGCAAAGGGGCACCCTCTGCCTTCAGTTCACAGCACCTCTCTGGTTTCGGCTTTCAGGGAACCCCGCGCAGCAGGACCTCCCTTTGGAGTGGGAACCCGTATCCGGGCATGCCTTCACTGCAGGCATTCAGTACCGCAACCAGGGCCTGGTGATCAACGAAACTGGCCTCTACTTTGTCTACTCCAACGTGCTCTTTCGAGGGAGTACTTGCACCAGCCAGGCATTGACCCATGTGGTCTACAAGAAAAATCCAGCCTCCCCGGGCAGCCAGGTGTTGATGCAGGACAAGAAGATCAACTACTGTGCCAACCAGAAGATGTGGGCCCGGAAAAGCTACCTGGGGGCCCTCTTCAAGCTCAGGGAAATGGACAGTCTGCATGTGAACGTTTCCAAGATCACCCTGGTTAGTTTTGAGGAATCCAAGACTTTCTTTGGCTTGTTTAAGCTTTAAGCAGTGCTGTCGGAGTGGGGCCGGCTGCCCTGCATGCGCTAGGACACATGAGGATGGGCTGAGTGGTAGCCAACGCAGCCGCCTGGACAAGCTGGAGCCTTGCACCAGGAAGCCCACCAAGAAACCGTGTTTTGGCCTTCAGAAGGAGAGGGCTTGAGTGCACAGATAAGGTGCTCCAGGGCTTGACACCTGGACTCTGGGAAGCACCTGGGTGTCCTGGAGTGCGCTGAATAAACGGCTTGTTTCCCCGACCCAAAAAAAGTGGGGTGCACCAAAGACTCCTGGACACTCACTACTTTGCTGCCTGAGAAGATGACGGCGCCCGTGTGGCACCCTGGGAGAGACTCTGGGCCCTTGGGCGCCAGCTGGAGATAGGGGAGGGTGGCTGGGGCCCGCGTGCAAGGGGCTGCGCCGCTGCCAGGCCTCCTCGGGCTTGGTGCTGGCGCCACGGCTGCCTGGGCACCCCCGCCGGCTCGTGAGCTGAGCGTCGTGGATTTGTTTTCTGTTAAGTTATGGACCCTTTTCATCCCCCAAAAGGGTGTCCCCCTCCCCCTCCTTATTTAAGTCACCTCGAGGACTTCATGACCTTGGAGGAAAGTTCCCGAAGGAGCAAGCTGGGGGTGCCCTGGCTGCCCGCCATAGTGAGGCTTCGAGTGCTTCCCTCCCTTCCCCCCTGTAACGAGCCACTCTTTTCTGGGTAAAGAAAAATATGGTAAATATGGTAATAAATGTATATTTTTCTAGGAAGTGGCACTGTTCTCAACACACTTGCGGGGACTGGGCGGCAGTGCCACCACGGCCCTGAGGCCAGCACCTCTGTGGTGCTGAAGCTGCGGGGTCGGGCATCCCAGCAATGCTGCTCTTGGGTGGGTGAAGGTCTCCAGACGCGGGCCGGAGAGCGTCTGTGCGGGTGGGCAGGCGTGGAGAGACGCCCCCATGTCCCCCCTCCCCTTGCTGGGGGTTTGAGCGGGACCGCGCGCGGCTGCGACGC
>VZSV01000052.1:2949670-2995388 GCA_013398735.1 Nothocercus julius
GGCCGCTCTGGTGCCGGCCACGGCGCGCGGCGACCGCGGCAGCGCCGCTCGTCTCCCTTTCCGCGGCGGCTGGACGTTGTGCAACCTGCGGTTCCCTGCGGGCTGCTTCGGGGAAAGAGTTCTCTGACACCTCTAAGCAGCCTGGCTCGAGGCGTAGCCAGAGCGGGGTGCGTGCCCACTGCTCCCACCGCTGCCGCTGCAAAGCCCAGCGCTCTACGCTGCCTTTCTCAGGCAGGAAGGTGCCTCAACACAGCAAAGTTTAGCGACCTTTTTTGCTGCTGCCCTCTGCTGCCTCCGCCCCTCTGTTCGTTTCGGAGAGACGGGTAGCGCAGGAGTGGGGATGGGTCCAGACGTGGCCAGCACGCGTAAGCTGTCACACCGTTACGCTTGTTCGTGTGCGCTTCTGTAAGCTTGCAGCTGTTTCTGGGCGAAGCTCGCTTAGCGTGTAGACACCTGCTTCCATTCTTAACAGCAGAGCAGGCTGGCAGGTACAGGGTGCCCAGTGGGGCTGATGCTGCTAGGTTATCACACTGGGATCTTGGCCGCTGGACAAAGCCCACTTTTCCTTGCGGGACAAGTCCAGGTGCCGCTAGGCTTGAGGCTGAATTGGAGAGCAGACTGCCCCCGCGTTGAGTCCAGCACTCTGTGTAGCTCTTCTCTGCCATCCCTTTCCCCAGTACCCCTGTAACCTGCCCAGAGCAAATTCACTGCTCAGCTTGTGGGCCCGCACGGAAGATGCAAAGCAAAGCCACGGTAGCATCACCTCTTCAAACCACGCGGAGTTGATTCCTGCGACGCTTGTGTCGCAGCGGCTTTGTTGAAGGTTTCTGTTGAATTATCTAGCTAGAGATCCATTCATTTAATGAAAAGCCTACTTAATCTTAACATGAAATGATCAGTGGATGCTAGGACCCCTGATCCAACCGAGTGCCCTTGCCCAGTGATGAACAAGTCTCAGCAAAAACCCCAGCCCTGTAGCTGGATTGCAGTGGGTCTGAGCTGAGCAACTCTGTCCTGCTCAGCTGAGGCTGTGCAGGCTGCATGCTGAGGCACACTGGGATTTGGGAACATGCAACACTTAGCTGGGCTCCGGGGAGGCTCTCGCCCTGCAGACGGCGTGGCCAGCAAGAAGCCACAAGCCTGCATGATCCAGCCTGAGGAATGAAGCACGAGCCACGGCAGCGGGACGCCCGCTGCAGGCACGCAGGCTCTCTCCTGCTTAGCTGAACCCTTCCCAGGTAACGTTTCCAAGTGTTTGGGGCACGCGAAGCTCAAGCCAGGCATGTTGCTGCCTGGGTGAGACCAGTGAGCTTTAAAGCTTTATAGCAACACGGGCTTGTCTTTGGTTGCTGTACGTGATACGCTGCACCCTCTCTACCCCCGTGGAGGAAACACAGCATACCAGCGTTTTAGAAACCTTGGTCAGGCTCTGTGTACGCATAGGCACTGAAGGGGCAGGAAGGATTGCTTTATAGAAAGGACCGCAGAGATATGGTCACTGCTCCTTCCAAGTGCAGCAGGGGCAAGGAGAGGCCTGGTCTGCCCCGAGGGAAAGGGGATGAGAAGAGCATGGGGAGCGAGGAACAGGGCTGGGGGTGTCTGTGGCACAGAAACAGCCGCCAGCATGGCAGGGAGGGTCGCAGATGCACGAAAACCACAGAGCTTGTTTGTAGTTTGCTGGAATTGGCACTGTTGCGAGGTGTTGCACCAGCCGCTGCTTCTGTAGCCCTCCAAGGGAGGCAGCGAGCATGAGTAAGAACGGAAGAAGTGATTTTTCTGCAGCCGCTCATGTCCTGTGAGTCTAGGCAGCCCCCTTCTATCTGATGTGACAAGTTTCACAGTTGCTTTGGCTTTACACTTATTCACCTACCAGAGACCAGCCCCGTGCTTTCTAAGTATCTATTACGATGCCTGGTGGGGCTTCTTCTTTTAGCCTGCATGGATGTGAAGAGCCTGTGCAAGCCAAATTCTTACCAGGTTGGGAAAGAATGTTGTCTAGTGGTTACAGCAGGGGAAAAAAAAGGGGAGAGAGGCAGTCTTAAATATTAATATTACTTTTCTAGCACTCAGAAGTGTGAACATGTTACATCATGGTTACAAAAAATCTAATTTTAGGCATGACTAAGTGACTGAGGTTTAATGTAAGCGAGAGAATGAGGTGAGTAAGGAGAAGGGGTTTGGATGAGACAAATAGCACATTAATTTCTTGCTCATTAGAGAAGATAAAAAAAAAAAAAGAAAGGCGGTGGAAAAAAAGCTTGATAACCTGTTTCTGACTCATTTCTTGGGATAATACAGAGTCAGATGTTCCTTTCTTTGCATGTTACCAAAGTAGTGACATGGGACAAGTGGGACCACATGGTCTGGTGCAGGAGACTGGGGTGCTGTTCATTACTGGCAGGGTGTGCAATGAAATCTCTTTGCTTTGGGTGACAAAAAGACAAAAGCCGTCGGCAAAATAGCGAGTGCCTGTGTGGTTCCTCTGCCTTATTTGCTTTCAGCACCCTCTGAATGGTCCAGCTCTCTCTAAGGAAATTCAACTTCTCTCTAAAGAGATTCAAGTTGAAAATAATCTCTCTTCCAAATCATAGATCATATCCATCTCTGTCTTTTACCCTTTCTCTGCAGCTAACTTTACTCAACAACCGTTGTAAAAGCTTTAACAGTTCCTCACAACTGAAGCAATGTACAAGCTGACTGGTAGTGTTGGATGTAGTCCTCTGGATTCTCTTCGAGGTCAATAGAGAGATCTGGCAGCTCTGAGACTTTTCCCACTCTAACAGATGTGTTGGCAGATGGAGTGACAGGGGACTAGCAACCTTTCCCTCCTGTTTGTCAGATCAAACAGGACAAATCTGGTGCACGTTTCTCAGGCAGTTCCCCTGCAGCTTTGATGAAGGCATGTTAACCAGTTATGAGCTGAAAGCATCAGTGAAAAACAGTTGCTTTTTCATGGCATTTCAAATACTGCTCAAGAAATTCAAGTTGTCTTTAGCACTTTTTGTAACCGCTGTGAAGGGATATCTCCTGCACCTGATAATTCATCCACACTTATGGCACATCAGCACATCCATATCAGCTGAAATTTAAAGATCACAAATGCTCTGGCAGCAAAACAGATGTACTTTGCTGTAATTCTCTCGTTTCAAAGGGCAATTTTTTTGCTCCTTCAGAAGAATTTTAGCATGTTCAGGAGATAAATCCCACTGGTGCATTTGGTTTGAGTGACAGTGGGCTGGCTGACTTGATTTTAAGTAAGTGGAAAGTGTGCTGTGGCAGCTTCTGATGCCCCTTGCTCCTGAGCTCTGAGCTCAGTAGTGCATGGCCTCGCCTCTTAGCAGCCCTGCCAGGCGGCACATGCCCAGCTTTACATGTGCCTGCTGCTTTGCTGCTGCTGTCAAGAGCCGATTTAGGGCTCAGACATGGTGGGGAGTTACTATGACTTAGCAAATCACTGTCTGGTAGCAGAGCTGTGGCCACTGCAAATCTGAAAGAGTTTGCAGGGCGTTTCTGCCACCTGCTCACAGCTGCAGCTTCGTTACCTCAGCCACCAAAGACTTGGGTGAGGAGCCTTGCTGGGGCTCTTGTGCTGCTCTACTTTGTAAGTTTTCAGCAAGGGTAGGGAGTGAGTTTTTCAGGTTTGCTCCGAGCTTCTTCCTTGCGTCCTGCAGAGACACTGCTTGCTGGGCTGAGGGCTGTGGGCTAGATGATGCTGTTGTAGGAGAGAAGAGGATGCTGATCATTTGAGCAGCCAGAACCACCCTTGGGTTTAGCCAGGTCTACAGGTGCGGTTTATGTCTCTCTTTCCTTTCTCCCTGCTCTGGAAGTGTTTGTTTTCAAGTACAATCTCTTCTGCACTGGGGGGACCTTCATGAAAAAGACACGGAAATGGTCTTGCAGCCTGAACGAATTGTCTGGGGGAGCCTATCCTCAGTGTGCCCCACATGCAATGAGAGCTATGGCTGGGAGGGCAAATTAAGAGAACAGAGCGAGCAGGAGACAAAGCTGTGTCCCAGAGCGATGCCAAGTTGATTTGTCCCAACTCAAGTCTGTTGTTTAAGACTGTCGGAGCTGGCTGTGGAGCATACTAAGAGCTGTCAACTGCTGAATTCTCTGAGAAACCCTAAAACTGGCACTTGTTACCATTGCTTTCGTTTCTCTGTGTTTCAGCTCTTTGCCTGTAAACTATGATTGTCACATAATCATTGTAGGACACTGAGAAAGGCTTGCTAAGTTTTCCACAGTGCTCATATTGGGGTTATGATGAGCATCAAAAACACGTAAGGAAATGGTGACTATGGTGAGTCTTCCCTTCCTCCCAACTAGTGCACAACACTCCAAACCAGCACACCTAGTTCTCTGAAGAGAAAGAATGCGGTTATCTAAATGAGGGACGTGGCTTACAGACTAACATTTTTTGCCTTAAATCATTGACTCTAAATGAACCTCATCAAGACAGGAAACGATCTTCTCATGTTGACCTTCTGGGAAGTTTTATGCATCTGGTTTGTGACCGAATTCTTCTGCCTTGCTCTCTTTGGGCTGTTTTCTAATAATTTGTCCCCGCTGCAATTCTGGTACCATTGCTCCTAGGGTGTGAAAACCTCTTGCAGAACCGTTGTTACTGTCTGTTAGCAGTGTGCTTTACATAACTAGTTTGGAAATGTGGTCTCTTCTTCTTCTTTTTTTTTTTTTTTTTAACCCCCTTTGACTCTCATTCTTTACCTCTAATTTCCTCCATGCAAAAAAAAGTCATCCTGCCCACTATAGCCCTACTTCTGAAGGTGCTATTTCCTGTGGTCTTGACGTGCACGTTCAATGCAGAGACGGGAATCTGAAGTTCCTTCCCATTCGCTTTCTGAGCGTGAAATGGGGCAGGTAAGCGGTGGGGGCTCTTGTGGCTGATTTCCAGTAACAGCCAGGCTCATGCAGGACCACTGAGCGGGCAGTGCAGTGCGTCTTTCGGGAATCCCTCCCTGCTCCACATCACTAAACAGGGTCTTGGTCTCCTGAGGTCCTGGCAGCACTGAAAACATGTTTCCATCAGAGAAGGAGAAGAAAAATTCACTTTTCAGCAAATGTTTTTCAGCATTTTTTCCTTCTGAACAGGGAAGCAGGACTGAGCCACGTTTAAAGTGCTGAGACTCTCAGGTGGAATATGCTATAGAAATGAAGCTTATTTTAATCCTGTGAGATGCATAAATACCCCACACATCTCTGCATACTTAAGTACTTCATGCTCTAAATAATACTCAACAAAAGTTTGGGAAACAGTGATATGACTCTGGAAACTTGTTGAACACCAGGAATGATGCACCAATGTAATATGCCTCAGCTCTGAGAACTCACCTGCAGTTGTAACTTCTAGTTTAACGAAACTATACGCTTATATAATGTAATCATATACAAATATATCAGTCTGGCAAGTGTGGATAGTGAACGGAACGATCTTGAAATGACTAATGGGAAGAAATGCGATCTCACAGGCATAGCTGAAGATTTATGAGAAGGTTCCTTTAAATATTTAATGTTTAATATCAGATAATAAAAAATCACTGGTTAAAATCCCTGTAGGAAGGATGGAGTCCCAGGAAGTGGGGAGGTCACATGTGAGGTCCCTGAAAACCTTGGAACTGCGGTATCTGAAGTATTTGCACATCTGCTTTCAAGATGAAAGTATCTGCATCCACTGCAGATTGCCAAATCTCACCCCATGGCAAGAGATGACTCTCTAAACAATGAACTGTTACATACAGAAAGAAAACTCTGTTACAGGGGCTTTCTGAGCTTCAGGACAACCGGTAAAAACATACCTAGCTTTTCGAAAAACAGTAATTCCTAACTATGAGTAGTGCAATACTTTCCTTTATACTAGGTGACTCCCGATTGGACCTATCTATATTCACTGTTCACTATAAGATTATAAGAAATTGAAAACTATTTTGGCTAAGAGGAGTAGCTGAAAGCTTCAGTGAAGAAATAAAATACCAAAAGACTGAGCTCACTGAGCTCAACTTTTTTTTTTTTTTTTTTTTTTTTATGTTATCTCATCAAAAATTAAGGGAATTAGACTTTTGATAAAGGACGTTAAAGTTATTAGTTAATCGGTGCTAGGTACGATTGCAGACAGATTTTTTTTTCTTTAAATGCAGGAAAAGAAAAATACTACTACTATAGTAGTACTGTAGTAGTAGCTGTTGAGCTATTACTTGTAACTCAACATGGGGTAGATCAAACTGACAATGAACAACAAAGGACACTTGAGAAATGTTTTGGAATTACGTTTAGAAAGAAATGGAGCACAATCGTAACATAACCGTGATGTAATACTTTCATTTTCAATGGTAGTTAATCTGCTAAAACTGAAACTCTTGTCCTGGATAAACTGTACTGTTTTGTGTTTCCAACTGGAGCTGTTTGAGTTATTGATGTTGGCTGTAATCAAATCTTGGAGTGCACAGTAAGAACAGGCCAGGAGTGTGATGTCTGTTAAAAATGAGATCGCTAGCGTAGCCTCAGAGCTAGTGCATGGAGAGGAAAGCCTGAATAGAAACTACAAAACACTTCTTTTTAGTGAGAGACAACTCAGAGCAACCCTGCCCGGGGCTGCTCAGCCCACGCAGCCGCCGCCTTGTCTCCCACCACCAACTCACGCTGCCCCAGTGACGTCTCCATCAACCCTGGGCTGATGGACCCAGCTGCTTCCCAGCTTTCCTTCCTCCGTAAGGCTCTCGCAGTCCTTTTCTGTGCCTTGGTGTCCCAGGACCTCTAGAGACCAAGCTCTTTTACACGGGAGTCTTGACAGCTTGACTGCAGGCGGGAAAGCGTGACGGGAGGGTTTCCTCGGGCCTTATGTGGCCTTGGGTTGCTGGGCCTTCCTCGTCACAGCCAGTTTCCCATTTGAAATTAGAGTGTTTTGGAGCCTGAGGCTCCTGTTTTGCCCAGAGTGCCTCAGTGTTCGATCTCCAGGCAGCATTTTCCCTTGCAGCCTTTGCTGGCGGCTGAAATCTGCAGCCGTGGTTCGCGCTCTGCATTGCGTTGTGCTTTGGTCTTTCTGCTTGCGTTTTTCTGATGTGTTTCCACATGACGTAAACACATTCTTACTGTTATCCTGTTTGATTTGTATGCCGCTCGTCAGCAGTTAGTGCGCTTTGATGTACAGCGGTAACCTGAGGTGTGCGTGGCTGTGCATCTCCAAGCGTTACCAAGCAGTCTCTAATGACTTGCATTTTTCATGGTATTCTTTTTTTGCTTTTTTTGCCTTTTTTTTTTTTTCTTCACCTTTTTTAATGTTTGCATGAGTTCAAAACCAAGATGTGGTCTGTTTTAAAGTCCCCTCCAAGGATAGACTTGCTTCATAGTAAGATGCTGGAATGAGTAGCTGGCAGTGCTAAAATGAGAGGAGTGTGAGCTTAACCACAGATGCAATGCCATCAATTTTTCACTATGCAATTTTTCACTGCGATGTGAAAAAATGCTAAAATAGGAGAAAAATTCTTTGCAAAGTCCTGAATTTCTGAAAATCCGTCTATATACCTGGAAGAGCAACGTGAAGAATGCCAAACATGGTCCCAACTGCAGATGTAGCAGCTCCAGGCTCTGGCCATGTGGCAGATACACCCTAACCACTAATACAGGCAAAGACAGTGTCCCTGGGTCCTGCTGTGCTCCTTGGCCTCGCCATGCAGTGCTGCCTAGAGGACTTGAGGTCTGAGGTACCGGCACTGTTGTCCACAAAGGCATCGTGGCACTAGGAGATGAGTGGTGTGATACTTCCAAAACAGCCCTGGAGACAGCAAGGCCCACTGGTGATTCATAAATATTTGCATTTTGCGAGTGACTCTTCTGCTGGGATGGATGAATCACATCTGGTGGTGGCAACAGGTTAAGGGCAGATAAGGCTGTTCTTTCCATGAAGGGCGGTGTAGCTGTCCCTGGCCAGGGTGCCCTGGCAGCACAGCACATAGTGAGCAGCTATCAGAAACTCCTTCTTCCACCTTGTTTAGCAAAGCTCCTTCCTGATCCCAGCTGTGAACTCTCCCTGGACCGGGTGAAGGTCACCTCAGCGGTGCCATGTGAAGCCTGGGCATCACTGATCCCTGCTGCAGGCTAGTCATGGAGTCTCTGGCAGGGCCGCTGCAACCGCCCAAACCGCCTTCGCAGCGGGACAGGAGGACAGCTGTGAAAAATTTCCATGATAATGTGGTGGCATCTGGGGGCAGGAAGTGCTGATGATCTAAACTGTACCGAGACTTTTTCCCTTGGGCTGTTGCTTCTAGTCTTGGGTGAGACTGTGGGTAAGTGTTAGTGGCTGGCTCGCAGCCTTGACTTGGGTTTATCTTCATCCCGGAAACGAGATTTGCCCTGTGCTAGTGGCTGGGAGACAAATGTGGTGGCCTGTGCCTACACGGTGAGTTTGTGCCCTCTCCACCCTTGGAGAGCCCTGGCTGTGGTAGAAGCTCTCATAGGTGTTGCTGGCTTCAAGCAGTTGAAGGGCTCAGGGACTGTGAAATAGAGGGTGGACTGACACAAATGAGCACCATGCCCTACCTCTGGTGTCATGTGTGGAGCAGGAGGCTGGACAGAGCTGGACAGAGAGAGCCCTTCACACTTCTACAATTTGGTGCTAGGTTCTGGCTCTGCACAGGTGCTCTCAATGGTGGCTCTGCACTGCCTAGGAAGGAGCCTAACAGCAACAGTCGTGATGAGCAGCTTGGGGCTTGTTAAGAAGAGCAGATACAAACAGAAAATGTTTCCTCTTGTTTTGTGTAAACACAACTACAGGAAATTGAGCTGCCATGGGCAGGAAACAGAGGTTACTGAGGTCAAGGACAGGACAGGCAGTGGGGGTTAGGTGCTTCTGGCAGAGATATATTCAAGACAGGTGGCTCATGCAACTGGGTGATGGGAGCCTATGAGCACCTGTGCCAGGTCTACGTCTGATCTTAGAGACACAATTCCTTCCAGCTGGGAAACAAGTTTGTTGCAGTGTGGACTAAAGCGTTTTCTTCCTATTAGTGTCTGCTCCAGAGGAGATGGCAACACCCTCTTATTTGCTATCCTCTGCCAATGAAACAAGAGCAATGACTGTGCCAAAAACTGCCCTGCATCCTCCTGAGGTTATCTTTGATGCTGGCTCCTGCCCTGCACTCTATGGCTGTGATCAGTGGGGGTCAGAACTTAACAGATCTTGATGTGGTTCTCTGTGCTGGAAGCTGTTCAGCCTAAGTACAGCTGCATGCACCGCTGCAGCCTCGATGCTCTCAAGTCAAACAGAGCCCCAGGCTTTGGTCTGTAAGCTGAGATACTTCCTGCAGCAGATAAATCCTTTTTGTTGCTTCCTTCCTCTAGGCAGATTTGATTGCATTCTTGAATAACAGTTTTTCCTTGAGCTTCTTGCTGCCATTACTGCTGCAAACTATCAGCTGCTGAAATGAAATATGGGGGCGCCTTTGATGACTGTGGGAGGGGAGGCTGAAAGGGCACGATTTAAATGAACGCCTGGCTTTTCACGGCAAATATGCGCTTACTGATGTGTGACTTCTGAACGCGCATACCAAATGTAGTTGTGTCAAAACGGGTTTTGGCAAAACCATGCCTGGATTACTTTGTGAATATTAAATGGGAAGCTGAGTTCAGAATAATCTTAAAAATAAAATCCTCAGGAGACTCCAAAATTAATTAAGATCCAAGTGTCACGTGAGTCCAAAGATGTTAGAGGTGTCTGGAAGGTGACCTACACTTTGGTGTGCAAGCACCACTAAATCTTGTGCTAGTGCAAAACCACTTTCTGAGGTGAAGCGACTGTGGAGAGCAGTTGGGATTGTCCTGGGTGAGCAGCTCCCCACAGCTTATCTGCAGGAGCCAGCAAAGCCAAGTGTTTGAGGTGGAACATACAGACAAGGAGCAGAGGCCAAAGCAGACAGCAGGCGACTCCTCTGCAGAGGGACTGCAGCTCAAACTATAACGTCTAAGCACTCTGCGAAGCAGTTCAGATCTGGGTCATAACTAACTTACTGGAAAAAAATACAGAAGGCTTATACCTGTAATGGAGGGAGACTAGTGAAAAGCAGTCTAATTTGGGTGGTAAATGAAACACTTGGTTTGCACAGGGAAGGATGATTGGCTCACAGAACAGACTAGGAGAAGAACAGGGAACTCTGATTTGAGATGTCCTTCCTCCTGTGCGGGAGACAAAGTTCAGCCAAAGTTAATTGCCCTAATTGTGCTAATTATTTAAAGATAAGGTAAAGCTGGGGCTAGCTTTACTGGGGAGATTGTGCTGGGCAGGAGAAGAAGCTGCATCATCTTGTCCCAAAGGTAGCTGAGTCCTGCCCCAGCACGGATTGTTCTACAGCCCTTGGCAACTGATGCCTGGACTGCAGGGAGATTTGTGTGTCCTGGTTCTTATCATCTGCAGTCTTGTCTACGCTGCCTAGCTGTGAGTGTAGTGAAAGCTGCGTGGCTGTGACCTCGGCTAAACTGGGGCTGCCCAGCACCCTGTGTGCAGGTGTCCTTGCCTTTCCCTCAGCACTGGGTGTGTCGGAAGCCTTTGGGTTGGCAGTTGTGGAAATGTTCTTCTGTGGTTCTTCTATGTACTTTTAAGCAAAATGTGACCCTTCAATCCTGCCCGTGTTTGTCGCACAACAAAAAGCGGTCAAAGGAGAGTGTGAAACTCAGCTAACCAGCAGTTGCTTAGGGATCAGAAAGTGTTTACAAGAAAGGAAACCAACTCTGAAATCAGCTGTGGTGATTTTACCTGACCAGATCTGTGCTGCCTTTCTGCTCATTGAGGACTGGTTCTTCCTCCTGTTGCTGTTTGCAAGATCTCCTTCATGTGCAAGGGTCTGAGGGACTAAACGGAAGCGTGGGGGGCTGCATCCCCGCATGGACAGCTCAGCGTGCCCGTCCCTGGCTCTCCCGCCATGAAGCCGCCCGTGCAGACTGAGGCGGGCTGGAGCGGAGCGAGCACAGCAGCGGATGCTGGACAAGGCAGGCACTGGGGACCCCTGTGCAAGGTAAGGGAAAGAGGGAGCCTCTGGCCTTAGTGTGCAGAGGGGGCCCTGCTCTGGGCATGGGTCTGGTTTGTTGCCTGGCAAGGGTTTGGCTCTGAGAGCGGCGCTGCAGGACAGGTAGGCAATTTATATGAAACTTGGGCACTGTTTGATCAGAAGCAACTTGTTGCAACCCCCATTTAAAGCTGATCTGATGAGATAAAGAGTTCTCAGTCCCAGTATCAGTAGATATTTCCATTAGACAACTTAACAAGAAAGTTTTTCCTCCACCACCACGCTGGTTCCATGGTCTGATGGGGGCAGAGCACCCCTACCCATTCTGCTCTCCTCCTGCCTTGGAGGCTGGTGCGGGTCGGTCTGGCAGCAAAGGGGCATTTGGCTCTGCCCCAAGGCTTTCCTGTGTCATGCAGCCTGCACAGAGACCGGAGCAGTGCTGGAAGAAATGGATGTATATTAGTGGATGGATGTATACTAGTGCTCTGCTGCTAGCTGGGAGCAGCACCTCTGTGTAGGCATCCTTTAAAACTCACTCCTTGTCTTGCCTTCCTGTCCTGTTGTGTCTCAGCTGGTTCTTGATTAGTGTCAAGCCCTGCATCTTCTAGAGAAAGCGATGGTGTGGTGAGCATGGAGAACCACACTCCCAGAAGAACTGATCTGATTCCTCTTTCCAAAACCATAGTATCCTGCTTCAAGCCCCCTAGAAAAAGCAGTGGACCAAAACGGCATGTTCTTATGTCTTTTGGCTTTATTAATGTATTTACCAGGCTTAGGATATTTTCCTATTTTCCTGATAATACATGACTGTTCCCTTAAAGAGCTGCTTGAACACCAAGTTCATAGTTTGTTTTTCCATGCTGGCTGGGGAAGGGAGCTCATTTAACAAATGCTGTGCAAAATCATCCCCAAAGATACAAGATCTTTGTCACAACTGGAATTTGACTCTGCTTATACTGTATTTGTGATGTTTAGTGTGTTTGCTAGTAGAATGTTGAATTTGCTTTCCTAGTTGAAAATGCATCCTGGTTGCTTATGCAGTGGGTGTGCAAGGAAGTGGTATAGGTGGCTGGTGTGATGGAGCACAGTCCTCATTAGCTCTTGGGTTTTATTACTGGGCAGATCTTTTTCTTCTGAGAGGGGCAATGAGAGGTGCATAGGTGCCTTAGGATAGTATCAAGGAATGCACTTGGCCTGGGAAGGACCTTCTTCACCTGGCATAGCAAACCTCCTCGACCTGTCCCGATTTTGGCTCTTGGCTTTGAAGATGAAGTGCGCAGGACCACAAAAACAGAGGGCTGTAGGGAGGGCGTGGGGTGGTGGGCAGGAAGGACAGGGATGCTGTGCTGGTGCAGAAACGCTGCTGGTGGGGCAGCGGTGGGCAGGGGGGTTAGTGAGAGAGGCAAAGGGCTGCTCATCAGCTGCGGCGCTGACAAAGCGAGAGGTGCAAACAGCCCTGTGCATGGACATGGGGATGTTCTATGTACCCAAACACACAGGAAAAATACCCTTCTGCCTGCCCCCATCATCACCTGCATCTGCTTTGTTTCTTTTTTTTTTTTTTTACCTGCCCACGAGTTTTGATTGCTCCAATAAGCACAGGAGGAAACGGCTCTCCCACTGCTGAGTGACTCAGAGCGTCACCCCTCCAGGAAGGCAAGAGATAATCGCGCTGGGCTGATAACAGCGGTGACTCCTTAGCTCGGCAGGCAGTGGGACACCTTGCCAGCAGCTCCCCGGGCATCCCCACCTCCTCAGATTCAAATGAGCTCTGGAGATCAAAGAGCAAAGCGACTCCGCTGCAGCCTGCCGAGGTCACCTTTGCACGGTGCAGGCGGGGACTCCTCCCGGGGGCGGCTTTCCTCTTTCCTTTCAAGTTGCTTTTCTGTCTGCTCTGTCCTTTACTGCAGCCTGTCACTCCCCATCAGTGTGTGGGAAGGGGGTAAAATGGCTCCTGATCAGAACAGGGCAAGGAAGCCCTGGAGTGACCTTGGTGAGGGAGAAGACCAGACAAGTGCAGGAGGAGCTGTGACCACAGGAGAAATGGAAAGGTCGTTCCCGATGCCTGCAGGACTCCTGCACTGCTCTGGCTGTGTTTCAGTCCACCAAGGCCTAGTGTGGGTCTTCAGTGGCAGCTTAAGCTTGTGGAATCTTCCTGTGAGCATCTTCCTATGATGATAACATAGGATTTTAGGATAGCAGTGGCACTTGTGCTCAAGCATGAGGGACAAGCGACCCTGGGAAAGAGAGAAGTGGGAGAGTGTCCTGGGGCTCAACTGCTCAGGCTCGGGAAGGCCACATCTGCTGGCAGAGGGCCAGTTATCCCCATGCCATGCAGGGTCTGATTTCTCAACCACTTGGATGGCAGCAGCTGAGTGAGGCCCTGCGCTTTGCCCCACCCCAGCCCCAAGCTGAACCCGTCTCTCTCATGTTTGGGATTATATTTGCTTTAAGTTAGAACTTGGGTGCCTGTTTGCTACCAGTGTGCTCAGGGTCCAGCCCCGATATCATGGTTTTGCTTAGCGTGTGATGGTGCTGGCGTAGCGGCATCGTGATGCAGGTGGAGTTCGAGCAGAGACCACTAGATGTCTGTATAAACCAGGGCTTGATGTGCAACTGGCCCAGCGTGTGGGGTTAAGAGGCTTCAAAATCGCCGAGAGAAACAAGGCACGGGTTTGTGAATGGCGTCGCTGTGCAGAGAGTGCAGGGAGGGGGCAGAGGAAAGATGCCTGAGGATGGTGCATGAGCAGGAGGTGCTTTGCAGAGCCCGAGGGTGTTGCTGCCAGCTCACGGTTCTCCAGAGGGATGTGCATCCCTCCAGAGCTTGCATTCAGGACTCTCATCCCTGCTGCCCCTTGTGCCCACCTCGGGGAGAGCTGCATTTACTTCTCTGCCCAAGCAGCCCTCTTGGCTCCCCAGCTGCAAGGTAGGGGTGCTACCAGTGCTAGCCACCTACTAGCCACTAGGTTGCCTACCTGCCTGGTCATGGCGTGGAGGAGGAAGCTCTGCCCTCTGGCAAAAGTCTCCTAAACCCACTAGAGGGCATGGAAGGTCTGTGGAAGGGCTGGGTGGCTTAACGCCTCCTGGAAGATGCTGAGCTGCTGTGAGGTGGCATCCTGTAAAGGGGACTGTATCCTATGTGTCCTAGCTATGGTATGGGTGCTCCTGACATCTGTCACTTTTGACTTCTCCCTGCTGCTCTCACTGAGTTAAGGGATTTTATCAGGATGAACTTGGAGGCAGATCAGCACAGCTTCTTAATGGTGCAAGCACTTCTCTGCTGATTCTTTTTGCCTCCTGACATGGCTGATGGAGTTGCTTGGGTTTGCTATCCGCTGAGTTCTTACAGTGCCTAAAAATGGTGTGGTACAGGTGCAAGGTGCCTCTGTACGTCCTTTCCAAGTCAGCTTGGCCTGTAGCCTTCTCCTTCCATATGAGCTGCTTGACTGGCTCTGATGTGGTTTGTGGTTACATGTAACACTGCTCATGTGGCCCTCAGACTTTTGATTTTCTGAATCACCAATGAGTGCATTTCCAAGTGTAAGTGTGCGCCTTGCTCAGGAGATGCGTGCAAAGACAGAGGAGAGGCACCAAGAGGCTTCTCCCAAGCAGAGCCGCGAGGTCCCTGTGCCTACGGGAGGCACGAGTGTGTGGTGGCAGGAGGTGCTGTGCTGTGCTGGGCACAGTCCTGATGAGCCCCGGGAAGGCTCCAGCTCCTTGCCAGCATGAGACAGGTCAGGTCCCCTGTCAGTGAGATGTTAGGGGACCCCCTGTCTCCATCCCTGCTACCCAGATTATAATGCCTCCATTGATGGTCTGATAAAATATTTGGTTTATTGGCATGATAGAAGATTCAAACAGTCCTGTTAGTGCCCCTGTAGGTACCATATGCAACAGTTAGGCAAATAAAGAGCAGAGGCTGGTGTCCCCAGCTGCCAGCATGTGCATGGCAGAGAGGGCAGGCATGCTGCAGTGGTTGGAACATGGTGTTGAGTCAATGCCTTTTCTGCTAAAAGGCAGCAAAGCAAAGAGCAGCAGGTAATCTTTGAAGAAGCCCTGGGCTATCTAACTTGGTCTGGATAAGAGCCTGGATGCCAGTGTCATCTGGAGTCCTGCTGCACTGCTGCTGGGCTTGACCCCATGGTATTTCAGTCAGATGCGGGATGTCTGATTACTGGGCTGTGCTGAAGGGCAAGTAACCCAGAGAGAGCAGGCTCTGCTAGCAGCAGGACTAGCTCAGCTCCTCCTGGAAAGGCCTTGGCAACTACTGCTCAAGCTGCAGATTTGACCTGTCTTCTTGATGCAGAGAGGAAGCAGGCAGATGAGGTGGGTTGGTTTGTTTTGGACTGTGTTCCTGCCTTTCGGTGTTGTGGGAGATTTGGTAGCAAGCAAAAGTGGAACCGATGTTCAGACCTATGCAAACTGGGTGGAGGAATGAAGAGAGTTGAGAAAGCATGAAGTTCCCTTGAGGGAAGGGCTACCAGCCCTTGTGCTCTGCAAGAAAAGCTCTCGCAGAAAAACTCTCCCTGGAGCAACGCTCCTCCACTTCAGTTAGCAAGGAACAACAGGGAGCCCAGGTCTGTGCAGCTACGGAGATGCCTCTCCCACCATAAGGGCCTGGGAATGCCACCTTTTTCGATTTAAGATGACAAATGTAGCACAGCTGAGGAACCAAGGTGCTGTTTTAGAAAATAAAAATACTTAAGAACCAAAACAGCAGAGTCCTGCTAGCACACTTACAGTAACTTGTAGGTTTTCTGGGTCTTTCTGGTGTATACGTGCCCTTGCAAAGGCATCTTCAGCTTTCTGCTTAAATGTTGGTGGGCTTGGCAAAGTATCTTAGCAAGCTAGCTAAACCACAAAGAAAAATCTTCCGAAGCCTGACCCCATTAATCAGCAAAGCGGGGACTGCCTTCCTCTGCTGAAGCATTTTGTAGCCAGGGCATTTTGTAGCCTGGTGTTAGCAATGCTGATAGGAGTGCAGGGTTCTTGCGCTGCTGTGGGAGGGTTATAGGAAAGAGGGTGCCCTAGATGAGAAGGTGACTGGAACTGGACTCCAAAAACGGCACCCAAGGAAACAAAAACTGCTCAGAGAAAGGCGCAAGCGGAAGGAATTGTGCAGCTGAAGATGAGAAATAGAAACTGGTGGTTGAAGTCGCCCAGAATTGCGACTCAATCTGAGAAGAACTCTGTTATGAAAAGAGGAGTGCAACTAATACTCCTGTTAAAAAGGTGAATTTTCTACTCTGCGAAGAGCCTGAGAGATTTCCCATAAAATCTCCTGTTTTGTTGCTTTTCTCTTCTTTTTTTCTTTTTCAATTTCTTGATACTGCTTCCCCTTCCTCCCTTCTCTCACAGGTTTCAGCCTTTCTTGGGCTTGAAAATGTTCAGCATTGAGGAGAAGCAATACTGTCAGTTGGAGGGGAGGCAAGGCTGGCAGGGAAACCCAGCTTCTGATTCTGCCTTCATAGCTGCAAACCAGAGGATACTGAGGTCTTGCCTTATTATTAGAGGTGACAAATGACAAAGCAGGTGACACCTTTCCATGCTGTTTTTCATCCTGCCATTGAGTTTATCATCCTTTTTCTCTTTAAAGAGGGGAGGGGAAGAAGAAAAAAAAAAAAAAGCCTAATTAAGCAAATTAGCCAAATCTTTTGTAGCAGAGGAAGGACAGACTCCAGATGGGTGTGATGTGGCTTGCTGAGGTTTTTCTGCAATGTTTTCTTGTCATTCGCTTGGTGTGTCATGCACCTGTGAGGCCCTTAGAAACTGAAATTTTGGTGTTGTAGTTACGTATACTTTTTGCCACATAGGTGCCTTAATTTCTGCCTGTCAGACTTGGCTTGGAAATGTGGAGATCCAGCTCACCTGCTCATCAGTTTTTGGGTCTGACAGTTTTCTGTGGCACAGGCCTGAGCAACGCTCAGATCCACCTCTCAGACAGGACTTGGCCCATTTCCTTTCGTTGCATTGTGATGCATTTAACTTCCAATATCAAAGCCTGGCAGCTGTCTGAGAAAGGTCACCGAAAGCCAGAAGAGTTTCACAAAAAACAGAGATGAAAAGTTGACTCGGATTCACTGAAGGGAACAAAACCCTTCTCCTTTTCTTTTAGAATTATCTGTTTTTTGTGAAACTCTCTGGTTTTGCTGTGACCTTTATCTTTTACCCAGATGCAAGAGGCTTTGTTTTTGCGTGCACGTGGGGAAGTGCTTTAATACAGGCGGCGTTCACATCCTGTGCGTGACGCTGCAGGATGGGTCGAGCCCAACCATGGCAAGGCCTCCACCAATGATTTGCTGTTGTGAGGCTCAGCCTCTGCCAGGGTTGGTGGCACAGAGCGGGCGGGTGACAACTGCTAGTGATGCTCATGCCTCAACTTGCCACATGATGCTGGCAACCTGCAATATTTGTGCCTACCTGGGTTGGCATGGGCCACGCCAAACAGTGACTGCACTGCTAGGCTTGTACCCCTCATCCTTCCCTTTGGGGTCGTCTGATGGACAGGGGCATGTCCTGTGGTTGGTGTCACGCCAATATTTTTCTTGTCCACCACTGGCAAATAAAGTTGAAACACCTGTGTGTGTCATCAGCCTTGGACTGAATTTAGAAGAGGGCTTTTTGGTGTCCCTTCCAGCCACAGTGCCAGTGGGATGTGCTCTGCTGGGGTGGTCTTGGCTTCCTTTTAGACCAGTTTATCCTTTCTCCATGTGTAATCAGGCAAAACAGATGTGATAAGGGGTGATATTTGAGGTAAGTGGTCACAGTCTTGGGTGGCTTTAGGATGCTGTGAGTAGCCAGTCGAGCATAATGTCTTGATTTGAAAGTGGCAGCTGTTGACTTTGGCAGTTGATGGCCCTTACGTGGGCTGCTGTTCAGAGGCAATGACCCGTTTTACCTGGTATCTCTGAATCCTGTTCCTAACCTGTCTGCTTTCCCTTTAAAAAAAGAAAAAAAAAAAAAAAATCCTGAATGTAAATGGCACATGAATAAGTTCGTAACACAGCAATAAGTTTTTTTCAGTTTGGGGCTCTCTCGCCACTGTCAGCAATGACCCAGCATGACAGGGTAGTTGATGGTTAGGGGGCCTTGGTTCTGTCTATCCAGAGTGGTCGGTAAAGAGAAGCGGATTGAAGTGCTGGCTGCAGAGCGGGCTGTGCACAGCCTTGTCTCTCTCAGCAATGTGACCCAGGAAGTGTTCCTTTTCTTAGTGTCTTGGATGTTTCATGGGCTAGTGGGGACTGCAGATGAGGGAGTTCTCCAGTTACAGGTACCCTAGCCCAAGAGGCTTGGGCCCGTGAGGCTTGCTTGCCTTTTGCTTCTGTGGTGGCCCTCATTCCTGGGTACCTAGAATTGCAGAATGGTTAAGGTTGGAGGGGACCTCTAGAGATCATCTAGTCCAACCCCCCTGCTCAAGCAGGGACACCCAGAGCACGGGGCACAGGGTGGCATCCAGGCGGGTTTCGAAGATCTCCAGAGAAGGAGCCTCCACAGCCTCTCTGGGCAGCCTGTGCCAGGGCTCTGTCACCCTCACAGTCAAGAAGTTCTTCCTCACATGGAGATGAAACTTTTTGTTTTAATTTATACCCATAATGTGTTTTAAATCAAATCTGTGGTACGTTGTCAGAAGGAAATGAGGCAAGTCAAAACATCTTTGGATGCTGAAATTCCCTTCACACCAACACATTCCTGGCTCTGGCAAAACTGCCTTTCTCAGCAGGAACAGTTCAGCTGCCTCTAATGATACTGCATCTTTGCACACCATTTTCTGACACTGGCTACAGCACTGTCATCATCTCTGCATAGAGTCGGCAATGCTCTGGCTGTACAGTTGCTTTCACACATCATCACATAGCCATGGCAATGGGGAGGCTGCTTTTTCAGAGATTTTTCTAGCCCCGTAGTGCCTGTGTCTTGTCTTTCCTATCAGTAAAAAAGGAAAAATAATTCTCTGGGTGTGCTCGTGTTGTAATAATACACCTGGCCCTGTTTGGTCACTTCATTAGCTGATGCAGATAAGCTGGTCCTAATTTGGATGTAAGGAAAGTTGTGATTGGGAATATGCCTGTCAAATGGGCAAATCCTGTGGAGGAAGACTCAGAACTTGAGGAGATGATTGGGTTAAGGTGGCTTTAGATAAAGCTGCCACTCATCAGTGAAAGGGCAGGAAGTGTGGGTGGTCTGTGTGTGTTTTAGCTCTCCTTGATTATGGATCATCTGTGCCTGAGTTCAGGCAAGTCGCACCTGCCCATAAACATTTGCCTGTGACAACTCTCAGGCTTTTCCAGAGGTCTGGCTAATAGCCTGTTAGGAGTTGACTTCATCAGATTAGGAGTCAGTTGGAGATGTCTGGAAATAAGCAGCTCTTTAAATAAGCACCTGTATGAGTGCTCGCACCTGTTCTGCTCAAGTGGTTTAATTTCACAATTTACATCTAACCAGCACATTTTCTCTGCTCTTTCAGCTATCTAGATCTTGTTTACTAAACAAGCAGTTCATGGGAAGTTAACTGCTAAAAACTGTAAGGGGTATTAGGAGCTGCTCCATCGGAGACACCCAGCAATATGAAGATCAGTGGTAATGAGATGGCTGGAGAAGAACATTCCTCAAGGCTCAGTCTTATCTAAAATTTTCATTATTTCCTCTAAATCCAAAAACTGGGGCTGATTAACAAAATGTGCTTTGGACAAAAATTAGGGGGCAACTTCAGCATGGGGAATAATCAGAATATCATACTAGGAATGCTGAGAGCAAAGCAATAGAAAGGGGCTGAAACTTAGCACTACAATGTGCAAGGGTGCTCAGTGACTAATAACCAAAATCTGTTCTGTAAGCTGGAGACTCATCAGTTGGAAAATACTGAGAAGGAGAAAGAGGTTGGTGTACTGGTTTATCACAGGATGACTATAAGCAATTAATGCGATTGTTCCCATGAAGAAAAAAAAAACAAACAACAAAGAAAAATAAAAGGCAATTTTAGTGTGAGGATATTCCAGGTGAGTTGTGGGGGGCAGATGCCTGAGCCCCTGAGTTGCCCAGGGCTTGGAGCGGCTGTGAAAACCGGCCACAGGGATGTTCAAGAATGTTCGGTGTTTGTTACACCACAACAGAAGCCCAACAGAAAGCCTACAGGAAGGCTAAGAAAATGAAATATGTTGCGTATTTGAAAGGGAAAGCAATTTAATTAGAGGACAGCATTGTTTGAAGAAGAAGAAAAAGGTAAGAAATGGTGATGGATATATCTGGTCTGCAAATTAGGAGGCTTCTAAATATCAGGACTTAGAATATCTTCTTCCTAGAAAGCAAAGGGTCAAGAAATCTACCTTTTCTCCTAAAATGACATGCTACATGGGTAGCACAGGGTTGGCTTTAATGGTCTGCAAACCTGCATCCAATTCAGTGCTTTCAGATAAGGTGCTGGTTAAAACGCTGCAAGTTTTGGTAGACAGCTTGCAAGCATAAAACTAACCTGTAGAAGCCAGTTTGCTGAAAACATACACAGGCAAAGAGTTGTAATGAGCTTAGCTACAGAATTTGCAGATCCTTAGAGCTGTTGCACGGGGTGCATTCACAAGCTCCATATTTACTATGGCAAGTTAAGCTACAGTAGATCATGGGAGCATGGATTTCAGGAAAGTGCCCGTGTTTATGTTCACATTTATCTATTACAGGATTTGAAAGCAGATTGGTAGATGACAGTGCAATGATTTCTCTGAGTACTAAAGCCTATGATGGAAGGGGCTAGGGATGCTCATAGACCTCTTGCCCAGGTGTGACAATACACAACAATTAGAGATTTGGAAAATATATGTGGTGCTGGATCACTTGTGTCTGCTTGGAGTGGTTTGTACTTGCTGACTTAATGCCCCTGCAGCATGATTCAAGACAAACCCTGCGACCTTTCCTTGAAATATAAAGTAATTGTTCTTATACACAGTAGATGTCCACCGATTTATTAGTATCAATTTGAGGTACTTTTTGTTTTTAACGTGTCTTGCGAACGCTCTTTCTGCAGACACTGGTTTCACTTCTGTATTTGAGCAGTGGTATAGTTTAAATAGAAAGAGTCATATCTGTTGGAGAAGGAAAAAAAAAAAAAAAAGCTATTCTCCTTATAGTCAAAAAGGGCTTGGGCGGTTTTGTTTTGCTCAGCTTTGCAGGATCGAAAAGAGCAGGCTAGATAAGTGGATTTTGGTATTGCTTTCCTGCAAGACACGTTCTGCCACGGTACTGCAGGGCTTGGGGACGGGGCTTCCTCCCAGGGCCTTGCTGCAGTGGGCAGCAGGCTGAGACCTGCAGGGCACCCTGTCCTGTGGGCGGAAGGGTGTGTGCAACTCAAGCAGCTGCAGGACACACCTGCCCCGCTTCCCATCCAGGCAGGATTGCACCCAATCCAGGGGTTTGCTCCTTCTCTCTGAAAATCCCAGTCTATTCTATGATCTGTGAGCAGAAGAGGGGCTGTGTTGGTTTAGAGTGTGGCCAGAAGCAGGTGACTAGTAAAGCATAAGGACAGAGTGAGTGTGTAGATGTCACCCAGCCTGCAGCTGCCCTTTGTGATCTACTCCACTAAGCCATCTCCTACCTCCTCTACTGCTTTGTGGCTTTTACTTTAGGCTTTGAATCTTAGTAATGTTCCATGGTGGTCCAGTCTGGGCCGAATCAAATGTATTCCCATCAAGGATACATATCTTCTTACCCTTTTGGTACCTGCCACAGTACTGATTTGAGGGGTCTCCAGGTAATGGTGTCTTAGAGCAGTGCAGTACTCAGATTACTAATTCTTCCTTCAGCAACATCAGGAACCTTCATGGAATGAGCAGCAGGTTCCTGCTCTTCCTCTCAGCGTTGTATCATCTAAATTCTGCCACAAGCCCATCTACTGTGGCCCCAGAAATGGATACCAGAAGTTTAAAGTCGCCTTCACAAAGGCTCCTGATACAGCTGACCATGTTGCAGCTCAAATGAAATTAGAAATGGTGTGAATTTTCTGTTTAAAAAAGTCTAGTAATGTAAACTAGAGAGATTGTTCACCCCTACTCCTGAATTTGTTTGCAACCCAAAGTACTTATCTGAAAGTATCAGATGATATCTAACAGGCTGTTCCTTAGTGAAACCTGCATTTTTTATTTTATTTTATTTTTTTTTTTTGAGCATTGCTTTTCCCTGTGTTTGCTGCTTCCAACGAGAAGAGAATTGCTCCGGAATCCCTCGTAGCAGCTTGTTCTCATATTGCAGCTTGCTTGTGAGCTTATTTTCCACAGAAGGCTGAAAACATACACAATTTATGTCAA
This sequence comes from Nothocercus julius, assembly GCA_013398735.1. Classification (NCBI taxonomy): domain Eukaryota; kingdom Metazoa; phylum Chordata; class Aves; order Tinamiformes; family Tinamidae; genus Nothocercus; species Nothocercus julius. The sequence continues at coordinate 2,971,971 of VZSV01000052.1, forward strand.
AAAGCCACGGATTCCTGAGGAGGGAAAGGGGGACTGATGTCCCCACCTTCCTGTTTGCTGGGAATGGTTTGAGCTGCGGATGGAAGCTGGAGAAGGCCGGGTGCTCCATCAGATCCCCAGTTTCCTTGGTTTGGTTCCTCCTGCACTTGTGCAGAGCCAGACAAAACAGCCATGAAGCTACATGAAGCTACGTGTAGCTGCCTGGGGGCAGCTTTTCCTTGTCGTTTCTTTTAATTGATTTGCAAAACAATTGGTATCTAGACCTGGCTTCTCTTGTGCTATGTGGTTTGAAAAGCCAGAAACTACTGTTCTGAACAGCTCTGGAAGGAAATGAGCTGTTCTCATGTATTTTTGAATGGGGGATATTTGTTTGCCTGGAGCGATGCAAGCCTGTCTCAGGGTCTCAGATATCTGTACAGTGCAGAAATCCCCACTTGGAGAAGTTAAACTTCATGGTCTTATTTCTTGTCTCACTTGCACCCCCTTTTTTATGATGTAACTTTGCTTTATTCGATGGAGTTATTTTGATGCAGCTTAATGTGAGTAAGATCAGGAGGGGCTCTTGTGTTTTTAAATACAACTCTGCTTATGTAGCAACTGTCAAATATCAAGCTTACACCTAAAGCCACTGGTTTTAAAAGAACCACTGGAAAGTTTAGGATTTCATTTTGACTCATGCTAGTTTTCTTTTTATGGGAACATCATTAAGACTCTCCTTTCTTGATACAGTTTTGACCCACTAAGACCTAGGATAACCCCTTTGGTGGGACAGTGTGTTTGTGCTTCATAGGAACTTAAACAGATGCCAAGATGAGCCAGTTAACTGGGTAGCACTTGTTTGGATTTTTTTTCTCCCCCCTGCCAGGAGCACATTTATGAAGCCAAAGTAAACACTAGACCTCAGGCTTCCTCATCCAGATACTGAAATGATTCAGATGTTTGGCTTATGATAGAAAGAATTCATATGTCAAAGTCTATCTGAAAATGGAGCTTGGGAAAGTCTTTGGGTCATGCTTAGAAAAGGTTCATTTTTCTACAGTAAAGTCTAAATGGGTCAGATTTCCTTTAATGAAAGAGTATACATGCTCAGGATTTCACTCATCTAGTAAAACAAAGGATATTTTTGTCACTGCCAGTCAAACAGCAACAAGTTACAGATAAATTGGCAGTGCAACGCGATCAACTCGTCACATTACGAAACTGGGGCCCTGCCCAAGGCTGCGGCTGTTGCTGTGCCGGGGAGCAGGGCCGGGCAAGGAGGAGAGCAGGCTGCCTGCTGTGCTCCCTGCCGCCGCCTCTGCCTTCCCGAGCTGCGCGTGCCGCCGGCGTTGGGAGCTGGTGCTCAGCCATGGCAGAGGAGGGTGGCACAGGCGCGGGGGCTGTCCCAGGCATGGGGCCTCCGCTGATGCCCAGACCCAGTGTTCAGACTACAGTGTTTGTTGGGGATTAGTCATTCCAGGGCATGAGCTGGTGTTTGCTTTCCTCCTCAAGACCCATGGGCAGATTTTATCTCTCGGGCTTCTTTCCTAGGACCAGCTTGTCCAGCTCCTCGTGGCCTGGTTCACAGCACTCTGGCAGCTCTGCTTTCAGCAGGTTGCACAGCTGCCCTGGGCGGGCACTGGAGCATCAGTACTGGGATCTGCTTCCTTTTGTGACTCTGAGAGCAGAGCACTGGAGGATGGTGTCCAAACCAATGCCAATCAAGAAACACCTTTGTGGGGAAAGTGCCGGGGCTGCAGCCAACTTGGGCTCCTGCTAGGTGAGGTCCAGAGGTTGATGTTCAGAGGATAGTGGCAAAGCAGCACGCAAGAAAGGGCCTGGGTGGTTGTGCTGGGAAGGAGCGTCTGGTCCCTCTTCTCGTGGGTACAAAGGACTTTCTTTGGCTTTGACATGAAATATGTGACTAGCAGTTCCTGTGGTTTATCAGCTTCTGGCTGATAAGGCCATGCAGTGCCTACTGCATGGTAGGAGAGCTTGGCTCAGGTTTCTCAGGCTGTGGGATGTTTTGTCAGGAAGACTTGCTCTAAGTTTCTCTTGATGGATGCACTTCCTGCGCTGCACCCTCTGAAGAACATGAGACTTGGCAGCTCTTTCTCTAGCTGGGTAGCTTGGAGAGAGCCCAGCTGCCCTTTCAGCTTATCTATAATTTTAAATATAGTTTAGTCATTTAAATTTACCTGTATCTACACAGATGTATCTGTCTTTGCCCATATGTATTTATCTGTAAATGAAGGAAGGCTGCTCGTGTCCTGTAGATACAGACCCACTGCCCTTTCCAGGCAGAAAGATGGATGTTGCTGGTGTGGTTCTACTGGGAGCTGAGAAGCTGGTTCATCCCTCATCCTCTCCAGCTGAGCTGCAGCCTGGGCACATTCCCAGGACATTCATCCCATCACTGACCTGTTTCTGGCTCTTGCCATGTACCACCAAGCAGAGAAGTGTGCTAATGTGGCGGAGATGCTTCTGACACTGTTCCTGGGTTTGCAGGGCAGCTCAGAGTTTCCTGGGTGTTTGATTTGTGCATTAACTTTTGTGGTTTATACTTCCCTCTGTGCTGCTGTTGCAGAAGAGAGCATGTGTGGGGCATTACATTTAGTTTTAGGGACTACCAAGGGTTGTGGGAAATACAAGACCAGAACCTGGATTTTCTGGGTTTGAGGCTGTCCTTGACTTGTATATCTGTATTTATATTCTGCCTTTATCATACACCTTTCACTAAGGATGGACTGGGAAGATTGCAATAACCAACAGAGTTAGATAAGCAGAGTGCTTGAGGCTATGATTAAATTGTCCTCTTGCAATTGCCACTCAGAAATAACTGTGACAGTTTTATTCTATTGGGATTTCCTGTCCAGTCCTCTCATGTTAGCCCAATTAATGAGGGCTGCATGCTCCTGTTCCTCTCCTGAAGCTGGCACGCTTTGGCTGTGACAGTGAGCTGCAAATTCACTGGGAAGACGTGAGTAATCTTGTCAGTCTTGTGGTGATGGCAGCAGAGTCAGTAGTTATTAGCGTGACTTAGCTGTAAACAGAAGACATCACAAATTTGTCAGGAGGAACAGTTATTTTTTCAAGAATGGGCATCCCAAACCACCCGGGAGCCGTTAGTAGGTGCTCATAGTTGGCACTGTGGTACAAGCATGAGGATATACTTATTGCTTGATGCTCCCTGTCTTCCTGCAGGGCTTCACTAACAGCAGAGGTTCACAAACACCAACGTGGAAGTGACTGGAAAAGGATGATGGGGTGCTGAGAAGATCAAGCTGGGACAAAGTTCCTGCTAGGGACATTGTAAAGACTAGGATATCTCTGCTATTACAATTTTGCTGCTGGGAGTTTCTTCCTACGGATGTGGCTCAGGAAGTGGTACACAGTGTCAGACCACTGGTCATTGAAGGTCAAATTCTGTATTTAGCAGCAGCTGGAAGATGGTGCAATGGTGGTTCTTGTTACCTTTATTTCAATGCAGATGAGGGACTTAGGTTCCTTAGCCTGGCTCTGAACTTTTGCAGTCCTCATATAACTAATGTTTTCATATGGGGTAGGGTCCGGAGAGTGGGATTTGCAAAGCTGGAAGTTGAGGTAGAAAGAGCTTGTGTGCTGTAGCAAACAAAGCAAAGCATTTCCTATTTGCATCTCTGCAGCTCAGGGAGCTGCGGAAATCTTTTCATTTAGGTCTGCACTGTGGTTAGGATTTTAACTGTTTATTTACTATTGATATTGTTTATTTCTCTTTAGGCTTTCTAATAGTATGAATCAAAAGGAATTTGGCAATAGTGCAATTATAAAAATAAGGATTTATAGCACTTAACATTGTCCCACTACAGTTGTTGTCAGTTAGCGGAAGTGGGCTTTTTCATAGCAAAGTACTTCTCTGTGAGTATATACTTGCAAAGCAGAGGCAGCTGTATCAGCCTGCCCATTAACAGTCAGGATCTCTGTTACTCCACAGCTGGATGAGAATGCAGCAAAAGAAACTTGTTACCCATCTTTGCAAAGCGGTGCATGTGGAGGCAATGTTGGCTTGCCCTAGGGACCCCGCTCTGCGGCCACATCTGCAGTCCTGGGTGCAGCTCTGATCAGATTACCTCAGGAACTTTAGAGTGGAGCCATAGGAAATTCAGAGATGGGCATCGAGGATGATGAGCTTTCATATGCAAAGACACAAAGCTTTTCTGCTTAGAAAGAGGCATTTGTAGGGGTGGAGATGCGTGCTTCTGTGAGTAAGGTGGGCAACTGGCATAGGCTTTGTTCTTTGTGGTTGCTGAAGGTCCAGGGACATCCAGTGAAATTATTTGGCAGCGTGTTAAAATAAGTTGAAGAAAGTAGTATTTTGACAACCAAGAATCCAAGTATAATAACCTATTACAGGATATTTTACCTGGACGAAGGGGTTAGATGCATTTCCAGGTAGCGGGTCCACAACTGGCTATTAAAGTCCTCAGTTAAGAAGTCAGTAAAGTGGGTTTGCTGGAATTTGGGAGGTAAAACTTTTTTAATATTATACACTTGTTAAATCTTCATCCTAATGAAGAATCCACCTCTACCTTTTGTCTGTATCGGAAAGAGGGTATTGAGCCAGCTAGAATAGCTGTCCTGGATGAGGAATGCTGCCTTACCTGTAAAGGTTGGTGAAAAATCAGGCCAGCTGTCTTCCACATGCCTTCACAGGTAGGGACCAGCAGGGACCTTCAAAGAGAGAACATCTCCAGGCTCTCTGTTCTCCTTCATGGCTTGAAGGATGGAGCGGGGACAGCATGAACACTGAGATCCAGAGGCAGAAGGAACTGAGAAGAGCTAAGCACGTGTTCAGACAAAAGCATGAGATCTTTATTAACAATGTAATGACAACTGCTAACGGTAGTAGAAATTACTTGGTCTGAAACTTTCTTCATGTGTCAGGCTTTGCTAAGACTACTTTCAACATTAATTAGAGAGGATTCCCAGCAATCCTCAGACATTTTTCCATTTCTGGGCATCGTGCTGGGATTGCACAAGGTGTATGTGGGCAGACTTAGAGGAGGAAGGAAGCGAAAGGAAGTTTCGTTCAATTTTTGTGGTTTCACCCACAACGGAAGCCAGGTTTCCCCTATTTGCATGCCATCCCCCTCTCTGGGATAGTATCTGCACTTCCCAGGAAGAGGTGGGGGATGTTCCCTGGGCCTGTGAGCCCTCCGCCCTATGCTGAGCTGTCATCAGGCCTTGGAAAGGCAGTTTACTGTGTCCACTACCTCTTCTTCTGTTTATGGCTTGTGTTGTGGGAGGTTCCTGAGAAAAAAATGAAGAACCCTCAGGAATACATGATTAAACTGAGTATTTCATTGCTCCAGTATGCCACAGGCTATTAATAGATTAAGTATTTGACACATTTATGAAGCTTCAGAGTTCTTATGACACTGATCTAACTTCCAATTAGGATCATCATAAATCATGGTTAGTTGAACTTGAAAGATAAACCACAGGATGACACACACATGCACCCAGATTCTGGTATTCCTTCTAAAGCACTCTATACTTCCCGCTGATGGCAGCAGGCTTCTCACCTCAACTGTCCATTACCGTCTGATCTTTGTGGCCATTCTTACCTGTGTGTAATGGTTTGCAAAACCACTCTATTATTTTACCTTTCTTTTGGGAGGCTGTCATGCAGAAAGGTGAACGCTGTAGCTAGTGGGTTTGTTAAGACAACAGTGCAGTTCTTTGCAGTTGTGTGTGTGTGTGTGTGTGTGTGTGTGTGTGTGTGTGTGCAAAGGGAGATGTACATCTGCTGTTCAACCACGGCTCTGTATACCAGCGTGGGGTGCTTTGCTCTGTTGTGCACTTCTTGGGTATATTTGATGTTTGACTCCACTAACCTGTTTGAAGGTGGCTTCTGAAGTCCCTGACCTTCGAAGTGGACCTGGACTACCTGGACAAAAGTGAAAAGGGGAAGCTGGCATGTTCTTCCAGACAGATAGCTGTGCAGAAGTTGTAGGGTCTGGCTGTCTTGGGGAGCTGGATGGAGCAGAATGGGGAGGCTACTTGGGAGGTGAAAAGCTACATGCAAAGCTGAAGTCTCTAAACTGGCAAGTGGCTTCTGCTGAAAAGCCTGGGCGGCAGGGTTGTGAAGCAAAATGGTTTAGATTTCAGCCAAATTATCTGTTCACTACCTCTTCAGTGGCTGGAGCGCGGAATGTAGTTTTATGTGCTCTAGGACATCATGCTCATTGCTAGTGGAGAGTCTGCTGCTTCCTGGATGTAAGAGCTTCAAACATGACCAATGATGCTGCTTGCATAAACCTGTCTGCCATGTGCATGATTTCTTCCATGACCTTGAACAAGCCAGGGCTTGCTCCTGCACTCACCTGGCTTTGAAATCAGGATAGCTGACCTGTTGTTTCTCTGCTTTCCAATTTGCCCGTATGTTAATGCACAGACTGACAAGCCTAGAGATGATATTGAATATGAAACCCAAAGTAGGTTTCAATTTTGACATCTTTGCTGTTCAGCTTATTGCCTAGCATTTCCACTTGACCAAGTAGACTTGTAGTTGTCAAGTTAAAACTGAAACAGGGTGTCTAGGCACCCAGTTGGTGACAATGAAGGTATTGTTGAACTACACAAAACTGTGCTGATTCATATCAGAGAGAATCTGACCTTTTATTTGTGGATTTCTAATGCTATGACCCTGTACTTCCATGCCAAGTCTGCCCCATCACCATTTCAGCGGTGCAGAAACTGACTCAGATTCTTCTTCTACATCTGACCTGCTCACTGCAGAAGTGCTGTGGTTTTGACTTTGCAGTGGCATACTGGAGAATCACAAGCTGTGAAATCTTTGTTCTGTCCACCGCTGAACTACAGCACTTCTGACGCACCGCATATTTGCATCTCTCTGAGAGCATCACAATTGTTTGCTTTATATGCCCACAAGTGCTTACTTCCACAGTCAACTGGATACTGCCGCCAGCTCAACTTTTTGCACGACTAGTGATTTCCTTGTTTGACATTTCTCTCTGAAATATAGGTGTTTAATTTTCTCTGGTATTGCATGATAATTGAAATTTTCGTCATCCTGGAAAATCTGACTTTAATAGAGGAGTACTATGGATGCTGTGTTTTGGCTGTTGTGTAACAGTCATCTGGAATGGCCTCTAAGTAGTGTGTGTAAATGTGTTTGGTCTAATGCAGAATGCGTACAAGTTGATGCAATTTACATCAGGAATAAGCAGATGGTACTGGAAGAGGAAACGAGGGGGTGGAAAATGAGAAAGCCTGAGAGAAGTTGAGTGAACCCAGTTCTTTGTCCTTTTGTTCATCAAGAATGTGCCCAGGAAGCAACACTGAAGTGACATTATTGCTTCAGCAGAATTAACTCCAGTATATGAGCAAGTAGGAGATCAGATCTATCTTGAGGCTGTTCTGTAATAAATGTGCTTGCTAACCTCTGGCTTGCATGTGATCTGTGTGTACCCTCTGCCCATTTACTAGTGAGTATCAGCTTGCTAGTAAACAGCATATTAAAGCTGCTTCTGAAGTTGGATCCTGTAAATTTTTATAGAGGAATATTGTGGCTGTGAACAAGTTGTCCCAAGAGATTCTCATTCTAGAGCTGCCAGACAAAATGTTTTCCCTTCTGCCTGTTGTAGCTCTGTAGCCTGATAGTCCTCCTTTGGTTTTTACACGTTTGCAGTTTTGTTGTTCCTGAAGTTTAAAATGCCACATTTTTCTGTTGCACTTAGCCAAAAGTGGCCTTGTGTGAACCAGCTGCTGTGTAATGTTGTTTTTTGTCTTCGCTGTGCTCATTGCATGCTTCCTTACAGCTCTGCTGCTGCGGGCAGTTCAGGAAAATGCAGAGTAACTGGTCAAAATTGTGATGACTTCTAATTATTTATAGGAGTTTAAAAGAAAAAAAAAAATTCTGCATTTCTGATATCGTATCCTTCCACTGCTGAGGTGTAATGCCTGTTAGCATTTGCAGTGCACTCCTTTGCTACCTGAACTTCCAGTAGCTGCCTGATGAAGTATTTCAGAGCAGACTGTGTAGGTGGGGCTTGAATAGGAGACATGTTTTTATTTTCTGTGTTTTGTTTGGTTTGTGAAGGTTTGAAGCCTTCAAATTCAGAGACCTTTTCATGACAAAAGGTACAGTCCTCCTGTGAGGCAGGTGAGACAGCATTAATCACATAGAGAAAACACCATGACATCTCTTAGGAATTGAAGACCTTGATGAAACATCAGAAACGTCACTTCTCCGAGTGCCTTCGGTAATGTAGCCGAATGGCGAATTGACCTAAAGCAAAAATGCTTCAACAAAGTGTCATATTTCTGTCTTAGAGAACCTAACCTGAAATGTGTCATTTTGCTGCTCTACAAAGAAAAATATAAAGCAAAAAATTATACAAAAACAAATTTTCTCAGTGTGTGTTAGATTTCTCTTGGGGGAAAATGATCTCTGTCATTTTCTAACATAGTTTACTTTGAGTGGCAGAAGGGCTGAACCTGCTCAGCCAGAAGAAGCAAGAGAAAGAACCTGAAAGGGAGATGTTCATATGGAATAATTACTATTCCTCTGGATTCGGAGGCGGGAGGGGGGGGTTCTTTTGTAGCCCTTGCAGGAATCACCCTTATCTCCTCTGCGTGGCTCACACCGAGAAATGGGTGGCTGGGAGACACGAAACCTTTGCTTGTCTTCTGTGGGAGGAGTGAATTCCCGCTAGGGAACACCGAGCATTGGAAGGACTGGGGGGCTGTCTGGCAGGCCTGGTGACCTTAGCAGCTCATCGCTCAAATTTTGCAAGGTAGTCTTGTGTTCATTGGAGCTAGTGGTTTAGGAAAGGGAACTGCCTGAGGGGGAAGACAACATGTCTACTGGCCCCAAGGAGCTGTTGTTGAAAGACTGATATGTTGAAATAAGCTGCTGTTTCTCCAGGGACTTGTAATTCAGATCCTGTCACAAGCAGGGAGACCAGAGAGCAAGAGATCCAGCTGGTGGCAAATTCCTTTCCCTGTTGCACAAACACTTGAGAGTCCCATTTGTTTTCTATTTCTGTCTGTGCTAATCCAACTTCTCGTACTGATGCAATTGAGAGAAATCAGCCACGGTGGAACTTTGTATTATGTTTTAGCTTCCATCCTTGTGCATGGTTTAAAAAGAAAAGTCCCCGTTGTAGGTTTTCATTGAGCTCAACAAACTCTCTTGCAAGTACATGCAGCAGAGCATGCTCTGATGTACCCTTAACCAGGTAGTCTTGACCCTGCTCTCGTGTCCTCGTGCCTACCTGAGGAGGCTCACAACCTAAGAAGACAGATTAAAGACAGGAAATTACCTTGGTTGTTACCAGTCCTCTGACAACTCATAGGATAGCTTGTCAGAGCAGCTGAAAAGGCAGCAAATGTGTGTTGTACTGCCAGCTTTCTTCTCTTCAAAGCACTCAGTCCATGTCTTCTAAGAAACTGTGGATTGGGCAACATGATGGTGTTAATGAGAAATGGTACTTAAGAGCACTAGCATCCTTGGGCCGTGGCAGAGACCCTGTCCCACCAGGCGCACACGTCATGGCTTGTCGGGCTGAGGTGAGAGAGGCAGAGATGGGGCTGGAAGGAAATCCCCTCACCCTGCAGCATGACCCAGCATTATCACCATGGTTGTGTGAACTGTGCCTGAGAATAATGTCAACCCCTGCTGAGTAATATGCAGAGTGTCACTGGGGTTTCTAGAGACTATAGCGGGGGACCATGGTGGGCACCACACTACACATTTGTCTGAACTGTTGCAAGACCTGGACACTGGAATTTCCCCTTGTGCGCTTTGTTCGGAGGATGAGGGAGCCCTGGCAGGGCTCGAGCGAGAGAGATCTGCCTCATTCTAGCACGTACGCTCCCCCCAAGCCAGCCCCTGTGCAGAGGCTCTGCAGAAAACATTTGGGCTATGAAGTGGTGACAGTGAAATGAAAAATCCCGCGGGGCAGTCACTGAGCCCTTTGCAGCGTTGACTACAGGTATATTTGGCTACACAAAATGACCTTCCCAACAGTGCCCCCACTGCAAAAGACCCACCTGTGGAGACCAAGGATGTGTGATGACTTAAGTGGATCATGGCACCATGACTGCTTTACAATCCAGTTTCCATGTTGGTTTCAATATAGCCATTTGAAAAACTAGGCTTTCCTTTGCATCTCAGCTTTGAATACCTCAGCAGCAAAGTGTAGAGACAATATCCTGAAAGGGAATGAAAAAAGTGTGTAATGTTCTTGCTACTCAGCCTTGCCATCCTTCCTTCCTAAATTGTCCTATTGGTCATCACTTACTCTGATAGCTCCTGGGGACCTAACAAGAGGGGGCAGGAGCTGAGGACCAAGGAAGAGCAGCAATGAGTTTTCCTTGGCTTGTAGTTTAAAGGCAGCTAAGAAGGGAGTTTTCCAGTCTAATAAATGGAAGTCAAGTCAGGAAATCAGAGAGCTTTATTTCTAGACTAGTATGGTCAGCAGAGTTACCACCTGTGTTGTTTGCTTCTCAGCACTGAACAGATATTGACTGAAACCCTTCTTCATTTCTGAACCTGTTGGTTTAATTCATCCTGTCAGTGCCATTAAGAGAGTCCTCTCCAAAGTGGATCTTGGTTTGCTGTGAAAAGATGGCTTGCTTCAATAATCTGTTCTGTGGTGGTGGTGTACACTTCATAAATGGAGTCAACATGTAATCAAATTTTAGAAAGAGAAATATATAAGATAATAAAACTGTCTTAGTTGTGGGAACAGTTTTTGTACTTTGGGCTTTCTCTGATTCACTGGAAAGAAAGGGATATTCTTAATGTGAGTTATGATTCTGGAATGGGGCTTTTTCTAGTCTGTACACAAGTGCAGAAAAAGCTTTTAGGGGCTGGCTTAGTCAGACATATTCTGATTGCTGTTCCAGATGTTCCTCCTTGCTTTGCTCTGTCTGGCAGAGAAAGAGTTCTCTGAGAGATGTGAAGCTTTTCCTCTAGGACCAATGCTCAGCCTGCGCTTCCTGAATCTCCAAGGAGTGCTGCTGCCAGGCTTGAATAGCAGGGGCGATAATAGGAGTATCTTTTGTGGAAAGTCTGTCTTTCTAATTTAGCAATGTCAAGAAATCTCATCTCCCTCCTGAGGTTGGAGAATTCTAGGGCTACACTTTCTCCACCCTTTCTCTGATGTCAACAGTTGGGTTAGCTCAGATCTTGGGTACAATGTGCCAGAATATCACAAGCAAGGAAATAAGGTTTATATTGAAACCTTCAACAAGACATGTAGGAGAGGGGAGGGTTTGGACACCTTTGCTAACTTCATCTGTGAATACAGGGAATGTTCACATCCAGAGACGCACCGGAAAGTCAACTGCTGCAGTGAAAGGCTTTTGTGTTTGACTGTCTTGTTGACCAGAGGCAAATCCTCCATGTACGAAGGCAAAGTACAAAATAAGCCTGATGAGGAGGAGAATCTGCTGTGGCATTTAGGCACACTTAACACTCTCCGGTCCCGCAGCTCCACAAGTCATGTAGCTTCTTTGGAAACTACTTCTTTTACTTTAGCTACCATCCAGGCACAAAGTTCAAAAGCCCTGACACCCATGGTGGCCATATAATTGCTCCTAGTCCGGCACTTCCGAGCACTTTTTGGTTTAGAAATCATCATTAATGGACCCTAGTCGTCATTTTCAATTGCAAATAATGTCACCCATGATAATGGCCTAACCAAAGTTATTTTGACTATTGTCTATGTGGGAGTTGTTGCAGACTTGTGTTGCAATTGTTTTAGTTGCCAGAATACTTTGAATTCCAGTAATGTCATCTAAAAATAAAGGGGGAAAAAAAAATGATAATGGCTTTCTTTCTGGGGATATTTAAGGATGCAGAGGTGGATTAAATATTTTGCTAAAAGAGGAAACATTGCCCACAGAAACAAGTCTTTTTCTGAGAAAACGTGCGTAAACACATTTTATTTTAGCTTTTGGCTTCGTGTTGCTCTTTGGTCAGCTTGAACAGGAGTAGTCTTGGTGGGAAAACTCATGTGATGTAGCAGCAGCGCCGATGAATCAGCTTTATTTTCTCAAGCACAGGGAACGCCTGAGCCTTGAGTGGGGTTTGCAGTGGGTGGCTAGCTGAAATTTGCAGTCCCTCGATGGGCCAGGTGCCTGTGCTTTCCAACCCTGCTTCCCCTGTGCTCGCGGTGTGTGTGAACGGACCTGCAGTTATTGCTTTACCTTGACCCGCACTGGCTGGGAACTGAAGTTCTGTTCGCTTTCATCATCTAATCTTGCACCGGTTTTTGCCTTTTTGCATGGGAGAGGTGTAGATCTCCTCCTAATCACAACTAAGCAAGCTAATCACAAGCTAACTCTGCTGTGCTTCTTTTGAGAGCTATGGTACTCTTGCTTCCCTAGAGCTACTCATTACGTACTTCTAAAATCACATTACTGGGATTAATAAATAATCAAATTAAAAACATTGCAGTCAGATCCAGGAGTTCAGAGTATAAACAGAGCAAGAGGAGCAACCACCACCTTGTTATTTCCAGTGCATGGAAAAGTTTTCCTGTAAAATCTTTGCTGTCCTCCTCCAACTCGTTTGACTCGTGCGACTCAAAGCATGAGCAGACCTTATGCTTACATCCAGTAAGAATCACATCCATTAGGACTACGGTATTACAGCTGTATTATGGCATTTAAAGAAGAGGAGAGGCAGGGGAAAGACACTCACTAATCCTTTGACCTACCTATCAAAAACATTGCAAAAATTAAGAAGTAATTCCATCATATTTGAGGTCAGGTTGTGCTACGTCCCTTTTGGTGAATTTAATGCATTTTTCTATTGAACTTTTATACTGCTTTTAACCTTCCCCCCCAATCTGGTAGTCCATTAATAAAGAATTCAATACAGTATCCTGAGTTTTTTTCACATGACATGGTTTTTTACTCAGCTGCTTTTGTTGTAGCTTCTCCTATGAGTCATTTGTGGAACTGTTTCCCACGTATTTTATTTGGAGTGCTGACTCTTGGTATGCACTTGGAGCACTAGCTCTAAGGAGGATAAATTGCACTGTAATGAGTTCTGCGAGGCCCCAGGTTCTCTCTGACTGGAGCGCGAGCCTGGTGGGAAATGATTGTCTGCAACAAATATTTGAGGGAGGGAGGAGAGGGAGGCTCGGATATTAGTCTCCTTTACAGCTATGTGCTATTTTGAGGTCTTGCTTGGAGCCAGAGTTACAGCAGGTGGTGGGAAGAAAAAAATAAAAAAATAATAATAAAAAAATCCTCAGAATGCTTTTGTTTAGGAAAACTAGGAAGGATGAGGTCTTGGTGTGGGGCTTTCTGTAATTTTCCTAATTCTTCCAAATGCAAGTATTAACATTTCACCTATTTGCTTGCTCGCCTTGGCCACTTTCTGCCTTTGGTTACTGACCACCACCTGAAGAGAGCAGGGTCCCAGTTTGCTCCTGCAAGATCCTCCTTGTGCACGTCCAAATGGGAAGGTGCAGGGAACAGAAATTCCTTGAGGGTTGCTAAGTCCTTAGAAATTATGTCTGGTTCAGGAAGAGCCTGAGGTGGCTGGTGGTTGTGGCAGGAGGCAGAATAAAGCACGGCGGACGCGCGTCTCGTTCTGCGCGGCGTCGGGGCTGCTGTGACTTGCTCGCGACAGAGCCTCGGCGCCCTGCGGTCTAGCGCTCGCACAGGCCGCACTCATCCCGAGAGTCGTGTGCACTTTCTCCTCCCTGGGGCCTGGCGCAGCCCTTCTGGCCCCACAGGGCTATGTTATCTCCCCAAATTAAGTAGCACCACCTTTAACTTTTGCATATTGCTCTTGCAGCCTCACCATGTTTATGCACATCCTTGCTCATGCCTTTGCTTGGTGCTTTCTTTGGCTTTAGCATCAGTAGATCTGGCACAGGACTTTGCCCCACCATCTACTAACGCAGAGGGCACCAAAAATGTTTTTAATATATGTGGTGCCGCGTGGGGGAGGAGAGGCAGGAAGTGGAGTGGGAGGGAGCTGGAACGGGGGGTGGTGGGAAAGGAATGGGGAAAAAATCAGTGAAGTAGTAATGTTTGACCTTTGCCGTGGTAATTTTCCTTTTAATTGAGCAGCTCATTTATTGAACTTCCTTTCTTCTTTGTGGCTGTGTGAAATCCCCGTGCGGTGCCCTTGGTGGCAATGCTGAGCCCTCAGTCGCATCTACACTATGGGGAGGCACGTGGCTGCTCGAGCCAGAGGGACCCTTCCTCGCCAGGATGAGGGATGCTGTGATCCATCACGGAAGCAGATGCTAAAGGTTTAGTTGATGCTTTTTACGTGTTTTCAAATCCTTAGCTGGAAGGTACGAGAGTATCGTGACTATTGTTTCACTGTGCAAGGGGAAGAGAAGTCCTGGAAAAGAGTCAAGTGACCAGATCTGTGTCTTACAAGGAGATTCCTGTGCCTGGCATAGCTCCATACCCATGCAAAAGGGATTGTGCCTAACACCTGTCTGTTTTGGGTCCCTGCAAATCTGTATCAGAATCATCCGGCCATTTGCATTCTCACTTAATTTTTCCCATGGTCTGCATATGGGTAGAAGTGTAAAACAGTTGTTCATCCCTCTTTCCAGGCTCTTTGAAGTCAGAATAAAATTTTCAGGAACACAGGAACTGCTTTGGAGTGCTGTGGAGCTGCAGCAGACCCAGGCTGAGGTCTCTTCCTTCCTGTTCCTGGTTCTTCCATGAGCTTCTCCAAGTCCCCTATTCTCAGCTTTCACCCTGGCAAGGCAGAAGAAACAGCTTTGGAACAGGGAGCTGTTGTGTGACATCTGTCAGGTGTGTTGGGAAAGGAAAGCCAAGGTGGAGCATAGGTAAGATTTGTGTTTGCAGGATAATATTTCAACTAACCCACTCAACAGCCTGCTGTGGGCCGCATAATGACACGGCCTTTGCAGCCGCAGGGAAATTCCCTGGGACTTGCCATCGGCAGGCGGTGGCACAGTCCACTCGGCGGTGGACGTCCTGCTGCCGAGCGTAACAGGAAACTTCCCAGTTTGTGGCGGTGATGATGCAGCAGCAGCTTCTAAGCCGCTCCCCTCTGAGGGTTGCGAAGTGAGCAAGAAAAACACCCAAAAAGAAAGTGATAGCGGTTGCAGCGCTGGATCCTGGAGACAACCTTTTGTTGACATTTTGCAAAACGTGAATCAGGAAATTTGCCCTGCCTCCCCCTGCACCTCTGCGTGGTCTCTGCTTCCGCTGACCCAGATAGACCTGCAACGTGTTGATGTTTGATACTTGTTATGCCCTTCCTGGAAGCCAAACTTACTGTGATGAGACAGGTCAGATGGAGGGTACAGATGGATGAAGCTTTGTGCCCTTTGGCAGTGACAGAAAGCAGCTGGTGGTCCAGCCAGTTGCTCCTGCTGTGTTTGGGTGGAGATACTGCAGGTCACCGGTAACCTTGGCACATGGCTTGTTGCCTCTGAGCATGAGGAGAGCCAGTTTTGCCTAGGAGAAGAGTGGGCAAAAGAAGCACCAAGAACATTTCTCTTGGTGTCTGTATCCTCCCTGAGAACCCTGCAGAGGCGCTCTCCTTCCTGGTGCCCGTGAGAAGAGGGTGCCAGGCTGTGGTCTGTGACTTTCCTATCTCCTCCCGTTGAGCAGAGCTGGGAGCTGTGCCATACCGGCTCTAATGCCACTGGCAGGACAGGGCCGGGGCTAGGGGAAGAAGGAAGGGTCTGCTGTAGGGTTCCTGCAGAGCAGATGGGTGGTGACCCTCCGGGAGACCCTGCTCAATGCTGGGGACTTAGTGTAGGGAGCAGGAGCAGCCTAACTGTGTCAGGATATGTAAGAAATTTTCTTCCTTTGCCCTTTTAGGCAGGATAAAGCGACAAGACAGGCAAGACTGATGCCTAGGAAGGACTGGGAGTCTGAGGATAAGGATACGGGGATTGAGGTGGGCCAGTGAGGGAAAACAGATGCAGATATGCCTCTTGCTTGGGGTGGGGAGTGAGAAAGGGAAGGAATAAGCAGGGTCCGCACTGCTACAGAGAAGGAAAAATGGAACCCAGTGCAAGCCTGAAAACTGCTGCCCAAAACAGCTCTACTTCTTTCAGTCCCTGCATCTTGCCTCATTCAGGAGCTGCCAAATTTGTGCTGCCCAAATGTCAGAATTTGGCCACAATTAGGAGAGAAGCAGCAGCAAGAAACGGGGAAAGGGACAGGAATGGATAGAAAGGAAATACGGTAGGAGAAGAGGCAGGGAGAGAGCATCTTGGTCCTGTGGCACTATGCTGGCAGCTGCTTTGCTCTGCATTTGGTGCATCTGCTTGCTCAGTTCCCTCCACTGCAGCTATTTACAGGTAGCAAACAGCTCGGGATAGCAGCAGAGTGGGCTAGCAAGGCGATGCGAGCATTCGGCCATGGGCTTAACCCTCAAAGTGCAATCACTGATGGTACCGAACCCTTTCCCAGAAGGGAAGGCCTTTTTGGTGGTGATGAATCTGGGGCAGAAAGAAGTTGCTTTGGCGTTGGCGACCACAGTCGGGAGCGGGGCTGTGGTTTCTTCTGATATTTGCAAGTAGCCAGGATGGTGCTGCAGTTTCCTGGCCTCTCAAGATGGAGCTCAAAGCTCGGGGAGTCCTGTGATCATTCACTGCAATTTCTTTTGAAATATCTAAGAGGTAATTATAGGGCCCCTTTTTAATGCTTTCTGTATGTTTATTTACACCAGAATCTCAGCAATATATGGATGCTGTCTTTACCAAAGACCTTGTTAATGATTCCTTGCTTTCTTCCCCTCATACCAAGACCTTTCTCAGCATTAACTGTGGCAAAACCTCCAGTTATTTAAAATATGACTGGACATGGCATGAATGTAGAAAGTATAGGGAATGGGGCTGACTACCAAGCCAGGGTCGAGACTTTGAATATTCATTAAACTGAGATCCTATCTTGCCAACAAAGGGCTCTGTTAATCTAGACTCTCTTAATTCTGGACACAGCAGTTAAGCAGAGAATGATGGGGAGACCAAACAGCTGGTCCACATCTCAAAGCCTCATGGGCTTTGCTGGACCTTAGGCTTCCACAGTTGTCTGAGGCTCTGCCATTGCTGTCTTCTCCTTTCACTCTACATGTTTTCACTGCTCCAGAAGGTCCTTCCCAATCTCTTACTTGATCTCAGCCAAAAAGCTTGCCTTGTGTTGTCTTACCTTCTTTTTTCTCCATGTTTCCCTTTCTTAAGAGTCACATCATTGACAGTCATTTCTGTGGGCTGCAAGAGATGGAGAAGATGCTGGCGTGACTGCACACAGCTGGAAGGGTGAAGGGACTTTCCTCCCCATGACCACAGAAGAGATGCAGGCAGGTCGAGCTCTGGCTGCCCTGAACCAAGCATGGTCAGCGCACAGCCTGGACCAGGTGCAGTCCTGAGGTCAGCAGGCTTTCACGGGAGTATTTCCATTACTACACAGCAACAGAATTTCATGTCTTCTCTAAGCATTTGATCCTGCAAAAGGATGGACTTAGCACGGAGTTTTCTTCTGTTAACACAGGTGTTGTTTTGTGCTGTTCACTTTCCAGTAAGTTGAATCACGAGCCACCAAGAGGGATAATTCCTGTGGGGAAGATATAATCCAGGGAAGAGAAACAAGGCTGAGCTATTAATGATCTTCTTTGGACATGGTCCCTATTGCACTGGGCTGTAGGACACCAGTTAAGGAAAACAGTTAAGTCTGCACTTAACTGTACATGTGCCCTTTGAATTTAGTGACTTTGTAGTGTTGCCCTTCTTATGGCTCTTTTCCCTGGATCTGTGCTATTACTTAATCTTTACAGTAGTGATAGAGGGAAGGCTTAAATGTTTCATGATGGGTGCCCATGTCAGAACACTTGAAATCTGGCTTATTCATCAGAAATGTCAAGGGATAAACTTTTAGAAATTCAGACCACTGTGCTGTCTCCAGCAGGGACAAGTGAAAATTGAGGTATTTTAATATGCTATTCATTTTTTTAAATGCGGCTGAAAACTTTGGGGGAGATGTGGTAGCAATGGGTAACTCCAAGGGAAATCCCAGAGAAACAGATAAATCCCTTCCAGAGGGATGAGGGACATGCTGGTACTTGCCCCCTGTTAGCTAGTTCATTTTGCAGGCAGATGATTGGAATATCATCTGTCTGATGATCTAAAATCCAATTTGGTAAAAACTGTTTTATAACTGATTCCTTCCCTGTGAATAATGCCATTAATTTTCATTCTTTTTTTTTAAATCTCTGATGAACCTGTCAGCTCTTCCATGGCTACGTGGTCCAGAGTAGAATATCCTTGTGGCTCCAAATCTCAGGGCAAGGTTTCATGCTACCAAACTTTTCCATCTGGGCTGTTTTCACCTTTGGCAAGTGTCTGGGAGGATGAGGAAGATGACTTTTCTGGTGTGTGGCAGGAGTGGATAGGGATGCATCATTCTTCCTCCTCTTCTTGTGGCTTGTGGATAGATGAGTGGCCTCCCTTCCTCTTCCTTGAAAGCGAGGGAATGCTCTCAGCAGAAGTTCAGGTTGCTTTAAGGGACGGCCCCACCTCTATAATGATGAGATATTAAATGTGTGCTATCACATGTGGTTTGTATGGTTTAGGAGAAGGGAGTCCTCCCATCCTCACCACATCATCTTCTCTTCGCACAGATTCTCAGAAGAAAAAAATAAAAATCCCCCAACCTTGGAAACTCCCTTAACAGAACCTCTTTTCTCCCTCCCAGGATCTGTCCCAGTTCTGCGAACTAGCAAAACTATCCACCTGAGTCGCATGTTCTGTAGTCAGACTGCAAAACCACCTGTGGTTTGCAGTATTACTCTAAGTAAGCAAATCCTTATTCTCGAAAGCAACTCCAAGGCTATGGAGAAATACCTCCATTTTGTTGCCCTGTCAAGTTTCCTGCAGAGAACTGAATGCTCTGAATGTGGAGAACAGAATGATATCATTCCTATGCTTTCTTTTTCCCTGCAGTTTCACAGTTTGTATGCCCTCTTTGAAACATCCCTTCTGTTTGGGTGGCACAAGTTACTCCAGTCTATCTCTGCTCTTTAAGTGCTCAGCTCAACTTCTGCTCTTTTTTGGTACGGGTTCATTCTGCTCATCCCACTGGACTTGCCTGGCTAGTTGCATGCATTTGCTATTTGCACTGCATTGCCTTCAGGACAAGCACAGGTATCTTTTCTGCTTGCAGATTTTATTCTGGTGCTTCACTGCATTGGTTGTGCCACTGTTGCTTCCAACTGGTTGACATTTGTGATGTGGGGTTGGTGAGCAGTGTCTTCCTCGTTGTTTGAGGCAATGCTTCTTGTTGCTTGTGCCCCTTTACTAAAGGGAAACACAAGAGATGCCCTCATCCATCACCCTTCTATGCCGTGGAGGGCACAGAGGCGGGGAGGGGAGCTCTTGGTGTTGATGCGGAAGTGCTAGGGTACCCAGAGGCAGAAGTGGCAATGGCCGCGTGCTACTACTACTTGTTGTCATTCAAAGTCTTTGTCTCTCCCCAGTTGCCACAGTGTGATTAAAAACCCAGGGAAGGCTAAGCACTTCCTCCTAATGTGGCCTCCCTCCCACCACTTCATTTTCAGTCTGTGCTCTGTCCCCTTCCTGGACCAGGCTCTTGACGGCGCTTCCCAGTCCCCCATCTCCAGTCTTCCCTGCTTTTCCTCAGGCACAGCTTCCAGAGAGCTGTCTACGCTCACTCTCGCATGTCTGAGTCTCATTGTTATTAGTGGTTTCCCACAAGTGATCTTACCCACTGTGGTATTTACGCTCTGCTGCCCATAAATGTTATAGGGGAGAAGGCTGAGAGATAACACTTGAGATGCACCGGTGATCTCCAAGCCCATGAGCACTAATATGTAAAGAATATAATGTTTTGCTCAAAACAGGGCATGCCTGGCTGTTCTGCCTGCCTTGAGGAGTTTCCAGTGTGGTATAGTGCTGTTTCAAAATGACTGAGAGATGAATTGGCACCAGGGTAGCAATGAAGTCCGTGTTTTCTATTTTCTTTTATGCTGTTGCTCCTTTTGTTGTATCCCCTTGATGCTCACATTGTGTGTCCTTGGGCCAATGTTGCCCTTGAGGAGGTGGGGAGAAGCTGTTGCTGGGTCGAGAAGGATTTTGGTGAAGCTAGTCACAAGAAATCCCTGGGAGCGCCTAGTGCTTGCTATTCCCTGCTGCGTTGATCTGCCGTAGCGGTTCCCAGGAGCGTCCTGGGGTGCTCTGTTTGGGGCAGCTGTGAGTGGGGAATGGCTGGCAGCACCTCATCTCCTCAAGTCAATGCAGTAAACTGGCTTTGTGCAGCTTATCTAGTAACTCGGTGTAGTTGAGTTGAGCTGTATTGTTGGATTTGAGCATGTTCAGCATGTAGCATAGTAGCACACTTTTGAGATCAGGACCTAGTGTGGCATTAAAAAGACTTGCCCAGAGGAAGGAAAGGAACATCAGAGATCATTGCACAGCACGAGCCTCTCATCAAGGCCCAGCCAGAAAAGGGAAATCTTTGGCTTTCCCACAGCAACCAGAGGAAACCGTAGCCAGTGTTTCTCAACACATATACTGCAGGCTAGCAAAAACGTTTGATGTAAGGCAATAAACTGATCCAAAATGCTTGTGTTTGTCTCTGATCGAACAGTAGGAAAACTCTCTATTCAATGGAAACATTATTACTGCGTAAGATGTGATAACTGATGCTTAATAGGTCCTTGTACTGTAATTTTTCATTTCCTTTTTTCAGTTGACTTTACAATAAGCTTTCTTTGCCAAGACTTGTAGGTATTTCTACTAACATGGAGTCTTACTTTTTCCATTGCTTTGCCCTCTTTATGCCTAGATGTATTCTCCTCACTGCATCATTTCTCCCGAAGTATAAGTGCTGATCTGTGTCCTGTCGGTGCTTGGCTCTTCTCATAGCTCTGTCCTTCATCCAAGTGCTACCACGCTATGCCTCAAAGGGGAGGAAATGCCACAAATGTCTTTGAGTTGATGGACTGTCTGGTGGGTTTGGCTAGGAGAAGGGAGGGCCTTGTGGGTGTATCCTGCTCCTTGGTGGGTGCAGCATGGCGGCATCCTCTGTGCAGGAGGCCCTAGAGGAGCCTTTCCAGTCTCCAGCACTTTGCTTCCAGCAGCAGTGCCAGCAAAAGGAAGATCTAGAAGGTTGTGGCACTGGTGTCATCCAGCCCTTGAGGTTTGCAGAAGTCTAGTGGATCCCGACATCCTGAGCACTTTGGATGTGGGTGTGATTGGCTCTATCCCACTAGAGGGCAGTTTTATCATACCTGTGTGTTGGCTACCTGACTCAACACAATCCTCCCTGAAGCACAGCAGAAAATAAGCAGCTATTGAGCAATTTTTTTAGGTTATGGGTGTGACTGGGAACAAACCTACTGCAAGAATATCACAGCTGTGAGGAAATACGATGTTAATATTTCAAAGAGCCAAATGAGTAGGAGTTGTAATTTTAGATGTGCTTAATGACCCATAGTTCAGAGGTAGTCCTGGGCAGTTGTGGCTTAGTTGTGTGGGAATTTCACACATGGCTCTACCAGTGAGAGGTACTTACTCGGCTAGCAAGAGGCACGAATGTCCTTCGTGGCCTTGTCGTGTAATTGGGTTGGTTGCCGTTGGCCGTGAAGCGCCCCACGCAGTTAGGAGCACAGGTTGCTGTGAACTGCTGAGGCTGAGCTTGTCTGGTTCTGCTCTCTCCAGCTATCCATGCGTAGCATGGTTCCTCTGCTCCCTCTAGGTGACTGGAAGCATCCAGAGCATTTGCTTTCCTGAGATCTGAGCTAATGTCCAGCAGAATGACAGCTGATGAGCCCGCTGGGAAGCTGAGCGGGAAGCACTTGGAGCCTGTTTTTCCATTTTCAGTTATACTCCACAAGGTCATTTGTCCCTGAGCCAGGCACAGCATCTGGAAAAAGCGGTCAAAGTCAAGCCTCATGTCTCCTTTTTGCTAAGATAGGAGGTAGTTCTAGGTGGATTTCCTGACAGTGAGGCTGAGCTCTGATTAAGTCACTGTGATGACGACAGGCTTGCTGCCTTCTCATCCACCTCATGGGAAACAAGTTCCCCAGCAGCCAAGATGAATGGTGGGTTCCATTTCCTTCAGTGCCTCGCCTAGCCCTGCTTCGCCACTTCCATTTTTTTGTGGTGCCTTTTGGGTCACAGTTTCCTTCACAGCTCTTATGAAAGCTGTTCTCACTTGAAACAAAGCTGATACAGCCACTGCGCTGGGGATCTGGTGGTCACCACCATGAGGGAGTGCTGCTAGGGCCCCTGCTCTAGGTGAGGGTCAACTGCAGAGCGAGGAGCAGCATTCAGAGCACTTGCAACCTAAGTGAGTAAAACCTGTTTCCTGTGTGGCTGCCTAGCACACCAAACATAAATGTCCAGGCAAACTCACAGCAGGTCTGAGAAGTTTTGCTGGATGGTCTCTACAAATGGTTAGCCCAAGACGTACGGCCTGCAAGACCATGTCCTCTTATTGCTCTGCTTGTGTGAGGAATTCTGGCTGGGATTCTCCGTTCTCGTACTGCTTGCTAGTGTTCCTGTCTGCTCCGTTCAGCACTCTGGGATAGCACTAGCCAGCAGACAGTTATCTGAGACAGAATGGTTTGCCCAAGCAGGATATTCTGGGCTTAACCCACACCATGTGAATGTAGTTGCTGTCCTCAGACTGCCTGAAAAAGTCAGGCTTCCTTTCCATCTATCTCCTACTCGGTGCTCTCCTGTCCTGGTACTGTGGAAGCAATTCCTCTTCTAGTAACTCTGGCAGTTATGGGAGAGAAAAGAGAGAAGAAAAGACCTGTGTTAAAGCTGTCACAGTACTGACAGATAGGCAGCCCACCTCTTTGGTGGGAATCCATCCCCTTTTCCAATGGGATTTTCAAAGAACCAATCCCCTCCTTGGGCAGAAGTAGCCTTCTCTCTATGAAGGGTTATAGTTCCGTCATTTATCCTTCCCACTCTCATGGACTTCATCTTGGATGGTCAGCTAGGCTTCCATGGTAGGCTTAGCTCTCATGTTGTTTTGGAATCTTGTGTAGCTCATTTTTTTTTCTGTCTGTCTCATCTTCTAAGCATTTCCAGACAAACTGTAGGCTGCTTCCTGTTACTTGTCCACCCTCTGTCCACATACTTTCATTTGTCTCTTTCTCCTTTTGCAAGTTTCCCATGTGAAATTATATTGCTGTTCTTTGATCTTTTTTGCCAATAAATTTTCTTTCTGAAAGCTTGAGCACAGTACTGCTGTCCTCCCTCTCCCAAACCATACCTAGGAGAAATGTATTAGTAGCTTTCTGCATTCTTCAACAGTTAGAAGCAAAGTCTACTTTTAAAGTTTTCTGTGGAGGTGTGGATAGGAATGTATGGGCTAAATTATGTTTAAATACTGTCTTGTGGACCCCAATGCAGTGGCTTTTTTTTTTTTTTTTTT
>VZSV01000052.1:2995623-3054719 GCA_013398735.1 Nothocercus julius
AAAAAAAAAAAAAAAAAAAGTGCAAGATGGAAAGCTTATTTCTAACCAGTTTCTGCCTCACTAAATGTTGTAACTTGTTTGCTTTCAGCTCCAATTCCCTGCTTATCACAGTGTGTTTTTCCAGGTTTCACTTGGCCTCTCCTCAGCATTCACAATTTGTGTTCCGACTTCAGTTTTCTATGGTGCATATGTTCTGTTTTCTGCATGCTCTGGTCTGTGCTGGTCTCTAATGCTAACCTCTCTCAGCTACTTGCTTTCTGGGCCCTAACTCTCTCTTTCACTAAAGACCCGTCTTTTATCTATTTCTATAGATCACTCAGTTTTTCTGCTTGTCTATCCAGTGCATGCTGACATCCATTTCTGACATCTTCTGCAGAGAAGAGCCCTTGCTACCCGTAATTGCTGCTGTTCTCCTGAAGAAAAGGACAGTTAGGTTGTTGGTGTACAGCACTACTTTACAGTAAGGATTTAAGGCAGAGCTCAGAGGGTTGTAATCAGTGGCCCAAAGTCTAATTAGAGGTCTGTAGATAGTGGCATCCCCAGAGGTCAGTACTGGGTCCAGTATTATCATCCTGCCCCTCTATTCAACCCTGCTGAGGCCACATATGGAGTGTGTCTAGTTCTCAGCTACAAGAGAGACATGTAGCTACAGAAGGGAGCCCATCCAAGGGCTACTAAGATGGTTAAGGGACTGCAGCCTCTCTCAAATGAGGAGAGGCTGAGAGAGCTGGGACTCTTCAGCTGGAGAAGACCGAGGCGGGGGATCTGTATATTTTTCTGAAGGGAGAGTATAGAGAAAACGGGGCCAGACTCTTCTCAGTGGTGCCCAGCAACAGGACAAGAGGCAATGGGCACAAACTGAAACAGAGGAAGTTCTACGTCAACTTGAAGAAAAAGTTCTTTACGTTGAAGGTGACTGCAGACTGGAACAGGTTGCCCGGGGAGGCTGTGGAGTCATCCTCCTTGGAGATATTCAAAAGCAGTCTCGGACACAATCCTGGGCACTGTGCTCTAGGTGACCCTGTTTGAGCAGGGGTGGGAGGTGGGGGGAACGGAGTTGGCTAAAATATCTTCAGAGGTCCCTTCCAGCCTCAACCATTTGGTGATTTTGTGATTCTGTAACCTTCCTATTGATTTATGTCAAGTATCAAAGGACGGTATTGCCAGGCCTTGCAAATCTAGTGTGAACCCCAGCATCCCAAAGCATTGAGAGTAGCCTAAAACTCCCTTCTCCAACCTGTCTTTCTGGAGCAAGTAGATGCAGTGAGCCATGTTCCTCTGTATTCTCACCACAGAAAGTGGGAATTCCCTGTGGTGATACTGCAGGATCCATGTCCTACCTGGCTGTTCTGCCTTGGTTGGAAGTCCCTTTTGGAAACAAGGAGATGTTTGATTTTTATTTTATTTTTTTAATTTAATTTATGTTTTGTTGTTGTTCTGACCCTCCTGCCCCTTGTTAAGTTGCTTCCTTTGCCCAAGGTGACTCAGGACTTTGTCACCCACAGCTTCTTGGTTCTGTGACAGCGGCAGTGTTTGGACACATCTTCTCATACCACGAATCTTGGTTCAATTTGCTCAACCCTTCTTGAATGTCACCATTGTGGAAAATGACATGGGTGATGCAGGG
The DNA here is from genome assembly GCA_013398735.1 of Nothocercus julius. Taxonomy (NCBI): domain Eukaryota; kingdom Metazoa; phylum Chordata; class Aves; order Tinamiformes; family Tinamidae; genus Nothocercus; species Nothocercus julius. Next base: position 2,997,251 of record VZSV01000052.1, read on the forward strand.
ACAAGAGGCTTTGTCTTCTAGTCTACCCAAGCAACAAAGTCTAGGGGTAGAATGGGAAGTCTTCATTTCTGGGATTCTGGTGAACTTTCTGAATTCTTGTATGTCCAGAATGGCCTTTGGTTAAATTATTTCCTACCATATTTAAGAGTTTCTTTTAGCCAGAATGAAGTTATTTAATTCTTTTGTCTGAAAGTTTCCCATTTTCTTGTGTATTTACTGTCCACTGAGAAAAATGAGGGATGAGTAACTAAGGAAAGTTATTCATGAATATTCTCACTTATTGGCTTTCCTCACATTACCTGTTCTCTTATCTCTAGAGGCTTGGGAGTTGGGAGGGCTTCCCAGTTTCCCAAGAAGGAAAGGATTGCTTGCCTTTGTCCCCTAGTCTTGCCCTCCAACCCACCTTCTCACCAACAAATCAAAGCACTAGTATTCATTCCTTTCTCTTTCAATTCTGGTTGCTACATTCTCATTCACTTGAATGGAGCAGTGAATTCACTTGAATGGGGCAATCTGTCAGGCTTGTTGGTTTTGGCATTGATTTGCCAGCAAATGCAAGGTTTGCTTTAGCCAGCTGTGTGTCCTAATATGAACACAACAAGCTCTCAGCTTGCGCTAATTAATGTGGTTTGAATTCACAAGAGTGAGGTTGGACCCTGAACTCCTACAGTCATGTAGTCAATCATGCCTCCACTAATAGTCAGGCTCTTTAGAGATCAGATCTGTCGCTCTGTCAGCAAATGTCATCAGGTTTATGTTCAAAAGATGAATGCTGATGTTATTCAGCTCTCCCTTTAGTCTTACACTGTGGTTTTGGCTGGAGCAAAGTCACGCATATGACTGTTAATTTTTTGCCAGAAAAATACAAAGTCAAAAGTTTTGACAGTGCTTGATGATGTAGCTCAGCAAGCTAGATCTTTGCCTAAACAAAGCTGTAGAGCTGGGTGCTCATTAAGATGCCCTTTGATTCAGTGCAAAAGGAGCAGGAAGTTGCACAGTCAGGGGGACTATCATCGAGGAAGACTTTGTCTGCTTCTGAGCCACCTGGACTAGCTACTCCTAGGCACAGCATTCCTGCCTTGAAAGGCAATCACTGCACTTCCCCAGACTCGTGCTGTGACGGGAATACATGTATCCAGAGCTGTTTCTGTTAAAAAACAAAATCTGTCAACTATCTTGAATTAGTTAATATGGTAACCCCAGAACAGATTTCTCCTTTTCTCAACAGAAATACCAAATAGATTAAGATGGGCAGAAACACTGTTTGTTTTTGATTTCCCCTCATGATGACTTGCAAAATCTCAGCATAAGCTGAATGAAATTCTGGATTTCCAATCAAGACAAAACTTTGAAACGTTCTTGTTAGACTGAAGTCTGATGAGGCAGCAAGGGGACCATGGCGTTTGAAAATGTCAAGAAATGTTTACATTTCACTAGAACATAATTGGTTTAAAAAAATGAGTTAGACTTTGTGACTTACTATTAAATACTAGTTTCCAAGAGCTCATGGGGCTTCCAGCTCCTGAGCATACTCCTGTCATTTTTGTCCCAAAATACTCTCCTGTGAGCCCACAGCTTCCTAAAGTGGTTTTCTCCTGTTGCACACAGTACAGCCTGGTTCAGTTAAAAATTCTGTAACATTACAAGAAATGTAGCTCCCTAAAGAGCCTAGTAATAACTTTTTCCAGACTGTAAGGGGAGTGGAGTCTCATGTTTTGCGATACTATCAGGAAATGAAACTGTTGTAGTTGGGTTCAGCAAAATGAAATATTCGAGTTAGAAGTGAGTGATCTGACCCAAAGTTGCTTTATCTTTTCTTTTTTTTTCTTTTTTTTTTTTTTGATAGAAAGTTGAAATATTTGCAAAAGAAGAAAAGGCATTTTGTGGAGACTGTACTTCCATCCGAAAGCAATAGTGGCATTATGTTCTATCCAAACGTAGCAAGGAACAAATCTTTGTTCAAAACAAAGCAAAAAAATCTTAGTATAGTCCTGAATCAGTACAACTAATACAATACTTTCTTAACATCATTTGTCACTTGCCTGCTTATCTGTGTCTTTCTGTCCCTCTAAGTTTATGGAATGAGATCCCAGTGCTATTGAAGTCAATGTCAAAACTTCCATTGATTTCAGCAAGGGCTGGATTTTATCCGTTGTCTTTAGGCATAGTGAGGAGTATAATTAAAAAAAAAATTTACAACAGCCAAGATTTAAATATAGTGTCCTTAATTCCCTGTGTAGCCCTAGGTTTAATCCTCCCATGCTTCACTGCTTCTGGGAGAAAGACTAGCTGTCTGTGGAGACCTGCAAATAAATTTGAGACTGTATTTCGTACTGCAAATTCTGAATATTCCTGTTTAAGTTCTGTAAAGGAGCTAATTGGTCATTGTGCAGGGAGCTGCTTTTGCAATAGACAAAATAACTGAAAACTAAAACGTGCAGCCGACATTTTGAACGAGTAGGACTTCTCTTCTGTTGCTGGTAGGTGACCTGGAGATTCGGCATTTAGGGAATGGCGCAAGTTTGTGCAAACTTGTTCATTTCATTGGTCATGTGTAAAAGAAGCCCTCCGCTCTCCTTCTCAGTCCACTCATCTCCTGTGGGGGAATGGCAGGAAAATGTTTGTGTGTGTGCAGTGGGAATTGGGAACCTGCCCCTGCTTTGCTGGGCTAGCAGGAGGCAGTTTGTGCGTCCACAGGCACAAAAATGGTGCTATAAATTCTTGTTGTTCCCACTGCTCCCTCCAATCTGTCCTAAAGCAAGACCCCAGCTCATGCAGCAAGCACAAACGAAACTAAACCTGCCATGGCTAAGCAGTAGGAAGAGCGTGTTGCCTATAGAGGGAAGAACTGAGCAAGACTTAAAATATCCACACACCTGCTCTACATACCTACGGTTTTCTGCCATGTTCCTCCCCCAACAAGAAGCTCCCTGCTGTGTAGCTTGATGTTATTTGGCCAAACTCTGTAGCTGGAAAATCCCATCTGCCTGTGCAGCTCTCGCAGCAGCCCCTGGGACATGAGCTGAAGTCACAGGGTATTCCCAGACTGGAATGGTGCTAAGATTGATTAGCTTTGTAAAACTCAAACCCTGAGAAGCCCTTCAGCTTCATTCAGAGGGAACTAGCCCTTCGCACAGTTCTTTAGCTGCTTGTGTCCATACTAACCTTTTTGCAGACTGATGTGTTTGCAGCATACTCAGTCTCTTGAGCTTCCTAAAAGCTACTGTCTGTTTCTGTGACCTCTTGAGCTTCCATCTCTCCTTGTTTTTGTTCTTTTCCAGCTCCAGAGGCCTGAGTTTCAGAAAACTGAATGCCCATGGATGTGAGCTCTCCTGCCAGGTAAGAGACAGCATCATGCTAAGTAACTCTGCAGTAGGAACTATGGTATCAGCTGAAGCTTTCAAAACTCCCACATTCATTTTCTAGTGAAAGTTGCTGTTTTCTTGAAAATAAGTGTATGTGGGGAGGGGAGGGTGTATATAAGAACAGACGCAAGCAAGTATAAGACTGTCCCTTATCCATCTTCTTTTGGACGTGGATGCTTTTCCTTGTGATATTGGAGTGAGGAGGAAGTGAAAATTCAAGGTGGGTAGAGAATTGAGTTTAATGGGGGAAGATACAAAATATGTACAAAATATTGGCCGGCAGACAAATATGAAAATTTACAGAACAAGGGCTCTTCTGCGGTGAGCCCACAGATGATCAGAGCACACTCTGCCTGGTCCCAGGCTCTGCCCCCAGTAATAGCCAGTGGAGAACGCTTTAGCCTATCTGCTATTTATTTCCAGCAGTCTCTGGTTTGGGGAAGTTGTATCGTGTTTATGGACGTAATGTTTGCAGATTTGGGGAAGCTGTGTTACGTTGTCCCATTTCTTTCTGAATCTGCTAGCACTTTCGCAGTTTCTCATGGAAATGAGTTTTCTCTAAGGTGAAGCATTTCTTACTGGCTGCTCCTAGATTTTTGTGTATTGAGAGATATTAAGAAGAACGTACTCCTCTATGAAACATCATCTTATCGCTCATAGTCCACTGCATGCTGCTCCTCAGGAAACAGTTTCAAATTGAAAAATCCTTCCTTGTCTGTTCTGTGCTTAGCTTCTAAGCCACCTTGTCTGTCTCTCTCTTTCTCTCTAATTCTAGTCTATCTTCCCTAAGACAAGGTGAGCAGACCTGCAAACAATATACAAGCTGTGGCTGCCTGGTGACTACCTTATTAATGTGGTGTATTTTTCTAGAAGTTCCTAAGACTCTGCCTTATTTCATTGGTATTGAGTTTGTGTCTTCAGAGGGTTCTCCCTGAGGACACTGATGTCTCTTTCCCAGTTGATTTAGTAGCTACTAGCATGTGTGTATTTTGGGGTGTTTTCTTCTGCAGGAATATCACCTGGCATTTATTGATATTGAATTTCTGCTATTTTTTTGTTCACTTGCTCTGAACCAGGAGAGCCCTCTGTGGCTCTTCACAGCCACCTTCAAATGTGACCCCGACTTTATCAGCAAATTTTATCATCTAACTCCTCATCCTGAATTACATTTGTGTGGAATAAGAGGAGCACATATCTCACACCTCGCCTATCAAATACAGTCACTTTTGTGGCTGGAGTCTTTTAAGGAGTGTATGCTCTGAAATCCCAAACTAAGGTGCTGCTGTGGCTAAGTCTATCTCAAGCACTTGCAAATACCTTTTGTTTATTATCAGTTGTAAATAGTCTTGAAAATTGTTCTTCTTTCCCCTAACAGATACAGATTTCTGGTATTAGGAGGTAATTAGTAGTTGCTAGTCTTTTTCCCCCAGTGGTGGTTCTTTTGTGGGAAATGATGCAAAATGAGAATGCTTTCCATTTAAGTGTTGCCAAATTTATTTAAATGGATTTTTCCATTTCCTATGGGAAGAAACTTTGCTGTTTTTTGTTTGAAGCCCTAGTTACAACAGCACAGTTTCTCTGTTTGGGGATGGAGAGTGCCACTCTGCCCACTGCATTGTTCATTCCTCAGCCTCTTTGAACGGGGTTTTCTCTCTGCTTCTGCAATGTCTGTTTAAATTTGGCAGAGAAATTATGTAGTTTTCAGGAACGTGCAGTTTTGCAATTAAAACAAAAATGAACCCAAAGCCAGACAGATTATGAAGGTCTAGAAAAATTTGTCTCCTGGAGCAGCACCAAGTAGGATGATTCTGTCCGTCTCAGATGCGTCTGTCTCCGTATGTGAGCTGTCAATTTTCCATGTAATTTTTACTTTCCAGCCAATTCATCATATTTTTACTAGAACTGAGAGGCAAGAAGTTGCCTTGGACTCTACACTCTTTCAGGGGCATCTAGTTCCAAAGTAACTCAAAGTAGTGTGGGGAGGAATAGGCCGAACTGTGCAGTGTAGGGAAGCCAAGTTGGTGCCAAAGAGCTGGAGGTGTCCATGGGGATGGTGGCTGGGACCAGCACTGGCATGAGGCTGGAGGGGCAGAGGGCATGGGCAGGAGTGGGCCTGGAGCAAGGAAATGCGGGATAGGAGACACAGTAGTGAAATCCCACGCAAGCTTTGGGGTGTGCAGGCAATGCAATATCAGTGTCTTTCACGTTCTCATCTTTTTGACCTTCTTCAGCCTGCAGCTGCCTCCCAATCAGCTATTTTCTTTACACTGTGAAGAACAACCTATTTGGGATTTTTCTGAGTGGTGTTACCAATTTAGATCCTGCAAACAAGAAACATAAGTTATTTCCTTCTTGTGCTTCATTTTGGGTTTGTCAATAACATTCTTCCTTTGTCTAAACTTGCCTTGCGTAGACGTTGCAAAGCGGAACAAGACTGTGCTGTCGCATGTTTAGTCTGTCTTTAACTCCGGATCAAAGATGTTTAAATTAAGGACTTCCTAGCTACTAGGTTTATTCTGACATTCATGACTAGCTTCGTTCTTTCATAGCACATGTTATCACTATAAATAAAGCCTGTGGCCAACAGCTCAACGGTGTTGCTTCCAACATGGAGTAGGAACTTGGCTGGTCTTCCAAGTGGTTTTAAATACACACTTTCATGGAGAGTTCAGATGAACTGGGTCTGGTTAACGAAAGAAGAAAAGATCAAGGTAGCTCAGTAGTCTTCAAGTAAGTGCAAGCAGGAGGGAAGATAAACTGTTCTCCAGATCTGTTGTGGATTGGGCAGAGAAAGTCAAGAGCTGCCATCACAAAGGAAGGTTCAGCTCTTTTAGTAGGAAGGATGGTGAGGTGCTAGGAGCCAGCCGTCCCTGGGAGTTGCCAAATCTGTGTTACCAATGCTCCACAAAACAAGGTGAGGATTGTGGCAGTCGGGAGCGAGCTGGGCACAGCAACAGGGCTTGGTATGAATCTTTGTATGAATGAGACACTGTTGGAACAGTTGGCATGGTCTTTGGGCAGGCCTTGTGCTTGCCTTATCTCTGTGTTGTGGTTAAATATTTCACGTGGGATAAGTGAGAGTGCAGGAGGGAAAGACTTAATAATGTTTTGTATGGGAAGTGGAACTGCCACAGTCATTTCAAAGTGAGGTCTTTTGAGATACAAGAGGAAGGTCCTCGGCTCTTTTCTGATTTTGCTTTAACAAGTTGTGTTGCAATGCACATGAGGCTGTGGGCGGTGTGTGTATATACAAAGTCTGCATGATGAAATGAGCAGAAAAGCTCTTTGTATGTTTATAAGATTAGAAGCCATTCAGCCTTTGGCAGCAGTACCAAAGAGACAGATCTGGAAAGGTCCATTTCCACCTTCAAGTCTAATCCCCCACCATCTTCTGCAACCAAAACCATGACATGGACATATGAATGACTGGGAATCACCATGGCTGCTGAGCAATTTCCTTGCTCTCGCAGTATTGCTGCTCTTAGCACTTCTATCAATTCTGCTCTTCCAGTCATCAACATTTTTGTATCACAAGAATCATGTAATGCCCCAGCTATTAAAAGAGGAAATTTGGAGTATTGCACATCAGTAACTTATCTGATTTCAAATGAGCTGGGTAGCTGTGATGATTTTTATACTGCTTGAACCAATAATTTGTGTAGCCTCACTGCAACTAATGTCCCTCAGCTCCAGAGCTTTAGTAATGTAAATTGTCCCTAAAATAGTAAGATTTATAATGTTGAATATAGATCCATTTTTTCCAGGGATTCAAGCTCTGTCCTCGTATTTTGAACAAGCTAGACTTGTGTATAAATGGCCTTTGGTTGATACATGTTTTGGAGCTCACAAACTTGTGATATCGATATAGCTGACACCATCATGAGTGCAAAACCAGGTTCTCTAGTGGTGGCGGAAGGAGAAACAGATCTAGAACAAGGATGTCCTGGAGGGGAAGGTACTGATATCCCCAAGGATTGGATCAACCAGGAGAAAAGACACATTAGTCAGTGAGGGGACATAGAGCCCTCTAAGCATGCACGTGAAACCACATTCTCCTCTCCTCTTCCTCAACTCCTCTTAGCTCTTTTCCAATGCTCTGACCCTCTCCACCTTGTACTCCTTCCTTGCTCTTTTTTCCCTGCCTCTGCCAGGTGTGATTGTCTGGTAGGCTGGAATTTGTGCTGGGTAACTGTTATTGTTAAGGTTTCTTCTTATTCTTGATTGCTAAATAGCATTTTGAGTCTGGTTAAAGTCTTGGCCCCAAAGAACCTTGAAACTCAGAGCTCCATGTTCAGTTCTGCACTAGGTAATGGAACATTTTCTTTTAGTAGTTTTGCATTTTAGTTTATTCCTCTTAAATTTCCTTCCAATACCACTTCCAGTTGTCTGTGTATGAAGGAGCACTCTCTCTGCAGCTTCTCCAATTTAATACAGATATAGAAATCATCTGTTGTAATTTCTTCTGTCAGTAATGATAATTGCATAACAGGCCCTCTTCAGGTTTCTACAAACTTAATGTCTCAGTTTCTATTTTCAGTTTGTTTCTGGATTTGGTATGTTATCATTTTTCATGTTGACTGCAGAGGACCTGTCGGCAAACACAAAGTCTTTCTGCTCTAATCTATGGATGTCTTTTTTTTTTTTTTCTTGTTTTGTTTTCATGGTACCTCAATCTCTGGCTTTCAGAACTGCTATATTTAAAAATGGATCTGAAATGTGTCTTGGCACTTTTAGCATAATCAGAGTTTACTCCACTAATGCTTGAGCTGGGGTTTCAAAACACCATGTACAACAAAGCATTCTTCAGCCAGAGAAGCAGGGAATTACCAAAGCAGTGCTGTGGTGCCAGGAGAAAGCATGAGAGATCTGCACCTTATGCTTGAACTAAGTATTTGTAAGAACCAAGTTTTTGTAGGGAGCATAGTGAGCACAAGTCTTGGATGAAGCAGCCCATGCACAGTTCACCACTTTTCCCAATAGATTGTTTCGGGGTAAATAGTTTACTCTCAAAACAGAATCTCTCTTTGTTTTGTTGAAGCTAGGGAATGGAGGAGGAGTGGTTGGGTGGTGGTTGGCAGCTATTCCTGGATGGAATACCAGGCAGTTCCTCTGCCTGTGTTGGAGTCTAAGCATTCCTCTAGGACCTCTTGAGGACTGGAGTCTTCAAACTTTCTTCCACTTATCCCATGAGTTTTCCTGTGGAACAAGGTTGCATTGCCACATAGAACTGACTTTTGTCAAAGTTAAGTTTTAATATCAGCAGAGATCAGCTACAGGTCTCCTTTGGTCCTACTTCTTTCACCCTGGACTAGGTGGTGGATAGCTGAGTTCCCTCTGACGTCTTGGCTATCTCCATCATTTCGTAAGAGCTTAGTTGACTGATTAAGCTGGACAGTTGCTGGGCATCGAAAGGTCAGGTAGGCCTTACTTCTAGTAACCTTGTGAGTCATGGAAATCATCTCTGACTGCCTTCACAAGAGATGAATTAAGTTTTTGTGAGGATGATGTGTGATTTACTGCACTGAGTATGCTGCTTGCTTTACTGGTCACGAGTGGAGTGAGCACCAGCAGCCTTGCTCCAGGGTTGGTGCTGGTGCCTAGAATTCAGTCTAGGTTACAGGGCAGATCTGAACTTAATGAAAGGCAGCACAGGAAAGCCCAGAGCTCTGTTTGGCTGCCTGGGACCTCGCCCTTTGCAGGGCCACCCAGAGTAATTGCCAGGACATGGGAAATCTTGATCTGACCTCATTTCTGAGGGAGCCAGATGCTTAAATAAGTTTTTTTTTTTTTTTTTTTTCTGCTCTCCTTTGCAGATTCCCACGGACAGAATGAGTTAGCCTCAAAGCTAGCAATTCCTTGCATTTCTTCCCCATAAAGAGCTGCCAGCATTTCTGTTTGTGCAGGCATAACTGGAATATCATAGACATGATGTGGGAGCCTTCCCACCCAGTATAGTTGTTTTTCACATAGTTGTTGTTTTTGTCATGATGCAAAGGATAACAATGCAGCTAAAATTCTCTGTTCTGTAAGTAGAAAGCAGGTGATTCATTGGGGTGGCTGATGAGGTGAGGCTTTGAGAGCTGGGTCACTCATGCACTGGCCACTGTTGCATAACCAAATATGGACAGCTAATCTTGTTCAGGCTGTTCTGGGAGCAGGAGGCGGAAACCAGCGCTGTACTGATTTAAGGAGCATTTTATAGGAGGGAAAAAAAGAGTGCTTCATCTGTAGAAGTGGCTGTTTTGTGGTTTATCAGCCTGCTAGCTAGATACTAGGACTGTAAAAATATCTAGTTTCTTTATTATCTTATATGCTACCCTGTGATCAGTTCTTTTAGAGTAATGTTAGGGAGGAAACTCAAACCCAGGAAAAGCACAAGCAAGAATTAAGGATGAGTTCTGATTTAAGAGATGCTAGTTTCAGCCAGGGTATATGAAACATTAATTCCCAACTATTTTTGGATCCAGATGTATCTTCAGACTGTACAATTTAAGCTGCACTGTGCCTCTTAGAGGCACTGGCATCTACATCAGACCAACCAATGCAGAACTAATTGGCAGCATTTTATTTATTTGCAAGAAGGAGCTGCTCCTCTTTGGCTAAAGAGGTGGGTTACAGGGAATAACCAGAATAAGGTTGATATTGTCTTTCATAATCATAAAATAATGTCTAATCATAAAATAATCTAACCTAGATTTACTGCCCATGCAAATTCTCAAAAGACTTTGAATGCTGGCCAATGAAAATTCCAGTATGGCAGCAGAGAGAAAATTTGCCACTGGCACAGTTAGGAGGCATTGTCAATATGGAATAGCCAGGAAGCCCGTTCCCTCGAGCTGTGTCATGCCTAAAAAGTTGAAATGAATTATGGAGAGAAAACAAGTGGAGGGCAAAAGGTTCTTCAGCCTCATAAACAGAAGGAGAAAAGATGGTGAGGGAAGTGGAGATACATGAAGGAAGTTGTCTAGATTGAGCTATGAATCAAATACTGAATTAATGCTGCATCACACTTTTCAGTGAGGATGGCAACATACATAGAGTTAGTGTTAGGATCTATAAAATTAGTAATTATTAAACGCTAAAAAAGCTAGTATTAAAATGGCAAAGGAAATCCAAAATCTGGAGAACAAAAAAATTTCAGCTTCTCAGTATGAAAGTACCATATTGCTTGAGTAGTCTTTTTCTTAGCTGTTGAAAGAGTTGATTGCATGAAATTGCACTTGTAAAGCGTTTTGATTAATCTGTTAATTTGAGGACATAAGATTCAAAAAAACAGTACCTACCTTCAAAACCAAGGTGTGTGGGGAGGAATACAGAAATGGACATAGCTTCTTCTAGTGTCCTAGCTTCTTCTAGTGTCCTACCAAAAACATGGAATTTAAAGCATGAGGAGAATGATAGCTAAGGGTGTGAAGGCAGTGGAAGGGGGGATAAAATACAGCACTTTTATCATTACTCCAGCATTGCAGGAGTAATTTAATAGCATTTGGTAGAAGGTGACTGATTTCTAAGACAAGAGCAATGCCGTGGATGTATTCGAGAATCAAGTAAAACACCAGTCCTAAACCCCATAAGAACCTTCTTTTTTAAGGTGGAAATGACAGTGGAAATTGTAAGGTAGAGTGGAACTGAAGTACAGAGAAAAGGTGCCAGGATTATTTTCAGACAGAAAAAAGGTATCATTCTTATGACTGACTCTATTTTAATGTATTCACTGGTTATACAGCAATTTGGTGAAGTTTGTAGATGACAAAGCTAGGAATAATACTGTTAGTGTGGAGGACAGGTTTCTCATGGGGGGAAAAAAAAATACAGTCTTTTTGAAATGAGGTTTAAAAGCAGTAGTATGAAGTGCAAAGTTGCTTGCCAACAGAAAAGAGCAAGAGCTTTTGCAATAGCCTGAATTTGGTCATTAGGGTGGAGGAGGATAGAAAATGATGTATTGCTAATATGACTCAGTTGCAAGAAAGTCCAATAAGGCTGTAGGAGGCATCAGAGGTTAATGTGGGGGCCTTAAAAACAAATTCTACAACTGCACTAATGCTTCTGTGTCTGTACTAAGGATTTAGAGTATTGAGTAAGGTTTTGATCCTCCTATGTTTAAAACAAAAAATAAACAAATTGTGGAAGGAGAGCTTTTAGAGTGGCCAGGTTAGCCCTGGGAGATTGTTGTTTAGCCCAGTAAAGGGTGAATCTAGAGAAGACACCATATTTTTGTATAAATACATGGACAAGGTCAATAACAAAGTGGGAAGCTACTTTGATTTTAAGAAGAGTCCAAGATTAGTAATGAGTAAATTAAATTGAGAATTGCAGAAAGCTTTGTAAGAATCTGAGAAATAGAGTTCTGAACAACCTTCTGGGTGGCTGATGGTTTGTTTTTAGATAGAGTTTGAGAAGGTGAATACCTGAGTGAATACTTCCCACCCCTAATTCTAATGGTATGAGTCTTTGGATTATGAGTATTGGTGGTCCTGGTGAGAAAATCATGGGAGCAATGTAACAGTTGTAAATCTTTTGTCATATTTATACTGTGCTGCTGCTTTCGGATTCTGCAAGGGCAAGAATTGGGTGTAGTGACTTAGCATGAAATTCAGTAACCCAAAGGACAAGGGCACTGCTTTGAGAGCCAAAACCAGGAGTTGCTGCTGTTGCTTGGAAGATCATCAGCTGAAAATGGTGGAAGAGGATGGGACTTAAGACACACTTCATAATCTTCTGTCTGGGAAAGACATGATGCAACTGCACAGAAGCCCTTTTGGCTTCTGTCTGTCAGCTGCCCTCTTTCCAGTTGAGATGGGAAAGTGTTCTTGTAGTTGGATAAAATATTGGTACAACCTCATCAGGATACATATATATATATATATATATATATAAGGTTAAATATAGGGTTATATAGCTAGATACAGGGTGGAAGGGAACAAGAGGGCTTACAGGCACCCTCTGGACAGGACATCAGAAGCCATCAGAAAAGATATCAGAAGACATTTCAGGAAGCAAGGCCTAAGCTTCAGTGATCTTAAGGACATAATTATGCCCTGAAGTATTGTCCCTGTATCTTTGCATGGTTGTGAAGTCAATTTTTGTGTGCCTTCTATGACTAATTCTTTTATGTGAAATTGATGGCACACAGAATAAAAATAATCACAACAAATTGCGCGGGTTTGTTGTGCAATAAGGCATGAATGGATGCAGAATATTCTAAGGTTCGCTAGGCTTTTATCAAGATGCTGCTAAATTTTTCTTAACAATATTTCTCCTTTGTCTCATCCCCATGGATCTGGCCTTTACATATCCTGAAGTGAAAGAGAAGTCTCCCAGATACGAAGAGAAAGAAAAGAACAGAGAGGCCCTGATTTCTCTGTGCCTTGTATCTTGTTGTTCAGATCAGGGTAAACTCTGCTGTTTGAATTAAATCTCTTCTTGTCCCGGGCAGATGTGCTCACTGATGTCTGCTCCAGCATCGCATGGTCCCAGCAAGCAAGGCCTGCTAGAAAACCTGGAGAGACTGCAGCAGGAGGCAGGTGCAGGAGAGCTGAGCCAAGGAATGATGAGTTGAAAGCAAAATGCCTCTGCTGCCAGATTAATTACTTAGTGCTGCTGGAGAGGTTGCTGAGGGCTTGTCTATGTTAGTGAATGCTGATGGAGCCTCTTTGCTCCATTGAGGCCTGCAGCGGGTCAGATGCCCCGTGCCCTGCCTCGCAGCGGTGGGGATAGTGCCGGGCTCACGTGGAGAGCTGCCTGGTTTCCAAAGCAGAGCTGCTTCATATGGTGGGCGATTGAGGAGAACGAGCAGGTGTGTAAACATCTGCAACTGGCTGCATAGACATAACCAGTGAATCCCTCAGTGACATTCAGCTGCAGGGGAGAATTTTTCCTGCATTCGTATGACAGTTTGCTAAATCAGCCGGACATCAGCTGGTATCGATTATCATAGATCTGCTGAGGCTCTTGTCCCATATGTTTAACTGCTTTGTGCTTGGTTGGTTGGTTTTATCATCTTGAGGAGTGTCATCGTGCTTATCCGCTGGAAACAAGACTTTTCATACCACCTGGCTGATGGTTTCTGGTCAGGTGTTGTCTCTGTGGATGTGGCCAGCAGTACCAGGAGGAAAGTTTTAAGACACACAGAGGACAAAAATGCCATAAACTTTTCCTGGGACTAGTTTCCCAATGACTCCCATAGGCCCAAGGGTAGGGATAACTAAAACCTCTGCTTTCCTATTAGGATCTGCCATATCTCCTTGAAGATGCTTCTAATACTAGCCAAAATTACTTTTCAGGACGTAGTTTGCTACTACTACTAATACCCCAAGGGTAAAACAAAATCTCATCCAAGGTTTAACAGCTCTAAAACCTTATCTTTATTTAACCTTTAATTTTTATGCATGTATTTGGATTACAAAAGGCAGTATGGAGCTCTAAATCTAGTCATGTTTACTTGGTGTTGCTTCAGAGCCACCTGCCTTCTAAAAACAGTGCTAATCCAAAAATATGCTCTGGCGAGGGAATTTCCAGTAGGTTTATGTTTTGTTCACAGGGTTTTTTCCCCATCCTTTCTATGTGCTGTAGCCTTGGCCATCACGTAACTGGATTTGAGTATCTGAGACATTTTCAAGTCTGTGCTGAATAAACATATATCTGAGCTTTAAGCATAGTAAGCCTTTCTATTTTAACTAAAGTGCAGTAGGTTTTTATCTCTCTGTCCTGTTCTCTTGTTCATGGGTTACACTGCTTTGATGCTGTAGGTGCTATTTTAAAATTTATGTGCATGCTGTTAGTTTTGGTAAAGGAGGGCAATAAAACAGGCTGCCCAGTGAGGTTGTGGAGACTCCTTCTCTGGAGATTTTCCAGACCCGCCCGGCTGCCACCCTGTGCCCCATGCTCTGGGTGTCCCTGCTTGAGCAGGGGAGTTGGACTAGATGATCTCCAGAGGTCCCTTCCCACCTCAACCATTCTGTGATTCTGTGATTATCTGTTTTGGTCACAGACTTTCATATACCAGAGGAGCTGTCTATTTATGAGGTTTTGGTGGTCGCTGATTCTGAGGGGTAGTTTCAGAGAAGCCATGTGATAGTGAAAGGAGGAACGTAACAAATGCTTTCTCAACAGGATCTGAAAGGGGATCCATGTAGGCATCCTGCCAAAGTTGCTAATTTTTGAGGAACCTTGATGGAAAGCAGCTTTAAAAGGGACAGAGTTAACTTTTCCAGGAAGCATGGACATCAGGACCCCAAGTTGGACAGTCCAAGCCATCCAAGTTGGAAGGCATCCGAAGTAGGTAGAAGCCAGCTAGCTGAACAGCCTGGCAATAGCTTCAAAAGAGCTCCTTCTATAGCAAGCCTTTAAGAAATCCCATCAGGCATGCACAGAGAAACTCTTGGACAAGATAAATTATTGGATAAATTGTTACTGTATCTGTCTCTTACAGAAAATCTTTCCTGCCCAATACAGGAGCAGACTATTGAAAAAGAATCAAAACTATTGATTCTTCTCTGTGTATAAATGCTGACTAATCAGGTCATCTCTCTTTACAATAAGAGTCTACTTGTAAAACATATTAAATGTATATTCACACCAGCTGTTCTGTACTGCAAGAGAAATGAAAATTAGGGGTGTAGTAACAGCTCTGTGACAGTGATGGCCTCCATACATGAACCAGAAGCAGGGCAGACATTTAAGATTTTCAATGCCTAATATCACTCAAATATGCAGCAAATACAACCAAGCTCCAATAGCCTCTTTTTTTCTTTTTTTTTTTCTTACAGAATCAAATTTATCCCTAAAGGAGGTATCCATTGCACTGAAAATGAAACAGGATACTGTGGGAGATAGTTGACTGTGCCCTAGTATATCTTGGAGTATAAGCACACAAGTAGCTTGCATTATAGTTTGCATTTGCAAGATTTTTTTTTTCTGCCTCTCTGTTATTGGCAAAGGAAAAGAGGTTTTAAAAAAGGGGGGGGAGGAGGGGAGGCTCAGTGCTGGAAGCATTTCTTAATGAGAAAGTCAAAATCCCAGAGCAAACCCTGAAACTCCCCTTGTGCTGCTCTCTGCCCTGCAGGCAGGGAGATTCTGCCCACACCACTCTACGAAATCCAATCTGGAGGTGCCCCAGGCTCTGCTTGGGTTCATGCGCAGAGCGGCCCAGTCCATTCAGCATGGAGCTGCAGAGCTCTGAGTCAGAGAAATGGCTATTTCTGGATGCTGGTTTCTCAAAAGCGCTTCATCCAGTAACTATTTTCAGGATCTTACGAGAAGAAAATTTTGGCCAACCAAAGAGACAGCAGTCAGCTAGCTCTGCCTGCACAGTCATGCTGTCACCTGCTCCCTGGAAAAGGCACAATGTGACCACTGTAACCCATGGCAAAAGGTGAAGAGGAAATCCCCGGGAAGGCACCTCTCCAATTCAGTGTGTTTTCTTGAGCTGTGAGCAATTTTGTTGCTATGCAGAACAGCCACAGGCTTTCAGAAGAAATCATCTGTTTGCTTTAAATAACTTTTCTAGGAAAACGTGTGGGGTAGACTTATGGAAGTTCCTGCATGTGTGTTTTGATCATATAGTTGGCCAACCAGAAACAAGCCCAAATACATCCTTAGGCAGGAGGAAAAAATGGGAAATGATGGCTTCATACTGCAAAGACAACTGCAAGACCATGCAGCAGCCAGAACAGCTTCAAAATCATAACACAAGAATTTAAAAGAGGAAGAAAAAAAAAAAAAAAAAAAAGAGGGAGAAAAAAAAAAAAAAAAAAAGAGGGAGATCCAAACACTGTTGCAAAGGGCAATGGATCCCAGAGATTTTGTTGCAAGACGTTCTGGTCTTGGTCACTTTGCGCTTTGGTTCCCTACAAGCTTGAACTGTAAAATCTCTTTTTTGCATGTTTGAAGACATTAAGGGTACAAAATTCATGTTTCTGTAGTCCAAGAAACCATAGGTATTTCACTTGAGTTGTATTAGTTAAAATAATAATAGTTAAAAAAATAATAATAAACCCAAGTGGTTTCATGAGTGTCAGGCACTGCAGAGACTGCCAGCAAAGCAGGCTCCAGAAGGACTGTGTCCTGGAAGCTGGAGGCATGGTCAAAACTAGAAGTATGTAGCTGAATTCCAGAGATGGAATAAGTGTTTTTTGAGCACTTTGTGAAAGAGCAGGAAAGAAAGAAAAAAAGTTTCCAGGGTCTCCATGCTGCTGCCATTGAAATCATCTGTCCACATTCCTCCAGACAGAGCTCTGGTTGCAATTTTGTCCTGTGTTTCGAGGCTGCAGGACTCCTAGCAAGGTGCCAGTAAATAACGTGAAAATAGTCCAGACCTCATTTCTCAGCTTTCCTCATTCACAGTAATAGTAAATGATTAGTCTAGCCCTTGTCCCTAGAGACCTATGTAAATCCCTGCTCATCATAAAAATATCCAACTTGGATTGTCAATATAGAGCTTAGCTCCCCTCAGCCCCCACATGATTAAAGAAGATGTGCTGTCTTGTTGAATAGTAGTCTTTGGTCTCCCACACTGAAGGAAAAATTATTGTAAACAGCTAAACATAAACTACTTGTATGATTTCCCCTTCACATAATGTTTGAGTGTGACTGGGTTTGTGTTTTGACTGATGAAGCTGCTGTATATTCCGGTATCTGGTCATATTCTGGTATCTTTTTATCATCAATGAAAGCAAGTTATTTTAGTTGTGCTGATGTTAGATTTTACAAGCTAGTCTGCAGGAGCTTTAGCCTATCAGTCTAAGAAGTTAAATGTGCAGGCAACCCTAGGTGGCTATTTCAAACTTATCACAGTCCCATAATGCATCATAAATAGCAAAAATATCCTAAGCTGCAAAATTGGAGCAACTGTACAGGTTCGCAAGTGTCTGATTTTGCTCAGTGATCAAACACAACACTTTAATTGAATGAATAATCTTGATTGTTTCTGCAGATAAAATTAGAATTGTTTCACTTAATTGGATTGCCTCAGTCTGGAGGGTGTTTTAATGAGCGCCTGTGGAGTAGCACAAGGCTGCCCAGCAGCCTTATATAAGCAGTCAGCTCCTGAACGTGGAGAGTTTGTTCTGTCTTCATTTAGCAGTTTGCAGCTTTCTGGTCTGCGTTTGGGATTCCTGCAGGGAAAATGATTCCCATCCATTCTGGTGGAGAAATGTGAACAGTTTTGGGCTGGAACAACCCCATGGACCTCCCTAAATTGATTGCTTCCCTGTTTCTTCTACCTAGGCTGGCTTTGGCATGAGAACTGGGCTCTGGTTCTGTTGTTCATGTCCGATAATTTTCCCGTCACGTTCTTAAATACTTCTTTTTTTCTTTTCTGAGATTTTTAAGCTAATTTAAAAAACAGCAGTAGCAGTATAAGTAGCATTGCAAAGAAGAAAAATCTCCTAGTTGATGTAATGAAATATATTTTTTCCATTATTTCAGTTTTAAAACTTTTAAATGTTTATATTATTCATCGTCTTCTCTTTCCTCTATGAGAAATAAGTACATAGGGAAAACAATGCAAAATAGGTAGGAATTGAGTAAGTAGGGACAGAAACAGATTTTAAAAGCTGGGTGATAGTCAGCATTGGCAAAATGTGTAAGCGGAAATTTTATGGTTCAAAGTACATAAAATTTAAGGCTTCTTTACGTGGCAGATCAGCAGAATGTGTGCATTGCTGTATATGGTCCTGTTTCCTCGACATCCTCCTGTTCCTTCTTAGTAGCTCAATTGTGAGTTGGACTTGAGCTCTCTATCTGGCTAGCTCTAGCCCAGCAGGACTGGTCCTTTCCTTGGCCGGAGGCTGAAAGAGCTGCATGCCCATGGCATCTGGCATGGGATGTGTGTTCATAATGAGCAAAACTCTTAGAAATTTGGATCAAACTCTGCTGGGGGTGTTTTTTTTTCTAGTACTTTTTTTTTTTTTTTTTTTTTTTTTTCAAAATGATCTTTATTGCTTTTGTTTTCTCTGTTTGCAAGTAGAGTGTGTCCTTCCCTAGTTGTTCTTGTGCAAGCATTGGCCCATCTTGGTGGCAGAGATGGTTCCTTTTCCCTTGTTTTCTCATGCACAGTTTTGGTTGAATAGTAAGATGAAATCCCTTCCCAAGGAAAAAAAAAAAAAAAAATCCAAAACAGAACAAAGAGAAGAGCTCAGTGTAAAGTACGTGGCTGTATCATAATTTCTAGTAAATATTGTTCTGAGCCACCAAATATTTGATCTTGTGATCCGTTATTTCATGACTAGCCTGCAGACTGAGCTACCATAAATTGTTATCTTTCCAGTATAAAGGGGAACATCAAATCAGGCAGATGTGTGCTGAGAATGAACAGATAATAAAGTGTCAAGCTTCCTGGAAAGATTTCGACACTGGTTACGTAAAAAGCTGCTCAAGCTAATTCATTCAGTTTAGGAAAAACATTTCCTATACAGTTGTTCCAGTTGTTGGTTTTTGGTTTTTTTTTTAGGGTGACTGGCTTGATCTTTCATTATTGCTAGTTTCAAGTATTAAAAATCATGACCAAGACTTGAAAACTGTAAAACTGACTCTAAAATCTGAAGATTGAAAGAAGTACAATGCTTAGTGTCTGGGTTTTTTGATATCTTTATTTTCCTCTTTTTTTTTTTTTTTCTCTCCCCTCTCGTCTTTCCCTCAAAACCTCTGGGGCAAAGTGCTTGAGAAAGCCAGGGGCAAGGCGCGCAGTGGAAGCTTCATCTTTGGTGTTGCACAGTTTGAGATGGGTGGTTAGCAAATTTCCAGCACTATGGGAGGGTTAAGATGAGGGGGGGAAAGGGAGTACTGAGAGTAAAATCCTTGCAGGTGGTAGAGACTTTATCAACCAAACAGACTTTATTTAAAGTTGGAAATATCTGAAGGATGTAAGATGACGTAGAGCTTTCCCTGAGGAAGGATGAGTGTAAGGGTGCATCTGGGAGGGGTGATGCCTGCAATAGCAAGAAATGGGTTTGGGATCTCAGGGTGTAATGGCAACCAACCCTTACCTGTTGCATGTCAGATAAGGAAATATGTTGTGATGCTCTTCCCAGAGTGAGACAAACCCCCGTGGTTTCACTTCAGCCACTCTCTGGGCATTTGCAAGGACGATAGACGTTGCCTCCAGTTGTTTGTCATATCAGAGGTTTGCCAGAGGGGTAGGCAGGGTGCTGGCCCATGTCAGACGATGTCTTCTGCAACAGCCAAGCGATGCAGAGGTGGCTCCCACAACGTCATTCTGTTTCTAAACCTTTGCTATTTATCAAGGGGTCCAAAAGCAAATGTGCTTTCCCCAATGGGTACCAAAACCTGTAAAGTGGCATCATCACCAACAGGGTGAGAAACAGAAAATTCTCCCACAAAAAAATGCTGTATTTCAAAGAAAAATAAATGCAATGGGGTACTACTTTTCTCGAATGAGGTGAAAGGTGGGATAAGCCACCTTTTCCCTAGAAGGGCCATTCAACATAAAATCCTATTTTGAACGAAGAGAAGGAGAAACAAGGTCCTGCTTCCTTGCTAACTACAGCCCAGGGAGTCCCCATGCAGCTGAGTGCCCCACGATGCCAGAGAGAGTGGGGTGAGTGGTATACTGACAGCCTCCTGGCACTGCCAGACTCTTTACGTAGATACATTTCTTATTTTTGCTTGTTTAGGCTTCTGGTGAACTTAGGGAAATCGCATCATCTTGGTATGCCTTTCTTCCTTATCTGTAAAGTGCTGGTAATGTCTGGTTTTTTTTCCACTGTAAGTGTTGGCCAATGTCACCTTGCCTGGTGGGGCAGCCTGTGGTTTGCCTGGGAGAGGAAGAGGCTTGGCACGAGGCAAAGCCTTCTCTAAGTTTGGAGAAGAGAGCAGGAAACCAGGCTGCTGCCCCGAGCCAGCACGTGTTATTGTCACCAGTGCCAAGCAGAAGGAGAAGCTTGGGGTGACGGCCTGTGGCTATTTAAAGTTTCTGGAGCAGTAATCTCCAGAGCTGAAATTGCCAGTGCAGGGCTTTTGTGCCAGGCTGATTTTCCACCCACCCCCTCCTGGAAAATTTCCACTGGAACGATTAATTCATGTGTGAGATTTTTATGCATGGATTATGTTGTCCAGAGGAGCAGGTCTTGTTGAGCCCTCTGCTTAGGTGACTATCCTGTCATGAACAAGGCCAGCTTGCTTAGCTTAAACATGCAAAACTGTTTTGTCTTTTTGGACTTACTTGCAGAAGTCCTGAGTACTTGATATTGCAATCAAAATTAACGGAAGTTCTGCTTTGTCACTTTTCCCAGCAGTCAGGAATGGTGTGTTGGGAGAGGAGAGGTGGGTCTGCATCTGTATCAGCTTCTGGCTTTGGTGATAGCTCTTTCAGATTGAACTTAGGGAGGATTTGGCCTCCAGGCAATTTTCTTCTCTCTCCCTTGCAGCCTCCAAATTGACCAAAGCAGAAGGGTATCCTAGTAGCTTCCCATGTTCACCATTATAGATGGTCACAGGAGCTTGATCACTTCCACATTTTCATGGTAGAGCAGAAGTTGATTGCGTTGTAACCTGCTGGGAAAGTATTTTACATTCAAGTAGTCTAGCAGAGATGCAGAAAGACTTTATAATGACAAGTCTACAGCCACTGAACATTAATGCTTCAGAATATGCAACATTTAAACAGTAGTAGAACCCAGTAAAGCTGTGCATTATAATGAATAAAATTATATCTTGCTTTTTGGATAGAGCTTTTGCAGTTCTGATTGCAGGCACAATTTATGTCTTACCCATCAGCAGCAAGGAGTGACATGATGCAGATGTAATGTAGGTGTAGAGTGATCCTCGGCTGTATCCAGCTCTCACATCTGCTCTGATATGCCAGTCATCTGATCAGAATAGAAAGGTTTGACAGTTCTTGCTTTTATTAAACAATACTTTTCTAGTTCTTATTTCACCCGCAAAACAGAGTATTAACTTTCTTCAATTAGTTGTTAATCAGTACGTAGACGTGTATGTGCACACACACTCTGTATACAAGGTGTTTTCTCTTGCTCATGTAACTGCTAATCCTATGATACAGTTACCCATATGTTTGCCATCAGAAGTTTTAGTGCAGACCATGTTGGCAAATCCCTGCAGGTTTTTTACTCTACTTAAAACTAAAAGCACAGAAGTGTTTTTTATAGTCACTTGCACTTTAAAGAAGAGTTTCAGTCAAAGTTTTGCATTTGATTAAATAAAAAAGGGCAGATTCCCTCATTGCAAAGAGGGGACTATGGTTCAAGTGTGAACCAAGCATGGAGATTTGTAACCACAAATTATGAGACTGAGCAAACTGCTTAACAGCTGTAACTAATTGCCTGAACTGTGTTTCTCGAGTTTCCCCTCTACTCCCTTTTTTCTGCCAAGCTTGTTCCAGGATGTGACACTGAATGCACATAAGTAAGAGCAGATTCCCTGTTCCATAGCAAATAAAATTCTGAGACGTCTTGACGTTTGATCTTCAGCCTTGTACTGCTTCCCTTCATCCCGTCAGCCTCTACTTGTTCCGTACATTGACTTCCATACTCTGATAAATTGTGGTAGATCTGCAAGCCACAACCTTGACAAGCGCGCTCTGGAAAACCTCGGCAGCACAGTCTATTTTGCTCAGCCACAAAAATTTCTTCTCTGTACTGAAATACTATGAGTTTCTTTGCAGTCCAGAAAGACACGGCGCTCTTGAGATAAAGGCTTCTGCTCTGCTGCGTGGTGTTTTCTGTGCCTGTGATCACAGAAGGAGTTTAGCCCTACTGCTGAAGTTGATTCAGATTCAGTGGACGGCTTCTCCCCTGTCGTCAGTCGCCCAGTTGCTGCCACGGAGATGGGCTCATGGTGGACCTATGCTCCAGGCACTCAGCCAGGGCTGGTCTCATGGCTCCGAGGGTTTCTCCCTTCAAATTGTGAGTGGAATGAATGAATGCACTTTATAGTTCTACTCTTGTCATGAAGTCTTAAGAAAGGAGCAGTGCTCAATTGCGGCAAGGCAAGCAGAACACGTTCAGAAGCATTTGCTTGGACTGCCCGCGTGTAGATGCTTCCCTAATGACTTCTCTGTGCTCAGGCAGCAGAGGGCAGGATTTTCATGAGCAGTTGCATGTCTTAAATATGTCTCCATAGCTTTCAGTTTTACAAGAAAACCTGTTGGGGCAGAAATTTCAAAGAACTAAAGTAGCTTTTGGAGCAGGAATCCCCCTTTCAGAAGTGACCCTGGCACTTTGGTATCTGAATCCCACTGGCTTCTGGAAAGCTCTGGGAACAACTGTTCAGCTTGCACCTAAGGTGAGATTTGACCTCCTGCATCGCTAAGACTTTGTGTACCCAAGGAATGTGCAACAACCCCCGAGTTTAGAGTAGCTGATTTGTGCTAACCCATCTGAAAGAGTTGCTACTATTTGACTAGCAGCCTCCTACCTCCCTGTGAGCTACTGTGTCCTTGGGGTCAAGCAGGAAGCTTTGGGATTTCCACCCTTCCTTTTGCTGCTGCTAGCTTTGTGTGCCGTGGGCTTTTTTTACTGGAAAAGGGAAAAATTTAGTAAGAACAGATGGAAAGCAAATCGCGCTCTGAAATGCCCCAAATAGCACTCTCGTTCATGGTGTATGGTGTTGACTGATGGTTAATTGGTTGATTGAAGGACTTTAGGATAAAAAATTGCCACATCCTGGAGGTGTATGTGCCTGCTGCCAGAGACATTTGGAAGTATGGGCAGTCATTGCTCATTGCTTGGAAACTCTCAATGGCCTTGCTAACCAGTATGAGCAGATAGCATGTTGGAGCGGTTTCAGTGCGGGTTCTGGGCAATATTGCTGCATGTTATGTTAGTTGTGTCTTCAAAGAGCCAGCGATGGTTATGGACTTGCCATATGTTAGAAAGCAAACATTATTAAAAGGCATTCTGTACTAGAGGGACATAGTGGACTGGTTCATGACCTCACATCCCAGTGAAAACATACTCTCTAAGGGGCAACTGATAATTTCAAACTGTCAAAATAGAAATTTTTCAATGACTTTTTGCTCTATTGATTTGATAATTGCTTTTGTGAAACAACTTTCTGAGAGGCAGAGTTTTCAGCCAGAAGCATCTGGGGAGCCTTATCTTTCTGGTCTATGTAATCCCATGTGCTAAAAGCAAACCACAGAGACATTTAAATTTGCATCAAGTCTGAGCCACCTGGTCACACTGGGGAGCAGGGGCTGGGGCAGTTTTATTATTTCTTGAGATTCATGATGTGTAGGTCCCATTGAATCTGAGTGCCATAGTGCTAGCAGTATCAAGCGCGTGTCACGGGTGAAGCCTGAGTCAAAGAACTCAGTTCCCTGGCACACAGGGAGGACGACTAATGTTTGCAGTGTCCCAAGACCGTGCAGCTCGAGCTGATCTCACACCTGACACTGCCATCCCCTTGGAGCACGTCCCCCTTGAGCAGCCCAGTGAATGCAGAGGAATGGTGGAGAGAAGCATCTCTTAGTTATCTTCCCTGTCCATATCCAAGAAGTAAGATCTGTTTGCAGTCTGTGAGATTTTTATTTTAAACCAAAGAGAATTAACAAAGCAGAGTAAGGACAAGGCATTTCTTTCATCGGTAATACTTGCATCAAAACGAGAACCAAGGCTAATGACATCGCTGTGGAAACTTGGCTTAGTTCTTTAGAGTGCAAAGTACAATATATAAAATAGTGCCATCATCGCCCCTAACTTCCCCAGCCCACCCCAAATGACAATTTATTTCCAGAAGGCTTCGTTGCTTTGCTTTCTCCTGCAAAACCACGAGGCTGAGATGTTCTCGGGAAAGGTAGTGCAGTTCCATCCGTGCCAGGTCCGGGTGATGGGAAAGCGAGCACACAGTCCCTGGGAAAGGCTCCCTGGTGAGGTGCAGCTGCCACCCTGTGGGGCTGCGGGGCCATCAGAGAGCTGGTTTCCTGAGAGCACTCTGCTGAGGCCTTGGGGCTTCTGTGTTGTACACACGTGATTTGGTGTTCATCTTTGATGCAGCAATGTCTTGAACTGAGCAGTGCCTCAATACCCACCGGTTCCTTTGAGCAGGAGAATGGTGCGTGGCTCCGACGTTAGCTCATGTCTCCCACCTCCCTGCTGCCATACCAGCCTGGATTTTGTGTTGTCCTGGACACCAAGGCTGTGCTTGTGAGGGGTGAGTAGTAGGAGGGATGTTCAATCCTTCCCCGTTTCATGCCAGGACTGTGCCTGCTCTGCCCTGCCCTGATTGCAACCCGGGCTACACAGAGAAGTAGAGAAAAAGTGGCCAGTAACAGAGTTCAGACCCCTCATGCTCTACTTTCTGTCCCATGCCTGTGCTTGCGTACATGTCCTTCTCTCCTTATTTCTTCTCTGCAATATCTGCTTACATATTGCACCTACAGCAACATCTGTTGCATTTCTGGGCTACTCAGCCAGCGTTGGGACGCTCTGATGTGGCATTCCCCTCGCTGATGGCAAAGAGTGGGCAAAGCTGTAGCGGGAGGTGAGAAGCTTTTCTTCTGTCACAGACCGTCTCTGAACTGTTTTGTCCCTGTGCATTGGACACACTGCTTCACGGGCAGCTGCGCAGGAATGATATAGAACAACTTAGCTTTACATAGCACCTTTTGTTAGAAGGGAGCCCAAGGTACTGAAATGCACCCAGCTCCAAAATACAATCAGCTACACAGTAGAACTCCTCCCAGCTCCAGGTGGATTGAATAAAACAACTTTTTTTTTTTTTTTTTTTTTCTCCAGGATCTTAGGGTCATGCCCAGTAAAGTTTTAAGGTCTTTTCCTCCAAGAAGCAATTTTCTCTCCTACCTCATGGTAGTCAGTTTTGACATCCATTATTACCCAAGTTTTCTATTCACTTAGTTCTGCATCTTAGTCTGTGACTGCAGGATACCAGCCTGACTATGACATATACTCCATCAACTTGAATTTCATACAAAGAGAAATCACAAACTCTTCTGCCATGGTAAGTGCCCTAAGGTTTCCTGGAGGGAGTCAGGGAGGAGCGAACACAGAGCAGAACCCTGCTACATTTTATACAGGCCCCAGTAAGTCTGATTCTCTGCCAGAATATACTTGACTGTAAAATTAATCTGACAGTACAGCTTATCTCCCTTCTGCAGGGAGAAAGGTCTCCCAAAATTTATGGTAGCCTTATCATCCCCCTTGTTTGGTCCCACAACTTTGTTGAGAAGAATGTCTGGCGCTTTGTTCAGTGCCAGGCTGAAAGACTCGTTCATAACACTTTTGCGGAAGATCTGAGCGTAGATGTAATAGTTGCCGCTCTCCATGATGGTCACGTTGTGAGGATCCGTCACCACAAATCCATCGCAGTGGGTTAATTTCCAGTCCCACAACAGGGTCTCTTTAGCGCTGGGGGTAGAGTACACTGGGGAAAATGGACAAGAAGGGTATGGTGATTAACTGTGTTCTCTACATGAGCATGCTTTTCCATTGCGCACCTCTCCTGACTACCTTCCTGGCTTTTTTTGTTAGCTTATTATTGTGATTACAATTTGGGCTTTTCTTACAATTCAGAAGTGTTAGGAAGGGGTCTGAATCTTCAAGTGCCAGTAGAGCCTTTGAAGGACCTACAGGGGCACAGGTGGCTTGGAGGGGCTTGCTATATGGACAGGTTAGCTGCCAAAAGTGGCCTGAGGAAGAGGAGCCTTTAAGGCTGAGGATTGGATCTGAACTGAGCTCTAGCAAGAAGTAATTCATGAGCAGAACTTCAGCTGGATCTGAGGATGATAAAGGTGGTTATGGGAACCCTCACTTGCTGGCCTCTGGGGCTGTAGTCCTGCATGAGAGCTGAACCTGTGGGATCTCCCCAGGCTTTCGCCCTCCTGCACAGTATTAAAGCTAGTAGAGTTGTCACAGCCCACGCTGTGCCTACAAGGAACTGGGTGAGGAGACAGCAATAAATACCACGTGAGGAGACAAGCTCATAGCCCAGTGCTGGCCAGCACTTTGAGTTACCAAACACCACTGTGTCCCATCCTTGCACGGGTCCTCCGTGGTCAGCAGTCATTACGTGAAGTTTTATGTTGATGAAGTGTTGCACTGATTGAATGAAACCTCTTGAGTGCTTTGGGCTGAGAGATGGTCGCTGGCTGACAGCCTCAAGTCTGGAGCTAAGGAATCCCTGTCCTAGCCACAGCACTCTGTGGGCTATACATTTCTGTGCCCAGAATTTCTGGCTGTCTATGGACAAGGTGTAGCCAGGGAGGAGGACTTCACTGATGGGTTACAGTTATCTTTATCACAGTGCAAGTCTAACAAAAGTCATGCAGCAGTTCTAGTATGTCAATACTTACAAGAGCCATGGGCCCAGCATGTCCCAGTAGCCTGTGGGAAGAAGCAGAGCTTGGTCATTATTTTCTACTGAGACTTCTCAGTCCATCAGGGTGCTCAGCAGAGGAGCACCAAGAGCCTTCTCCCAGCAAGGGAAATAATCCTTTTAGCCATAATTCAAATGATTGCTGCTTTCAAACATGACTTGTTATGAAAAAGCAACGGTGCAAACTTTTAAATGCTTAAAATATATCAACATTCTTATACATTCTTATTCTTAATACCTGCTCTGGTGGTATTTCCCCAAAATAAAAAGACAGCCATCAGCATTGCCTAGTGGAAGACCTCCTATGTATAAAGCCTACCCGGCAGGGTTTTGTTTCCATTCCTGGATTCAACTCTCGCAGGCTACCACAAGTATTGTCCCTCTGGAGACAGGCTCAGCCTAAAGCTTAAAGTTGGGTACTGGTTCAGCTTACGCTAGAGCAGCCCAGGCCAGCACACACAGCGTTGCTCCTCCTTGTCACACTTACTGTTCTCTTGGGGTCACTCTGGGCCTCTGCATCCGCTATGCAGAGAGGCAGAAGGACACATGAAGGGCTCGGGTTTTCCCAAGGTTGCACCTGATATTGTCAGCACAACTGAGGCGCCAGCTTCATGCTTTATAGTCCATTTCTCTTTAGCCACTAAACCACGCTTAGCCCTTTGGGTGCTCAAGGTGACAGCCACAGGAATTTCTGGTCCCCGGCTGAGCGCTGTTGTCTAGCATCCTGTCAGCCCAGGGAAGGAGGGGGCTTCATGGAAGCCCAGGTTACGAGTTGTCAGTGGCAATAGATTTTGGTATATTCCTGTAAGTTGTAACTCTGTGTTTTCTTATGGAAGTAATGCTCCCCTGGCACAGTGAGTTCAAAGCTGGGTTCACTGGCTGGCTCGAGCCCAGAAAGAGATCTGGGATCAGATTTACAGGTGTAGGAACTCAATTGCCTCTCACATCCAGCCGGTTGAAAGACCTGAAATGTCTGAAGCACCGTGAAATCATGCCACTTCTCCTTAGGAAGCTGCTGTCCTGCATGCTGAGGATGTTTGCAATCCCTAGCTGGGAATGGTTTTCATTGCCTGGCCTTCCGTAATTATTGTGCACCTAAGGGACTAATGGCAGCTTTTCCACTTACTAAGAAAGCTGTTTTTCTGCAATATGGGAAAAAAAAATGAATAGGAGGAGGCGTGGAACATGCGCTGAGTGCTGTGGGCATCTCTACTCATCGCCGTTTGATCTGCCATTGGGGGAATGCAGTTGTAGTCACAGATTGTCAAGTTTCTGCTTCGTAATCCCAGTACAGATGGGAAGGGGTTGGGGGAGGGCGTTCTGAAAGTACTAAAGCAATTAAAAAAACATATTTTTAACTGTTTACTACGTGATATTGCTGGCATGTGCAGAATAGGCTCCCCTCTTCATATTTTATAAACACAAATAGTGCCTTGTAGGATCATTCCTTAGAGGGGTCTGTGGTGCCATCATGCCACAAAGATCTGTAAGCCCCTGAGAGCAAGTTGTCCTCTCTCAACCAAAGGGAACTTTTTCCATGTCCCCTTCTTCCCTTAAACAGGAATTTTAAGGAGCTACTCGCAGTGGGATATGTAAACAGACATCCTAGGCTAGCACTTAGATCCTCCAGGAGATAATTCAGTCTGGAAACCACAAAGTGAAACCCCTGGCTTCAGCGAACAAAGCTCTTGGCCGATGCCTTTTGGCTGTTAGCGTACACAGACATACAGAAAAAAATCGAAAGCAGCTAATGAAGTGCAGAAAACAACTTGACTCAATGACTGCTATTTGGGCTACGCTCTGTTAACACTTGGTAAAATCAAGAGTGAGCAGGTTTAGTGCTGGCTGAAATGACAGACTCCTAAGCCCTGCCTGTCCTTACAGAGCATCAGCACTTGTTCATGCTGCGCTTGGACAGCTAACGTCATTGGTACAGGAGAGGAAACAAAAGAGAATGGAGCAAAAGCCAGTATTTTATGGGAATTAAACCAAAATACTGAAGACATTTCCCCAATGTGGAAATGCCATCAGACGAAACCTTTGACATTAAAAGCATTGGCTGTCGCGAAAGAGAAGGAACAGCTATGAGTTTGCTCACAGTATAAACAGAGCAGCATTCATCATGAGAATTAACATGTTCCGCACGCTCTAGATGTAGAAATTTTGCTTTGTCCTTACCTGCTTATAATGGTGCACACAGAGGACTACAGAAACCAGAGAAAAAATCAGACTCAAGAGAAATGCTGATGCATAAAAAGCCACTTGAATGCAAGAGAATTTCCTTTTCTGTGAAGTATTTCTCTTTTCTATCAGGTTTGGGTCTTCCATGATGCTTATCCTTGAGAGAGCCAGAGGTGAAGAAGCAAACAGCACGGTGGAAAAAAAATGCACTGCCAGAATTCCTGAGCTCCTGGTTCTCAAGACAGAGCATGGAGAAAATTGTGTGCTGGAGGTGTGTCTGGGCTAACGGAGCCAAGAGGAGGAGCCGTGGTGATTCACCACTTGCCGGGACTAGCAAGTTGTGAGGTAACATTTCCTTCTGATACCACGGCAAAGAACTCTGGCTTCCAGCTGAGAATGACCAAACTGAAATTCAGGCAGCAAGCATCCTGCAAAAGCGGGGAAAGATACTCCCGGCTTTTTCATGCTAGGAGCCAATTTCACAAACTGCTCCCTAAAGACAAAGCAAGAGAACAAGATGCCAGGCACCAATGTTTCTGAAGGCTACGTGTAATCTTCTTATGTCTCCGGAGGGAACTGTGTTTTTCATGGTCGAAGGATTGCCACTGGATTAAACCTTCTCATTTTGACACTGGGGATCTGAGCCTTGGTGACAGAAGGGCTTTTCTGCAGTTTCCCAAGGACGTGATTCATGCAGTGAAGTGAAACTACTTTGAGAATCTAAATCAGAAGCCAGCTCTGCTAATGCAGCAGGTGCATGGAAAATGGCCTATATACAGACTAGTGAGAGGAGAAGTGTATATATATATATATATATATACACACACACATGCACACACACACACACACAATCTTTGCCTTTTGCTCTTCCCCTTCCCAACTTGCAGAAGAAGTCTTAACTTTACTAGTGGCATGGAACAAAACTTAGCTAAATATCCCTATTGCATGGAGTTGGAATAGAAATACAAACTGGCAAGGAGTAGAAGAAAAAAAATCTAAGAAAAACCCTGCCAGCTGCTGTGTTAATGCTCTGTTTTGTCTCCTGCAGTCTCACTTAGCAATATAACTGGGTTTTTAGCTTGTTTTTTGTTCAGGGTGAGGGAAACCTGATGGTGCTGCCTCTAGCAACTGGCTTGGGAGGTCCTTGCCATGCTTCTGAATATATTCACAGCAGAGTGTGTGTGTGTACATATGTATATATATGTGTGTGTGTGTGTGTGTGTGTCTGTATACATGTGTGTATTTTTTTTAATAATTTGAAATACTCTGGGTACAAAATAATCCCTGAGGACCATCCCTTGTCCGTTTTTCATCATTGGTGTATCAGTAGGTTTGGTGTGTCTGTGGATGCGTTGGAGAGCTCAGCATGGGGTTTCAACCCCGTGAAGTGCAGCCTAACCATGGGGCTGACACACTACGGAAGGACAAAGCCAAGGCACTTCTTGGGAGAAAAGGCATGAGAGAGAGGTGTATTGTTGAAGCTATCTATGTTACTTGGCTTTTTCTGTATCAAGGAAGCTTTCTGGGAAGCGAAACTGTGATTCCTCTTATGACCAGCTTAGCAGTGATGTATTTTCAAATGAAAGAGAAATGATGCTTCCATTTCTTTCCATGCAGGAGAACCCCTCCTTAGCAAGATCTTTCTAAAGTCACAGCTGAGTAGCTCTGATTTGCAGACACAACGTAAGTGAGCCCACTTCCCTCACAGGAAGGCCAAGCCTGGAAGGGAGATAGCAGGGAGGCAGCCAGGGGCAGCGCAGGGGGCCTCTCCGGACACACTTTGGGGCAACCCAGCGTTTCCTCACGGTGACCTTGCACAGGCTGTGTGCCCAAGCGGCGGCATTGTACAGCTGATGCCCGGGAGCTGGTGCAGTTTCTGCAGAGTCCTTCCTAGCTGGAGCAAATAAGGACTTGGATGACATCAGCTGACAGCAGCTGTTCCCCTTTAGTCTCTGTAACGTGAGCTCCACGGCGATGGGAGGTTAGTGGGAATGGGCATCCGTGCGCCAGCCGTTTCTTATCTTTCTCGGACAAACAAATCTTGGGAGCTGTGCCCGGGAGAGCAGCTGGCAGCAGAGCTGTCCCTCCAAGACCGACCGAGCGCAGCCATCCCACCCAAAGGTCGGAGCAGTGCAATGGCAAAGAGATGCCAGTGGCTGCAAACGGAGACCTGTGGTGTGGGCGGTGTCGGGGCAGGGAGCCTGCATCCTTCAAGATGATTTAGGAACCTTGCTTTGACCCAAAACCACTGTCAGCCTGTAGATCCTGCAACCCTGGTGACACTAAGGTCACTACTTGCTGAGCTGCTGGCTTTGACCCCCAAAAATAGCCCAAAACAAGCTTCATTTTAAAACATGCAAAAGAGACTTCCTGTGACATTCCGTGTAGGATAGAGGCTGCAGAGGTTCAGACCTCTGTGAGAGCAGGAGTTGAGCAACCAGGGGAAATCTGTTTGTTCTCCCTGAGCAATAGCAGCTTGTACTCAGTTCCTGAATTACTCACCCTGCTCTGGGTGAAAACCCTTATGCCAGCATCAAGAATGGTCATGTGTAATAGAAATTTGTTCCAGGAATCTGAAAAGACGTATATAGAGAAAAACAAATCCAAGAAGTTATCCTAGCAGCAGAAAAAAAAGGCGTAGAGACAGCAGTTTTGGCAATTTTCTTGTTTATCAGAAAACAACTGCATGGAAACCGTTTGGAAAAATATGCAAATAACAGAACCAAAATTATTAGTGCCACTCTATATAGAGCTCAAGGGCAGAAAAAGTCAGTGCCAGTGCTTGAAATTTGCCATTTACCTAGTGGAAAACAAGGTGAAAATGAGAAGGATCATGCAGCTTTAGTAAAAGAGTGAAGGCTGCCTGACCTGGCAGCTTTTCCACTCCTGCCTACCCTGCAGCTGTAGATATCCACGTACCATATATGTATATCATCCATCACTGTGTGTAGAGGCTGCTCTTTCATAAGGACAGCAGTAGCTTTCTGAAAAAAAAAAAATGCCTGCTTGCAGCCTATGCATTTCTCATTGCAATATTTCTCAGGAGCTGCTGCTTTATCTGAGTAAAGCCAGCAAATTGTCAGGGTAGCAAAATCTCCCTTTTTAAACTCTCTTTTTGGTCTCCTTGGGCCACAGGCTACTCCCCAGATTCTGTGGCTGTTCTGCTTTGGTCTTAAACCATCAGAGCAGTGCTTGCCAGATATGCAGCTTGGCTGAAGCCTGCACAGGCCATGAGCACCAGGCGCTACAGCTCCCCGCAGAGCACAGGCAGCAAATTCTCCATGGAGGACCCTGGAGGGAGTCCAGGCACGTGTGCTCCTGCCAGAGATCGCTCTTGAGAAAGAAGCTGGTGCTCAGTTTGAGAGCTATGGACTGTGCAAAATCCCTGACATTCTTACCCAAGTGTTCTCCCGCCAGAGTTCTCACAGCATTCAAGATTTGCATCTTATGCACTGTCTGCCTTCACTTTCCATAAATTTCCTGTGTTAAATTCAGCCTCTGCTGAGTTAATGAGCAGTATGATGCACGTGGTGACTTCTTCAGCAGTCCTTTCCAGGCTGCATAATGAATGGGACCCTAGAAGGGAAGTTGCTGTGTAGGTAATTGTTGACTCATGGCTGGAGTCTTAATCTGTTAAAACTAGCATTGCCTTTAGGGAAAATGAGAACAAGTTGGTGACCTGAGGACATCTCCTTCTCTGGCCGGTCCTGCAGGAAATGGCAGGGATGGGAAGAGAGGACCAGCCCAACTCCCACCCACCATCCACAGCAGCATCCAGGAGACCAACTTATGCAGATAGATGTCATTTCTTTGGAAATGTGTGAAAAAAGTGCTCCATTGCTGTGACAAAGCAGCAACCTCTACCATAGAAGAAGGCTCAGAGGAGGTGGGCAAAGGGTGAGATGCTCCTGAAGCTCAGAAATTCTGTAGGATGTAACTTAGTCGCATCTGTAGTGCAGAGAACTGACTTTATTGTAACGCATAGGGTACCGGAGGATGACCTTTGTGTCGGACAAGCAGATGTATCTGTTGAATGGATTAACTGGTGGATAACTTTTCTTCCTGAGTTGATAAAACGAAACATAAGTGGTTTCCTGAGTTTAGCCAGTCCAGCATGAGGCAAGTTTATATATGGCTCAGCCCAACACAGGGTGTAAAAATGAACAACGAGCAGAGGAATTTTGAAGGGAACAGCGAGTGTGTGCTGGCTGCAGCCCACGTATTACTTCCTGGCGATGGGGGATTCCCAGCACTGTGATGGTGAGCGTGTTGTAGAGAGCGGTGATGACCTCCTTATCGTGATCAAACTGCATACGTGTATTCCTTGCTATTGTGATTTGAGTGCGTTGCAGAATCATGCTGCTAAATCAAGCATCCCGTGTAACACCAAGTGTCTTAATATAAAATCCAGAGAAGGCAGGGAGAAAGGGATAGCGGCCCCGCTGCCGTTTTGCATGAAAGGAGACATTTTGCATCTCCCTGCTGCAGTGTGAGCAAGATGGGCATGTCCTGGCCCATATGCTCCTGTGGAGACCTCAAGTGTGTGTGGCACTGGAATATATGACAAAATTTGTAAGGGGCAACACATCAGGATGGTGGAAAAGATAGAGGGGAAAGCATTTTGCTTGCCTCAGAGGTGCCACAGTTCTTTGTGTAAGGAAATGAGCTGCTGCAATCTCTAGGCTTCACATCACCCGTCCCTTGTTTTCTCTCCCATCATTTCTTTCCACTGATTCTAGTTGTGGAGCACCAAGTGGGCCAGCCTGCAAAACAGGGCACTCAGTCTGCACCGAGCCCTCTGCTGCTGCACACGTTATCTCTCTGCACTGTCTCCTTTACTTTTGCTCTCTGTGAGTCTCAGCACTGTAATCTCAGTGTTAACCTTCACTTCCTCTTTGTCTTCCTTAATTATAAGCCATGTGGGATGGTGTTGTCATATGTAAACACAATTATTGCCTCATCCTCTACCCCCCTTTCCTTGTGCAAACTTTCCTCTGCTTATCCTCTCCAAATGGTTTTCCATTCTGCATTTTCCCTTTGCAGGTGTGCAGGTTTCAGAGCCTTTAGCACTGTAAGAGCTAGATCTGATGCTGGGTGCTCCACTGAAGTCAACCGTGAACCATAGAAAGGGAGTCCATGCTCTGTGTGTCATCCACAGCCAGATCCATCTCCCTGCTCTCACTGTGGTCTAGGGTAAGCCTTCCTACCTGGCTTGCTGCTCCGACTCCAAGGTTTTCATCTCTAGGCTCCATCAGGGAGCAGTAGGGATTTATTGTGAATCTCGTGGCCTTTGCAAACCTGCCTCCTCTTCCTCACACCCCCTGGCCATGCGCTGTCCGCACACAGCCCTGCTCATTCCTGCTCCGTGCAGCAGCTTCATTTAGGAGCAGCGCTTTGCTGGGGAGAGGAGAAAAGCTCTAGCCAGGGATGAGGGATTGCCACTGCCACCAGCCCTTCCGCCATCCCCAGCGTGAAGGCCGTGCTGCACCTGATAGCCCTAGAGTGGAGGTATTTCAGGATTTGACCAAGCATTTTAGAATGCAGGGCTTTTTGCTGGAGTTTAAAAGAATATTTAAAAAAAGAGCCTTCTGCAGTGCTGTGCTGTCATACGCAATACTCCAGAATCACATCATGCATAAGGGCAGAGTTAGCTGGGTTTCCATGTGAGCGGCGGCAGGGCTTAATCACGTGTTTCTTAGTTGTAGTGCGCAAGTTTTGGAATATTGTGGGTAAAAGTCAGTGGCTGACAACTTAGAAACTCATCTGAAAATTAGGCCTGGTTTTGAAATCCTAAGATGAAAAATTAAAAAAAAAAAAAAAAAAAAAAAGTTTAAAAAGGGTAATCTGAGGACCACTGGGAAATCTCAGCCATGTTGTTTCTTCCCTGGAATCCTTTTTTCCCACGGAAGTTTAGAATCACCTTTTCCTAGTAGGATGGGTGGTCTGTCCAGGTACCCCAGGCTCTTGTGGGAGCCCCTTGCTGGGCACCTGCCTCCCTCTGCCCATGTTTGTGTCCCTCTGCAATCCGCTGCAGCCCTCGGCAGGTGGGCTGCTACCTTGCCCAGTAACCAGGAATGTCGCCTGCAGCAAGACAACAGATGCATTTTAGGAAGTAAAGGAGAGCTCAAGCCATAATCCTCAATGGTCTTGACTCAGGAGAAAGAAGAGAAGTGATTGTCTCGTTTTCTATGCTCTCCTTTCTCCTATTTATTTCCTGTGAAGGAAGATGTGTCAGAAGCAACTTGAATGACTGAGTTATATTTAGCCATTTTCTTTTCCACGTTATCTAATTAACTCTTCTGCTTCCTTCAGTGGAAATGCCTGTAAACACATGTAAGAGAAGCTCATTGGCAAACTCTTCGAAACCGTAACAGGAAGAAATCTCACCAAAGGAAGCAGCACAGAGGTAGTGTCAGCACTGTGCGGTTTGCAGATAGCCATACGGTGACACAGCTCGGCTGTCACCATCTCAAAGCCTAACGGGAAGGAGTAAAACACAAGGAAACAGGTTATTCCTTTTCTCTTTGCATCATCCATTTACAGGTCAGTAAATGCCTGGGCTGATCAGAGGACCATGAGACTCACCAGAGATGTTTTTTGCCCCTCTGAATATCATAATTTTCCTTTAGATTGTGCGTGCTGATTCCTACCCTTTCTAGAAGGGTGACATTTGGGAGAGGACGTAGCCCTCTGAGTGCCACCTCTACACAGCAGGCCGGTAACTGCACGTGTCTTATGCAGAAGGTTGAGCTTTTACATACACTGTGAGGTTTGCCTTTTTCCTTAAGTCTCATTTTCAGCATGGTCCCAGTACACTACAGTCCCCAGGTGCTTTTCTCCCAAATCTTTATCAAACCATTGATTTCTTACTGTATTTTATATTAGGTGATTCCTACCTTAGAAGTGTGTAAACTTGCATGTTCTCCTTTCTGAATTGCTTCTCCTTTTTTTCAGATGCCTTCTCTAGCTTCCCAGCCTGTTTGAACTCTAACCTCAGCCTTCAGTACCCCTCCTGCTCTGGGGTCCAGGCTCAAGAAGTTGCATAAGGTCTTTTGTATCCAGCTCTACACAACAGCAATCGCAGAGTCTGGTAGTAGGAAAGTGTGTGCCTTGGCTGCAGTGGGGCCTTAGCAAAGTCATATCAGCTTGGCCTGCAGCTGCTAGCGGAGTTGCAGAGAGGTCAGCTTATTGGTTTAGGTGAGTAGACTTCATTTGCAGACATGCCCCATTCTTTTGGTGTCTTCTCTTCTCACTTGCTGCCTGCAGAACAGCGCTGTGTGGCTTCTCTGTGCCAAATCCGGACATTCCTCTGTGGGAAGAGCATGGAGCAATGTCCCTGCTAGTGATGTGGGGGGTTGTTTAGAGAATGGGTTTTCATGTGAAATCCCCCGGCATGCTGTGGAGTGTGCGGCATGATGACAGGGTGTGCCGTGCACCCGCAGTGTGTGGTGAGAAGGCAAGGCTGCCTTGCTATCTCAACTCTTTCAGTTTCCTTCCTGATGCCTTAGGAAAGTGAAGCACATTTGTTTATTTATCCATCCTACTCCCCGTCTGGCAGAGATCCCAGCTCACGGAAATGTTGAAGAAGAAATCCTCCTCAAAGCTGTTAAATAATATTGGCACGGTTCTTCCCAGCCCGGAGCTGACACGCTTGTGTCACCCACTCCCGGAGGCTGAAATCCTCCTCCCTCTAATCCTCCCGAAAGCACCACAGCGTAGCGTCTCCCGTTGCATCAGCATCTGGCAGCGTGCCTCCCTCCCCCTCTGCCCTCGCTGGCAGAACGAAACGGGGCCCTGCTGCGTGCGGCCCCGCTCAGAGCCACGTACCTGGCCCCGGCCAAGGCACAAACCACGTTTCCCGTCACCGGGGGTGGTGAACCACCTGGGTGGGTGGCCCAGCAGCAGGTGATGTCCCAGGTCCCTGCTGATCTCTCCCTGCATGGCTTTGCTCTGGGACAGCCGGGCAAATCGCATCCCCATAGCATTGTCTGCAGGTGTTGGATTGTTCCTTCCCACCGGCTCCCTTTGTAGTGGATGGTCAGTTGCTGATTTTATTTCCTTGGCTCATATGAAGACCTTACCAGCAAAGGCAGTACTGGAAACACTAGGGCTGGAGTTGTGAGCGTCCTGAATGCTCTCCTGCACCCCAGTTTGCACAACCCTGCACCTTGTAAGAGGGAATTTCCTCTTCTCCTGGGGCATTGGGAGGCCTGGGCTCACTTGGAGGAAAGCTAAGCCCTCCCCCTTGGCTTGGCACCCATGGAGCAAAGGGAGGCAGCCTGAGCTGCTCATCTTGTGACCTTGGGTACTCCGCTTTGGGACGTGGGATCTATCAACTATTTACCTCTCTATTCAACTTCTTGTAACACCGGACGAGTCAAGTGGGCTCAAAGGCCCCTTGGAGATTTTGACGTAAATCCAGTACAATTGTTCCAGTTAAGAACAGTCACAAGACTTTACCTAAAATCTAATCTGAGACGTTTCAAAGAGATGATGCTTGAGGGAGACCCTCTAGGGCTGTCACCTCCTGCATGCTCAAACTGTGTTGCAGCTCATGCTCAGGGGCCTTGCAGCCTATTGTACTGACTCCCTGGCCCTAAGCATGTCCCCTCATCCTCTGCCTTCATGTGTTTTGTTGGTAAGAAAGAATGATGTAGAGGTTGTGTGTTGGACATGTTCAGTGGAAAATCTGCTGAACTTTCATCCCTTTCCTCCTATGATGAGTCACAGTAGCCCTTGTTTGGCTTCTGCTTGCCCTTACCATGACACGGGTGAGCTCGGTGGCAGGCCAAGAGCTGGGAAGGCAAGGTGATTTCTTCAGGTTCAGCTCCGAGAGAACAGAGCAGGTGGTCAAAGCACAGTTGAGCAGATATTGCCCGCCCTGGCAGGTGCATGGAGGACTGGAGGTGGAAGATGGCCCTCTCTGTTGACTTATCTGCACTCCCTGCTTCCACAAAGAAACTTTGAAGAAGGCTCAGCAGAAAGAAAAGAAACTTGAGTGAGTTTTGTAGCCTTAATGCAGTTTTCTGCCCAGCCCAGAAACTGATGATCTGGCATTGCCAGTTGGCACCTGTTGCTCTCCTGGTTAATTATTAAACCCTGGGGTGGCCTTTCCCGTCAGCCTCCCACCTGGCAAAAGCAAAGCCACTTCTTTGACTGCTTTCTTGGCTACATGAGTTGAGAATGATGAGCTTGCAAAAGATGACAAGTTGCTGATGGATCCTGCTGCCCACCAGACAGGTGGCTGGATGATCTCACGTAGTGTGGTGCGCTTCCTGGTGTGAGGAGAAGGAGGCTGGCAAGGGGCAGCAGGAAAGGGGGCGTATTTTGTTGGCAAGTACTTTGGCTTCAGGGCATCCCTGGAAAATGGTGCAAGAACATTCTTGTGATGGCAGGACGGCCTTGCTGGGCTGCAGCCAACGTGCCCCCTATGACATAGTCTTTTGAGAGCTTCCACCTCTGCAGCGCTGGGATCCACCTAGAACTTCCTGGCTTACACAGAGCCAGCAGTTTCACCCACGCATCTTAGCTGGATTCACCTTGCTTATGCCACCTGCCAGCACACTGGGTGTCATTTAGGCCTCATAGATCGAGGGACATTCTCTGCAGCCTCCCAAGGCATGTTTCTCTCAGGGCTGTGTGAGCTCATTGCCATCTATGGTAACTAGGAGCCTCTCTCTTCAGCCTGAAGCTCTCTGAGCAACTGTTTTTGCCATCTCAACATGACCCAATATGCCTATTCTCAGAAAAATGACAGCCCCTTCTCTCCTTGATTATGTTCTGTTGCAACATCAGGTGGAGGTAGGAAACCACCTAAACCCCCACCCTTGAGGAAGCTTGAAGAATCAGATGGAGACCAGAAAATGGCTTGGTGGCTGGAGACAAGTGGCCTCCAACTTAGCAGGTCTCTGGGTTGTCATGCAAAGGGGAGGCACTGGGAGTCCCGTGTGGCCAACTGAGATGTCAGAGGCTGCCCATGGAGGGAAACACTAGCCCATGGCTTCCACCTGGCCTGCTCCAGTATCCCAAGAAGGAGATGTGGAAGTGAGGCAGCCGGATTGGCCTCTGCAGGACTTTGTGGGCACCCACTTCTCTGTCCCTTGCGGACAATGAGCAAGATTGCCCTTTGGGGAGTCAGGGGCCTTGCACTTGGGTCAGTTTGGGGGACATTGGGAAGAGCCATGACAAGTTTCCTCCATGGTTTCCCCACATATTACTTAGGAACAGTGGTGCTAATACGGGCTTTTAAAGCTCTACTCATCTCTCTCAGAGCTTGGGTTGATGGAGGTGTGTTTGTGCATTAATCTTTGGGCTGTCCAGAACCTGAGCAAAAGAGAATTCAACTTTTTTTTTTTTTTTTTTAGGCATATCAGAGCATGTTCTGCAAGACCCTATGGCTCTTCTGGCACATCGGGCTGTGGAAGGCATTCAGCTCTGCTTCAAACAAAAGTGGTCCCTTGTCTTCCAGAGCCTGCGGTACATTTCCCACTACCTTCCTCAATTCACGTGCCTTGCCTTTTGCAGAAGTGAGTGAGTATTACACAAACTGTGGGAAGTATTTGAATTATCTGGAAGAGGAGCATTTTTGAGGATGGATCAGAGGATGCAAGCTTTGCAAAACAGATTTAGAAATACCCAAGCTGAGGTGAACAGTCACAAGTATCTAAAATGCTCAGGCACAATATCTGTAACTGCAGTCGCTGCTTCATCTTAATTAGTTGTTGCAATTTCCTGAATGTAGTAGAAATGGCTGATGGCAGGAGTGCTACAGAATGCATGTGCATTCAAAACAGTCCAATATACCCAATAATTGTGCTGGTGGTGATGCCAGGCAATCCAGCCAGGCAATCCAGAAGGGACAAAGACAAAGCTTCAAGCCCTGAGATCTGACCCAGTGTGCTTGCTGTTGGATCAGAGGTTGAGAAAGAGAGCAAAGAAGGAACAAACACATTTCTTTCACATTCTGCAGCTGTTCAGAGTTCTGGAGACCAGACAGTCCCAGCTTCCCTACAAGGAAGCTGAAATGGGTAAAGCCAATAAATCAGAGCAGCACAGTGGAATTATAAGGCTAGAAAACTACCACCTCCCTGTGGGATTACAATATAGTTTTAGGCCCAAGAAAAACATATGCAATGTGAGGCATTTGATATACATCAGTGCTGAGCAAAGCAGGTTAATCAATATGCTTATACCTATGACCCTCAACTGTTTGCAGTCTGGATATCTTTCATTACTTAAGAGATAACTGTATTCTTTCATTATGACTGAGCCATATCCTCTGAGTAGTCTAACCTTTCAAGCTGTTGTCTTTTTTTAACCCAAAATCTAATTCTTATTTAAAACCATGTGGTTTTACAGCCTGA
Source organism: Nothocercus julius (assembly GCA_013398735.1). NCBI lineage: Eukaryota > Metazoa > Chordata > Aves > Tinamiformes > Tinamidae > Nothocercus > Nothocercus julius. Next base: position 3,037,473 of record VZSV01000052.1, read on the forward strand.
TATGATGTGTAGCAATTATAGCGCAGCCACTCCTGGCACTGTGTCAATTAGCAGTTTCTCTCTTGACCTGGGGCTCCTGCTAAGCGCAGGTACTGCTGCAGCCTGACGGACCCTGAGCACCACCAGGCTGTCTCCTCTTCTGCCAGTCATGGAGGGAGGGAAGGAGCTCCCAGTGCAGGTAGATGTTTTTGCCCCATTTCTCACGTAGAGCTCCTGGCTGACCCCTTGCAAAGCCATCTGCTTGCAAGAGCCTTCCAGTCTTTACCTGCTTGCTTCCCTTTATCCACTTAAGTGCTGCCTCAAAACCTTCTCTGAGCCTTCTAGGAATGGTCTTTAGCAGCAGGCAGCTTTCCCGCCTTCTCTGCTTCTGCACCTGACTGCAGCTTCAGAGCTGGGTTTGGTGGTTTTGTCCGTCTTTTCTTTGTGATTGGCCACGTTTACGATGCAAAGCATGACAAGGGTGGAGCAGCTATTCGTAACCCAGAAAAGGTTGTTTCCACTAAGATCAGGTTTTAGGTAGTGATTCAGCTGCTTCTCTCATTCTGAAACAGCTTTCTTTACACCTTAGCATCGCGCAGCGCTGAAGCCTCATGGGATCTGCAGCTTGCTTCTCGGGACCGCTCACCAGTGACTCGGGTGTCTGTGCTGATGGTCACCGTTCGGCCGCAGCTGCATGCAAGTATCTGGGGAAGTCCAGAGGGTCGAGGAGGGTGAGCTCTCTCGGTCTGCTCCTCCTGTTACTGCTGCTGTTCTCAGTCACCTCAGCAAGAGGTAAGGCTGAATGTCCTGGAGCAGGGGCACCGAGCCTGCCCTGCTTCTGCAAAGGACACACCTCAGAACGGGAGTTTAACTAACCTCGGGTGTAGCCGGGAGATGGCTCGGGTTGTTGCAGCTAGTGGGGAGACAGCAGGACCTTGCTTTTCTTGTAAAGGGTGGATGCTGCTGGAAACAACATACAGTCTAGGCTGGAGGCTTTCCAGAGCTGATGAGCAGCCACCAAAATTAGCCCTTCAAGTGGTCAAAAGGGTGCTCTTTGTATCAGTAAACAAGTTTATTCTGGCTATAGGAAGTGATGGATGGAGAAGCAGATCAACCAGTATTTCAATTTGCTGCACATAATCCCATGTGATGTCTGAAACCAAATCTCACCTGTTTGTCCCAATTCAGGTATGTGTGCCTTGCTAATATTTCTGTGCTGCTTGTGGTAAACCCAATATAAGACGCTGAGAGAAATAGAAAGCTGAAATGAACTCATCAGATAAGGGACAGTAAGGCCTTTGCCCTCCCTGAGATATGTTGTCTCGGGGCTCTACACAATAGTGAAATTATTAGATTGCTGTGGATTTTATGAATAAGATCCTAGGCTAGGGCAAATGTTTGTTCATCTTCTGAAGCATGTTCAATGCCAGTTTCTTCTTCATAGCTAAAGCAAATAGGTCTCTGAATTACCAGTAAATGGGTATGAATGTTGACCCAAAGCCAATAATAAGAATAATTATCAGGAAAGCACATATCAGGAAAGCACTGAATTATCAGTTTGGCACATATCAAGTTCTGACTTGCTCCAAAGTTTATTCCATTTATCTGAAGAAATATTGATGGAGCATCCAACTGCCTTGGCTGGAGACCCAGCTTCACACCCCAGTGCCTTGGCTGGCCGCAGAGGAGCAGCATGGGCGACCAACCCAGCAAACTGCAGAGACAAGGGGAAGTGTGAGGGCATGACCATGAGCCCATGCTTATGCTTGTGAGCAGCTCTAGCTTGTAAAGACACAGATGCTCTTCCGCTTGGGACAACCTTGCTTCATTAAAAGAAAAGTATTGCAGAGCTGTTGGCATCAGCTACTGGCATCATCTGATTGCCCAGGTAATTGTGGAAGGTCCTTGCATTAGGATGAGAAAGGAGATGCTTGAGGAGGCAGCAGTTGTGTTTCATCGAGCATGGACTCGTGGGGCAAAAACCCTTCTAGACCCGTCTCCTACCCCGTGATCCTGAGGAGTCCCAAACACAGCCCTGCTCGCAGCATCATGTGTCTCCAGAGCTTTCCGTGCCTGCGCTCGCCCTGTCTCTCTGCCCCACATCCTCCGCTCCCAGGCAGGTCAGCCAGCCCAGCACCTCCTCCTCTCTTGCTTGCAGGGTTTCCCAGACCTCCTGCTTCTTGATGTGACGAGCTCCAGGAGTCTCAGTGTGCTTTCCACACAGGGTGTTGCCACAATATGTTTTGCTCCAGGATGCCAGATGCCTGCTAGTCTGAGCTTACTGCTTAGCACTTTTGCGTTGTGATGTACCTGCAGTCTCTGTTCTGTTTTCTCTGTTTCTTAGTCCTTCCCAGCCTTTCTCATCAGTTTGGAGAACTGAGGAAATTAGCTGTCTGATCCTCCCTGGCTTTCAGGCTCACAGGCCTGGACATGGCAAATGATAAATCTCTCTGCAGCTTTCTTGCCACTCTCTGTTTCTGGCCCAGTCCCCATTTCCTTTCTGCCAGTCCCCAAAGAGCATTTTGTTTTTAGCAGACTCCTGCACTCCTAAAAGTGTGCATCCCTAGGACTGGTTGGGATCCTTGCAAAACCAATAACCACAAGCCAGGGGCTGCCTGTCACAGCAAATACAGTATTTTGGTTATTGCTGAAAAAAGTCTGAGTTTGCTCAGGCAAATTTCCAGAGTAAGTCACATTTTCCTGATCAGTACAGGAAACTGTTGGATTTTAAATGACTTTTCCATGTTGCTGCTTGAATATGGAAACTAGATTCCTCTGCCTTCTGCTCTCTCCGTTGGACAGTGCTAGCGTCACAGCAGCTGGATTGATTGCCCTTTGCCAAACACATTCCAGCTCTCACTCTCTTGCTTCTGAGGCGGACAGGCAGTAACTGTGACTCACACCCAGTGATGAAATGTGTGGCATCTAAAAACCACAAGCTCATTATCCACCGTTATTGATAAAAGTTTGTGGTAGTGAAGGAGATGACTTGTAAAGGGACATGAAAGAAGCTTAGATGTTTCTATTCGTTGACTCCTGTGTCATCTTAAAGACGAACAGCTCCTGGTCCATTGTGCTGTTGTCTATAGTTTCTTCTGCCATGAACACTGCTGTGGTGGGACATGCAGGACACGGGCCCAAAGTCTATGTCCTGGGACTGGCAATAAAAGAGCAGATTCCCTCAAACCGATTCATGAAACAGTGAGAAAAGATCAAAAACAGCTTGAGCTACCACCAGCTTTCCTCTTCTGGGGTCTGAATCTCAATGAGGCCGGTATCAGTTGACTATTTTTCTATGACCTGCACATGTCCTGGGACTGGTTGGGAAGGCTGTTTGCTTTCAGTAACCTGTATCTGTCTCTGTGCATGGCTAGGGAGTGGGAATCCTGTTGGTCTGATAGGTTTGACAGCATAATTTGGCACCCAAGGGATGACTGTGGCTCTCACCTCAGCTTTGTGATGCTCTGTAGTTTATATGGCATGTGTGTGTTGAGTAGTTTATACTGCATGTGTTTGTTGAACATAAGGCATAGTGTAAGTGGAGACTGCTTAAAATAGGGGATGATTTAGTAATAGTGACTACTGCTTTGACGACTGTATTCTGTGAAATCAGTCTCCTGCAAGGGACAGACCATGAGGTCCCCACATGTTGGGGGGGTCTATTTCAAGCAATTAAGCCCCAGAAAATAACTATTTCAACCTTTATTTCAAGACAAGAAGTTTGTCTATGTATGCACCTGCATGTATATATATATATATATCTCCTAGGTCAGACTCAAAGTACAGAGGAGTCACTGAGTGAAATGTCCTCTTCTACTCTAAACAAGGAGAAAAAGTTGATCCTTTCTGAGCACAAATCCAGTAGCCCTTTAGGCTTAAGCTTTTTTATAGCCTGTGCACCTCTTCACGTTGCTGATATGATCTGTCCCATGTTGGCCAAAGTTGGGAACAAGCCTGTTAGGAAGGACCTGACTTGCATATCTTTGGGGTGAAGCTGAAACTGAAGCTGATGTGCAAAAGTACATGAAAATATCTACTCAAATGCAGTTAAACCAGGGACCCCCTTCCAAAGGGACACTGCGAGCCCAAACTTTACAAAAGAAAGTTTTATTAACTTTTAGGAAAGGAACCATTCTCATATCAGCCAAAGAGCATGACAGTACGCAGCTTTGGGTAGCGTGGCAGCTGCGGTTGGTCTCAGTAGCAGGCAGAGCAGCAGGTTGGTAACCAGCGGTAAAAGCCTCAGATGCCCCTTGCAGCTGGGCAGCAGCACCCTGGAGGTACAAGTCCACCCAGGGCTTTTCAGTCCCAAGATAAGAAAAAGCTCCTTTCCAGTCCCAAACAAGTGCTTCAGCACAGAGGCTTCCTGTGGGCCTCTGGGGCATCAAACCTGCCAACAATGCTGGAAAGCACATGGGAAGCCTCCCAAAGCCCAGGAGGTTTCCTGAGCTCCCTTTGGCACCTGAGCCCCATGGCATGCTTAGTGGGGACAGCAAAGCTCCAGAAGCTTGAGGGCCCCTGAGAGATCTTAGCATTGACAGCCTGAAGTCTGAAGCCTTCCCAGTGTTTCGCTGAATTGTCAAATAATGTCCTTATGCCTATAATATAAATACATAAATACTTTTTGACAACCACTTTGGTGTGCACAGTCAGCAGTGAGTGAGGTCGCTGGAGGTCATGGGGAGCAAGGTCATCAACCTGCCCCTCTTCAACTGCAAGTGGCCCCTCGGCATCAGCAGCTGTGCCCTCCGAGCACACCCGTGGGAAGGAGGGTTTGTGTCCACGGCAGGTTCTTGTGGGCTTAGCTCTCATGCTGCCATCAGCCCGGGCAAGGCAGTCCTCCTCCTCAGCAACAACGGGCAGAGGGATGCGCAGGCACGAGCCACCGAGAGCCGCACGGGTCTCCAGGCTGCGGTGGCAGCGAGGGCAGGTGGCGTGGGGTGCACCTGGAGGTCAGGCCTGCGGAGCTCTCCGGGCTGTGCTTGGCCAGGCCTGCCAGGAGGCTTGTGGGACCTGTCTGAGCCATCCCAGCAGGTCTGAGGAAAGAGGTGCAGACCTGGAGGTCTCACTTGGTCCAGCAGACGGAACCTACCAAAAGCAAAAATCTTTGTGTTTTCCCAAACTTTACATGCTTGGATTTTAGGGTCAAGCCAATTCTGAGTCTAGGTGTGCATGCTTGAGCGGGGTGCTCCTTCAGCATAACATCTCTGAGAGCTGGCATCAAGGTGTAAATGCCCCACTAGTTGTCCCCTCAGTTCAGGCTTCAGCAGTCTGCAGCAAGCTAGCACAGCCAGTTCTTATCATTTCTTTTAAAAGCTGATCCTAAAAAAAAAAAAGCCACAGTCACTACAGGGCCAGTATTTCTGCTGTCTGGGGCAGTCTTTTAGGTCCTTTCCAAACACTGTCTGTTTTTCACTGCCTTTACCTGTCCGACAGTATTTATGAGAAGCAGTCCAAAAGCAGTTTCTTGCAGCCCCCTCACTTTCATCAAGTTTGCCCTCTCAGGCAAAGAGCTCTTTAGCAGATCTGTTCTCATTCTCCAAGTGGCTTTGAGACACCTGAGGTATCTTCCTGATTTAACAGATGGTTATTTTAGCAAATGTACAGCACATTTTTACTATATACAAATACTGTCAAATAAATAGAGAAACCCAGGGTTTCTCTGCATCTGAGCGACTTTGGCTTTTGTTTTTGTTCTCCTCAAGGGCTCCACACATCCAGTGTTTTCTCCAGTGTTAGGACAATCCATCCTAGATAGCAAAATAAGTGTGCAGAGCTCCAAAGAGAGAAACATGGCATGCACTGTATAAAGCCCATTTGCACTATGATTTATCTTACTCCAGCTGAGACTTTCCATAGCCCCAAGATGGGAGGTTAAACTAGTCTTCTGGTACAAGTACAGCTTGCAAGAACAAGCCTCCCACTGGTGGATGTATTGGTAGCGGTCTCTAATTTGGTGTTGGTGGTAGGAAAAGCCGTACTTTACATGTTACATTTTTAGCATGTCATCTTCTACCAGAAGCAGTAGAAGATGGGACTTAGTAGCACAAGGCTAAAGGACAAATCCATAATGGTGGCATTGGTGTTGGTCCACAGGGCGATGTTATGTGGAGCAAACAAGTAGAGCATCGTGATGAGATTGACTGTCTCGCTATTGTGCTGGAGAGTTTGCTCCCAGAGGGCCTCACTGGTTTTGTCATCTCTCTTCCCCAAGATCAGCTTTAGTGAGTCTTTTTTGTCCAGCTCAGAAGAACTGATATCACCCTTCATTGACACCAGGTAGAGGCCATCGCAGGGGATCATGATGGAGCCATTTCTGATAGGAATGGACCCTCTCTCGGCACTGAGATTTATGGCAATTCCTTTGACGCTTTTACCTGGAATGAAAGAAAGCAAAGGCAGTCCTGTGAAGGTGAGCGACTTCTCGAGAAGTGGGTGGTTATTTTAAAGACTGACTGCAGGAAGGATGGGAAAAATATAGTAAAGGAAGAGTGTGAAATAGAGAATAGATCCTGAGCAAGCTGCACCTTTTGGACTGTAGCTCCAGTTCATATGAAGCTTCTGCTTAGGCACTATTTCCTGTATTTCCTCCTTAAAAATACAGACATGTATGTACAGCATGCCCTGAGTTCAGCAAGTACAGGTTCCTCAAAAGAACAGAAAAGAACAGCAGTAAATGAGAAGATGTAAAAGTGACCACAGCTGAAAGGAAAAGAGAGAAAGAGCTTAGTCTGGAGATGCTAATAACAGAAATCTGTGTCTTTGGGTTTGGGTGTTTTTAGTTAAGACAGGGTGAAAGCGCAGCCTAGAGAGTGAAGAGGAAGAAGCACATTAAGAGAGAGCAGAGACAGGGAAAATTAAAGACAGGATGTAGTGTGAGGAGTTTTCTCCGGGGATAAGCTCTTACACCTTCTCTGAACTATGTTGGGAATGCGCATGGCTGAGACACTGGGGATGCAGATGGAAATACTTTACCAGAGGTCTCCTGCCAGGCAAGGCAGCCCCTCCTGGCTGATGCAAATTTTCCCAAGCTTTCTCTCTAGGAAAATGAGGGGTTTTTTTTCTGTACAATATTAGGTTACAGTCCCTGCTACCTATTTCATCTCCACCGAAGGTGTAGCTATCAGCTGTGTTTTAAGCATGATTTATGTATTTTAATATTTTTTTTCTCTTAGACATGTCAGTGGGCAAAACGGGCAGTGCCACTTGGTGTGCGGAGCTCTACCCTCTCTGCTCTGCAGCACTACCGTGCAGGAAATCACTTACATGTTCCACAAGCCAGGAGCAACTTCACTTAAAAAAAAAAAAAAAAAAAAAAAAAAAAAAACGTAATTCTCTAAAACATCTTTCTTGCTCTTTCAGAGTGGAGCGTTTGTGCTTTAGATGCAGCCCGACCTGCGCTCCCCCGGGGAGCCCGTCTGAGCCAACTTGCTGGGGCAGATTCCGCACGTCTCCCCACGCGACCGCCCTCCCGGCCTCTTCCTCCACGGCGACAAAACCCCAGGATCGCGACACGAGGCGCAGAACGCGCGCTGGGGGCACCGGGAGCCTCGGGGAAGCGCGGGCAGCGCCGCGGGGTGCGGAGCAGCGGGGGGGCCCGAGCCGCCCTCCCCCCCGCGCGGGCGCCCACCAACCTGAGAACTTCACGTAGCTCCACGGGACTTGGTCGCCGCTGGGCTGCAAAGCAGAAGAGAGAGATGCGCGTTAAGGAGGCGGCGGGGCCGCGCACTGGGGCGGGCCCGGCGCCGCTTTCGCTTTCGCTTCCCGCCGCCACCGGGCACCGTTCGCTGCCGCTCTGCACCCGCTTTTGCTATTGCGGGCGTTATTGAGCCCGGACCGCGTCGGATGCGGCTGTCGCAGGACGCGCGTCTCGCGGCGGACTCGGCTGAGATGCCCTTCAAGTCGACTTGCGTTTCATGAGTAAAGCAGAAAAAGTGAAGGCGAGTGCAGAAGCAGGTCTGGCTGATCAGATATGCAAAATGCCACGCGTCTCTAATAGATTTTTTTTTAAATCTGAACTTTGCATCTCAAACCCATGTCTCATCTTAACCACAGGAGGCCCGAATCGGTAGTCGCTTCACAACCACAAGTCCTCAACGACTTGCCTGATTAAAGAGTGAAAGGTTAGGCTTGCTGCTCCCTTTTCTCTTCCTTTACACCATAGGGCTTCCTAGGGGAAAAAACCGACCTAGTCCGGTGCACCTTGGGTGGATGTTGATGGGTTTAGCCTTGTTGATGGAGGAGCGGAGCGGCTGCGCGCTGGAGGCAGCAGCCCGCGGGAGGAGGATGGACACGCGGCTCGTGGGCACAGGGCCCTGTCCTGGCAGAGTGGAGCAGCCGCTCCGTGCCGGCCGTGGGGTGGGTGCCGGGTGCGGGCAGTGGGAAAAGCCGCCTCTGGCACCCTCTAGCGCTGTGAGAGCTGATGTTTTGCCGCTTCTCTTTTCCGCAGGCAATATCCCTTGCAGCCTGTCCTGCCTGGCCACCAGTGGATAGTTGGCTGTGTGGGCAGGTTAGGTGACAACCTTGCAGCTGTAAGAACAGGGGCCCCGTTGTTGCTGAGGCACGTGGTCTGTTTTAAATCTCTATTCTGGTCACCACACAGGCGTAGGGGAGCTAGTGGCAAAGTTCATCATCCCCATTTCACTGTTCTGCCTTCACATGGTGTGCATGAAAGGATGCCAGGAGGGTCCCAGGCCACAGAGGAACCCCTCAGCAACTGCTTCAGATTTTCCTGCATCATTTCTGTACGATTTTTGAGGATCCCCAGACATGAGATTTGTTGAGGTGGTTCACAAAGGTCTCGCCTTTATTATTATCTAGTAGTTTCTAGAGGAGTCTCAGGAGGCAGTTTTGGGAAGAGGTTCATGTTGCCGAAAGAGCAAATCTCAGGGGACCATCACAAGATGCGCTGACTGAGAGGACCCTTGCGACCATGTGCCTGACTCCTGTATCACACAGACTGCAGCCTGCTATGCTGGTGGCTCATACCTTCTCTATACCGGGAGATAGTAGGAGATACTAGCATTATGGCGACGTGCTCCTTATCTATGTTAAATCTCTGCAAAATCACTTCTCCTGCACTTTTTCCTGCACTTAGCAGACAAAAATCCATTTGTGACAGATCATTAGGAGCCTTTAAACGTCCAAACCTGCTGGGGGCTTATATGTCATATGCCTTTATCATTAGGGAGCGTCACACCCTCTAACTCCTCCGGGGTGGCCTGGCCTTGGCTTTCTCCCACCCGATCAGCAAGAGGCGGTTACCGCAGGAGACACGGGAAGCCGTAAGCGTTGCCGATGCAGAAGCTATCACTGTATCACTGGCATTTTTTGTTTCTACTGCTGCTCAATAAGAATTTGCAACTGAGGCTTGCTCTGCAAGCCCCATTGTGACAGAAAACCAGATCACTGCCCATTTTTGTTAAGCACAGTCTGGGCTGCAGATGCTCTTATTCATCTCTTGAGCATGTGCCGTTAAATGTTATCGATGCTGTATTTTTATTGAATGCTCCTTTTTTTTTTAAGAGCTCTGAGGGCAACAGCAATTAATCAAACATGGTCTTGCTCGTAAAAACACCAGCGTCTTGCTATTGAAGTTATTGATGACGTCTCCAGCCCCGGAGAGTAGAGGAGGACTCTTCCGAGGAGCAGGCACAGTGCCGTGCCTTGCAGTGCTCCCTAAACTGCCCTGTGTGCACGTCAGAGGCACTGTTGCCTCTTCCCTGCACTTTTATATGGTAAATGTGAGGCTATACTGCAGAGCCCTGTAAATCTGGGCTGGTGAAATTCCCCTGTGCACGGCCGGGGAGACTTCTCCTGCCCAGAGTGGTGCAGTCAGATCAGGAGAGCAGAGAGCATGGTCATCTACTTCAAATAATAGAAAGCGGTTTTGAGCCTGCGCTTAGCAAGTGTTGCAAACTGAAAGGGTCCTCTGGTGGCTCCCAGAGCCTGCACTTTTCATCTGCTCCAGTAACTGCCCCCTGAGCAGCCTGTTTTGGGCACTTCTGTTGTGGAAGGGAAACTCCAGGCATGGACTGTGTCTCCACCTCAACTGCTGCCGTCTTGGGCTTGTAAGGCTCGCATGTGGCAATGCCAGCCAGCATCTCCTTCCTCTAGATGAAGAGGATTTGAGTGGATGTTTTTACAGAACTGAGAGGTGTTAAGAGACAGGAGGCACAGCCGGAGTGGGACGCGAGGGACATTACTGCATCCAGAACAGAGCAAGAAAGCTTGCCCTTCTCCTTTGGCTTCCAAGTAGTGACAGGAGAAGAAAGAGGACGGAAGCAAATGGAAAGAATTACGTTTTTTCGGGGGTTTAATTCTAAAGTTTAGTAACTGTTTAATAACTTGCAAAGAGCTTCACGTTTCCATTAAGCGGCAAGGGACACAGAGCCCTAGGCCATCAAACCCTTGACTCGCTTACTTCTCTGCCAAGACTGAGTGGGAGGGAAGAGTGAATGCTGCTGAGATGAAACACAGCAATTTTAAGAGCGTTACAAAGCACCCAGAGAAGATGTGGGAGGAGAAGTAGCTAGTGCCTAAGTGGTGCTGAACTATCGCTGAAAGGCTCTTGGCAATCCAGCGGTCTGCAAACATGCAAAAGAGGAAAATATATTTGCTGTAAGTTTTGCTAAGGTATTCTCTGCCTCACATATTTCTGTTGCTTGTATTGAGCTTGGAACAATGTTATAAAAAGTTATGTATTCTCATTGATCATGTAATCAGCGTCTGTCCTGTCAGCACGCACAGATAAATGTATTTTCCTCTGCAGATACAGCTGACTATTTCCAAAGCCCAGTACATTTCGTGCTGGGAATGCTGACCTGTGGCAGAGCTCTTGCTAGGTTGTCACGCACCAGTTTGCTTTCTGACATAACTGCCTGCACATAGGGCATATTAAAAACAGTTCAAGAGACCTAGTTTCTTGGTCTTCATCCAAGAAACTTCATTTGTTGAAAGCCAGCACTCATCCAGATGATCCCTTTAATGAAATGAAAATGTGTGTGAGTGGCTACCAAAGGCTGCAGCCTGGGGTAGCACAGGGTTCACCGGAGAGGTAGAACTCCCTTGCTGGCGGTTATTTTGAGGGCAGAAGATGTGGGGAAAAAAAAAAAAAAAAAAGCCTAAATGCCTTTTTTTTTTTTTTTTTTTTTTTGGTGAATGTGGGGGCTGATTTAGTGCATCCCAGTTCAGTTTTGAGTAAGGCCCTTTGAAAGTAGATGTGTTTATGCTGTTCATGGCTACATGTGTGCATCTCTTGCTCAGTGATATTTCAAATAGCTGCCCGCGGGGTGGACTTCGCTTGCGCTCGCCACCAAGCCTTCCAATGGTTTTCTGTCAGCCTCCAGTGGCAGGTCGGCAGCATGGGCTCCTTCTTATCATATGCTCCTTTGCAGCATATGATGCTGCTGAAATCTCTTTTCTGTAAAAGGAATACTAGGCAGAGGGACAGCATGGAGGGCGGGAGAGAAAGTGTGCATCTCTCCGCATCTTTCCTGGGTATCCTTAAAGCAGTGCCATGTTGCAGGAAGCTCCAGAGGGTGAGAGCTGAGACCTGCTCAGGTGACATCCCTTCCTGCAGCGCCTGCGACCTGCGTAGTCCTTGATGTACCCTGCAGCAAACGCTCCTCCGCTGGCTCTTTCGCTTTGTCTCCTCGTGACATTTGCTGGCGAGCTGGTAAAGGTCAGTGGTCTGCAGCTGGGACTGTCTCCTTGTACTCATTTTGGGCGATGTGCTTTGCACCCTCTTTTGGGGCAGTCCAGCCCTGCTGCTTTGGCCAGGCTTTTTTTCTGCTGAAAATTAGCATATCATGACTGAAGTCAGGCGCCGCTTCCTCGCGGCGACGATCGGGCCCCCTGGGAGGCTTATCGTGAGTCTGCCTTTTGGGGATGACTTGTCAGAGAGTTTCTCTTCCCCAAAAAGTTCTCTCTCAACCTGTCACAAGGCCCAGGTCCTGACAGACATGCCCGTGGCTTGCAGGGGAAGGAGAAGTCATGTTCTTATTGTGTCTTTTTCTTTCTTTCTTTTCCATTTAGGCAAGGATATTTCCTGTAGACGTAGGTCAAAGGGAGAGGGGGGAGCCCAGGCACCAGGTGAGCAAATTGCCATGAGGTTCACGTGTCCAGGTGCTGCTCTCAGGAAGAAAACTCAGAGTCGCCCACAACCGCTCGGACGAGTCGGGAACACACTCTGCTCCACAAGGCCTTCCAAGAACCAGCCCAAGAAGAAGGTTCAGCTTTCAAAATTCCCACTGCTTCTCGCGGGACGTGGGACGCATCGGGCGGCCGTGGCGAGCGCGTCCGGCGGTGCCGGCGCGCGGCGTGGGGCGGCTCTGCGCGCTCCGCCGCGACGTGGAGCGTCGCTTTAGAGGCAGGATCTTGACACCTAGTGGCCGGACTGCGCCTGGCCTGGGGCGAGCGGCGTGGGACAGCGGGTCTGCGAGGTCGCGGATCGCTCTGCCCTGCGCCCTCCCCGCTGCAAAGGAAACCTGCCTTTGCCGGTGCCCGTTGTTTTCTGCAAAAATGCTGAGGATGCTGAGCTAAGAAGTACAAACCAGGGTGATCCCGTAATTCTCGTGTTTCCAGCAGAAAAACGTCAACCAGACACAACTACTGTTGCCCATCTCCCTCCCCTCCTTTGGATGTTGTTTGGAGTTTGTTTCTAAAATAGAAGAGAAAAATACTCTCTGAATGTGGGTGGAGGATATGTGCATACATGTGTGGATGCACATATGTATTTCTGAAATCATCTCATCATTTCTGTACCCCCCCCCACCCAGTGCAAGTGTCACTCAGCCTGGGTTAACAACCCCGCTAGCGCTGAAGCTGCATTTCAAGTAATGTATCGTGTCTGAAACAGGACAGCTAATTCAGTAGCATCACGAGCACCTAGGCACAGACCGTCTTTCACGGTTTTAATCTCGTCCATCTATCTTGCCCAGGAGGCCATGCAAATCTAGTGGCTTCAAATAGGGGCTTTCAGAGCCTTTGCTCCCCTTTCCATGGAAAACCTCCCCTTTCCCAGCCTTAGCCTCCCCACTGGGTCTCTGGTTCACTGCCCATACCCAATGGTCACCTGTGTTGGTTTCCTGCAGCAGACACCAGTTGTGCAGGTGTCAGGGTATTTTTTCCCAAGAAATGCCTCTTGGAAACGCTCGCAACAGCTTTATTCCTGAGGCCTGGAGGGCACTGGAGCTAGTTTGCTGGAGGGATGGCTTTTTTGTTTGTTTGCTTGGGATTTTTTTTGGCAACAGTATTGTATCTCTCACATTAAATGTTTGTGTTTTTTTGTCATTTCTGGGCTTTCCCAGGCCAGGGCGATGAGCGTTTTAAAAACTTTATCTCAAACGTGGTGCTCCTATTTGTTCTTAGTTAAGCTTTGCACGGAGCTCAGGCTGCAGCGCCTCGTGCCACGAGGTTGCTGCTCTCCGCCCTGCGGAGCCGCAGCAGGAGCCGCGTGGCCCCGGGGACCTCGCTGAGCGGCAGGCGCGCAGCATGGGTGCTCCTCCAAGCACTGCAAGACCCAATGGGGGGTCAATTCCTTGACGCTGATTAAAAAAATAAGTAATTAGTGCTGCTGCTGTGCTTCTCAAGCACATTACCTGTTTTTCAGCCCGGATTTCCCTTCTGCATGTGCCATCCTCACCCCTGGCCGACACTGGCCTCATGTTTGTCCTTTCGGGGGCTCCTGCCAGCAGTCGCGGAGCCACTGGGACGACTGCGCTAGGCAAGAGCCTCTTGGCAGCACGAGCTAGGCAAGAGCGTTGTGGAAGTGCCGTGACGCCACCAGTGACAACACGGTCACTTGTGCAGACCCAGGGCTTCGTGGGGAGATCCCAAAGACATACCCATCTCGCAGTGGGACTTTTTTTTCCACTTCACTCTTACTGTGGCTACAGGTTGACTGCGAGGCAGGCAGAAGGAGCTGGGTTTTGCCGCAGGAGCTCTTGGGGGTGCAGGAGACGCAGGGCTGGCAGCTTCCCGGGGCACCCCCTGGCAGTGGCCCAAAGAGCCGCGGCAGAGCCCTGCGCGAGCCTCCGAGCAGGGGAAGTGACGGGACGTCAAAGATGGGGCGATTAGCAGGCTCTCCGCGTCTCGGAAGGCCACTTGCAGCCCCTTGTTGTCTCCACAGGAGTTTTTCCACTGCTGACTGATCTCAGCACCGAGCGTTATCTCTTTCCAGTGAGCCCCTGTGGATGTTCCTCTGGGTGGGCTTCACTTACCATGCGTGAGCTGAGTGGGAAGGGGCTGAGTGTTCAACCATGGCACCTTTAAAAGGTCGAGGTGAACTTAGTCATACCAAGCTCCCTTCTTTTTCTTCAGCGGGCGCTTTGGTCAGAAGTCACACCTAAGTATCATCATGCCAGAAGATAGCAGGAGATAAAATCAAGTACATCTTTTGACATTTTTCTGCTGGGAAGAAACAAGAGTCTATCAGAAAAGAGATAATTACAGGGCTTTCATGGAAATTATAGGGCTCTCATTTAAAAATGCATGCAACTAGCTTCATTCCCAGTTGTTCCTGGGGGATTAGAAACCCCTAGGGGCACCATGCCGCTAGGTCATGCACCAGTCCCAGCTCTGCCCCGGGAAGGCAGAGGAGGGTTGAGTGCTTTCTCCTGCCTGTCAGCACCATCATCACCAGCCTGTCTGCTTCCTGTCATCTCCCATAAGTGAGTTTGTTGGGCAACACAGAAGGCCAAGAGTCACCCCCGAAAACAATGTTTTATTTCAGTTTTTGTGCTATTCCGTGGCTCTGTAGCCTACTTGCTTGGCCTTTGAAATCTCTTTTGTAAACACGATGATAGGAATTAAGTGCAGGATTTCAGGGAAGGTTTCCAGGCAGAAGAACTATCTTTTATTAGTCCAAATTAAATAGCTGGAACAAAGCATGAGCAGATGGGAGATGGGCAAGCAGAGACAGCGATAAGAGGAGAGGTGCATTGTTTCACAAAACCAACGTTGTTACCAAGTCAGTGGGTTTTAGTTTTTGGTGAAATAAGGCATTTTGCTTTGCTGCCTCACGCTTCAGAAGGCTCAGCCGCCTTTCCTCTCCCTCTGCCTGGCGGGGCCGGCTCCTCTTCGTCCCGCACCATTACCGCCGGTGTCGTCCGTCCATCCGAGCCCCGGTCCGCCTGCGAGCCTGGCCCTCGCCCTGCCTCCCTCCGTGCTGCCGTCACGTGTGCTTCTGGTCAGCAGTGGCGGTTTTATATTTACTCCCAGATGGTTCGTTGCAGAGGTGGAGAAGAGTTCAGCTTCATTCCCACCCTAGCCAAACCCAGGGAGAAGGACCTCCATGTGGCACCATTTCCTACTCTAGGAAATGAGTCAATTCGTTCTTTTCCAAGTATTCTGTTGGGATTGCAAGGTCGTACTTTGCTAGCCAGGATATGCGCAATACCACTTCACACATCTCTCGAGATGAATTCTGTCAGCAAATTTATCTATTCAGCATGTAATGCTGGACCTCGAACCAAGACCTGGTGCCAGCAAGTGCGTGTTGACCAGAATGAGGTCTGTCTGCAGGCCTGGAGATTTCTTGACCAAATCTTAGTCCAGCCCTGGTTTCTTGCACATCCACTTGCCCCTTCTGAATTGTGAAACTTTTCTGCCTAGACAAAAAGACATCCATTTTTGAGGATTTCTCATTTCTAACTGCGATTAAATTCACTGTCTCAGGTACTTTGCTTCACATCACAATCCATAGCCTCTCCCTTGTAGACACTTTTTGCTCTTTCCTCTCCCTGTTTTCTGACTATTGCTTTCCTTGTGTTTGGTAGCCTTCAGGTTAGACCTCTGACAAAAGAGAGGGCTCGTCTTTCCGTTGACAGTCATTTAGCTATTGTTGTTTCCATTTGGTCAGTTTTGCTCATGACTTTCCTCACTTTATATTAGCACTTTTGAAATATCTAGTACCTATATTACTGGCTGGGACTGTCCTGCATTTGCTCATTCTGAGTATAATCAGATCGTGGTCACTCCTACTGGTGCAGTTGCAACTTCTTCAGCAACTTAATCACAAAAAGCACCAATATAGCCTCCTCTTGCATCAAACCCACTTTTGTATTAGGAACAGCCACCAGTAACCTTTAGAAAGTTTGCTGCTCGTCAGCAAGACCCTCTCCAAGGGACGCTTCCTGCAGCGGCACCACTCCGGCCGCCCAGGAGCATTCGCTGGGGGCTCAAGCAGAGCCTGTCTGCGACTTGGCAGACCCAAACTCCCACTCCTCAGGTTTTTTTTCCTTTGGTCTTTTTTTTTTCTTCTTCTTTTTTAGCTGCAATAACACAAATTGTCAAATGATGCTGCCTGAAAGGAAATGGTTGTGATTCTTTACACACCTAACATAGGTTGCACAGTCTTTCAGATGCGCAGCTGCAACAGGGCAAGCCCAGGAAATGCTTCCTGGCTGCTGGCTAATTCCCCTGGAATTGCAGCAGAAATGGCCGGGCCCCCTTGCCCCACGTGGCACTGGGCACCCGGCTGCTGCCACTTGGCGGGCCAGCGCACGGGTGGCCCTGAGCCGCACCGGGGAGCCCAGGGGTCCGGGGATGTGGTTTGGCATTGGCAGGGCTCTCTGTATCGATGCTCCCAGCTCGCTCGTGTCAGGGTAGCGAGGCAGCACCGAGAGCCGTGAATGACTAACCCCCAGGCTGAGGTTTTCTCTGTATTACACACCGGAGCACTCGCACTCCCGCATGGCTTTAACCGGGGGACGCGCCCCGTCTCCAGCCACAGCGCCAGGCCCCCAGGAGGCGATTCCTGCCTCTCCATGCTGCTTCCCACGAGGGATGCTGCCCGCAAGGCAGGGCACAGGACGGAGCGCAAGCCGTGGCGCCGCACGCAGCCAGCCCGCCCGCATGGATATTTGCGGTTGCCCGCAAATTTCTCGGGCGCATTTTGCTTTCTCCTTCACTTGCTGTTTTCACTGTGGCTTAAATGCAAAATAAACAGCCCTGGCGGGTTCTCCTCCAGCGGCACGGGCACGTGCAGAGCTCGGGGCTTGCACTGGGCTCCCCATGGCCTGGCTGGCAGTGGAGGCCCCTCTCTAGCTGCATAGTGGGGGGCTTGCAGGAGCTGGGGGGCACTTCTCATGTATGCGGGTGGTGTTGCTCTCATATCAGCCCGTGACCCACAGTGTCACACCAGTGTCCAGCACCTGGCCCTCCACACACACCCACCCACCCAGGAAAGCAGCTAGGACCAGGGTTTGATAAGGAGGCAGGACACCCCGTGCTGGTCAGGCGTGTGCCCCAGACAAACACCCTGAG
>VZSV01000052.1:3059089-3073102 GCA_013398735.1 Nothocercus julius
GCCAGCCCCGCCAGCCGCAGGGACCGGGTGCCTGCCGCTGCCCGCTCTGAGGGCGTACGAGCGGCCTTGGCTTTGCTTCGGCCACAGCCGGAGCGGGGCTCTGCTTGGCATGTTTCTGTGCGTGTGCATCGGGGTGTTTTTTCCCCCCCACTCCTTCCCCTCCTTGCTTCTTTCCACGCGTGGGCGTCCTATAGCCTCAAGCAAGACAAAGGTCAGCACCATCGTCACTGGCTCCGGGACAGCGGAGCCCACAAACCCGCAGGGGCTGGAGAGCGACGCTCGCGCTTTCCCTGCGCGCAGGGAGCGCGGGTGGCGCCAGCCAGCAGGGTCCCTGCCCGCCGAGCCACCAGCGACGCCGGCGCGAGGGACGCGCGGCAGCTCCCGCTGCAGCAGCCGTCCCGCGCCCTGAGCACCCGCTGCCCCGGGGGACGCCGTGGCGGCCACCTTGTACCGTTCCTACCTGGCTGCTCACACAGCGCTCGCATTTTGATGCTCTTCAGAACGAAACACTCCCACCCTCCCCTTTCCGCCCAGCTCTCAAGACCCCCTGCTCTCCCTTGGGAACACGGGCGCCCAGGGCAGCAGGGGCACGCTGGCTGTTTTGGAAACAGGATGCCCTGTTTCCTCTGATGCCTCTGGGGCGAGCGCTGTTCACGTGTGTCACCAGGGCTGGCGCTCGCAGCCAGCAGGAGCGAAACTGAGAAAGCCCGAGTGGAGGGATAAAGCGGCGCGAAGGGCCCCGGGCCGCGCAGGGGCATGGGGACAGCCAGCGGCACCCCCTCGAGACTCGAGCGTGGGGTAGCACAGGGAGGGGGACCCCGCCGCAGGCTTCCCACAGCCCCCCCGGGTGCTCCCCAGCCAGGCACCCGCGGAGGAGGCAGCAGCATCCCCAGCTCGGCAGCACAGCCAGCCTGAAGGACTGGGGACCGGCGTGAGGAGCGCCGCTTCGCAACAAGCTGCCTTATTGTGGGATTAAAAAACAGATTTGGCAACCTCTGTTTGGGGACAGAGATGAAAACAAAGCAAGCTGAGTTGCCTTGTGATCTCTTTCTGTTGAGAAAATAGCATTTCAGCGAGAAATGAAAGTCTCGGTGGAAAACATCTGAAATTTTGCTTTTCCCTAGAGCAGCACAGAGTATCTGCTGCCATCAGCATTTTAAACCTAATAGCAATATAAATATGACATCCACAGTGCAAAGGGAGGATCTGGCTGAGCTCCTCCGGCTCACAGGCAGCCGCCTCGCTGGGGCTCCACACCAAGCCCTGCCTGCAGCGTCCCAGAGACCGGCGTCCAGCCCTAGATGGTGGAACTAGGTGGTAGAAGGCTGTTCCCCGAAGTGCCTTTACTGCTCCTGGGCAGCCCGAGATGGAACTGAAAGGCATAAAGAGGGTCTTCCACAATTACCTGGAGCATGCTGACAATGTCAGGGATTGCTCTGGAGAGCTGCTCAGCCGGGGTCACAGCACCTTAGTTTGCTGTAGCTTCCCATCTCTGGCTGTGCATTAAGCAGGATAAGGAAAGTGGCCTTTGCCTACCTATCCCACTGCTGGAAGCTGCAAAGGGTTTAAAGAGGATATGAACTGCTCCATGGCGAGGGCAGCAGCCCTTCCGGTGAGATGAAAGCAGCCCCAGCTCCGTCTCAGTTTGATAAGAGAAATTTCAGAAGTGGCTGTGTCATTGCATGGAACAAGGTATCTGATTCTAGGAGCTTTTCAATTTAACAAAGACATAACAAAACCCACCAACGGGAAACTGCAGTTTCAGAAATTCAAATGGAAACAACACTTTTTAATGATAACCAACCATTACAACACATACCCAGAGAGTTGCTAACTAAACCGATATCTGAGATCTTTCTGATGAGACCTCCTGGTAGAGAAGATTCCTCTGTGGTTACCCTGTAACCAGAGCTGGAGCACTCAGCATTCCATTGGTACCTTTGACCACAAGGAAATTCAAGCCCAGAACCGAAGGCAGGTAACAGAAGCGGCTTGGTGGTGGCCTGCTGCCTGGGTTTGACCTGGAAGAAACCCACATCTCATTCATGTGGCACTACGCATCCCCAGGCGAGCAGTGTCTCCATGAGGATGCCCACGCCAAGTAACAGGAACCCCCAGAAGATACAAAATATTAAAAGAAGTCGAAGTGCCCTGGCTTCAGCTGGCAGTGTTAACTAAGGTCTCTACAGCTGAGGAAGAGAGAGATACCTAAGGACTGAAGACACTAATGTCCATGGCCTGGCTTCGTGCTCTTTGTTAGTTCACGGCTGCTGCGCAAACAATCCTCAGTGGTGTCAAGCAGGGGACATTTCTGCAAATCTGTGGCTTCCTCAAGGCATGGAGAATTTTGACCATTTTTCTAACCTGCCTCTTCCCGCTAGGGATGGGAAGGAGAGAGAGAGCTTTTGGTCTAGGGCTGCACATCGCAGCGTCTGCTGCAGTAACTGCAAGGCAGGTTGGCAAAGTCTTCCTCTCCTCCTGCCAAGCAGACCATGCCAGTAACCGCACTGGTGAAGGGTAACACCGCACACAAACCTCTCACAAGGGATTTCCTTCTAGACACCAGCTGAAGTGACGCTGCCAAGGCCCCTCCCGCACCACGAGCTGTGCTTCTCACTGGCAGGGGAACTTCACGCTCTTGCTACAGCAGCACTTGCAAATCCTTCTGTGTGTCATTTCAGCCAAGCAAGGCACATCCATCATCACCTACAAGTTCCTGAAAGGGAAGAGCCACCACAAGCCTTTCTCCGCAGCTGCTTTCTCAGAACTGGGGAGAGGCACCGCTTTGCCGAGACTCGCTTTCACAACTCCTGCCTGCGGTGACATGTCACATGTTCCCTTTCATGCCAGGAGCCCCAGAGAAAGCCTCCTTTCTTGTTTTAGATTGGCACTGCTGGACAGCAAGGCACTTCTGCAGCCTCAGCTTTCCATTCACTGGTGCTCACAGTTAAGTGACACAAATGCAAAGTTTGTGGTTTCTTCTTAAATGCAAGCACTCTCATTTCCTTATTTTCCTCTGTCTGCTAGAAGTATCCAAGGGGCCAAGGTCAGCCCAATATGAGGAAGGTGGCATAGAGTCACCAGTTAAGTTCGTCCACTGAGAGACCTGCTTTCTACAGCAGCAAAGCAGTCTCAGCATCAGAGCTTGACCATTTGGGGTTTTAGAGGGCCGTGTTCGTGCCTCTAGGACCCTCCTCAGCATCCAGCTGGAAAGGCTTAGTCGGACTGAAGGTCAGGTATGCCAGCTGGAACTGTCTGAAAAACATATATAAACACACATAGAGGATTTTTTTCTGCTTTCCACCCTCCCAAAGGCATTGGCCACCTAAGATCACATAGCTCTCCAGGTGGCAAAGTTCCGGCTTTCAGGGGAGCCCCATAGAGCACTCAAGTGCTTTCTCCCCTCTCTTCCTGCGGCCGCTGGTAGTTTCCCACTGCAAATATTAAGTCTCCAAGAAGCTGCAGAGTGTTGACTTACAGCACATTGCAAGGTTCCTACAGGATTATGCATGTGGGATGCAATTCTTGCTACTGAAGATGTGGCCATTTTTCCCCTTGCATCCCTCCATACAATACTCTGGTGAATAGGGCAAGAAGCTCTGTGTCTACACTACAGCAAGAGACTCCAATGCAAAGGGTGACTATAGGAAACATGCTTGGTGGTAAAGACAGCTGAACAGCAGGACAGGTGTCTGTAACAACTGATAAAGTTTCCATCACTAACTTTTAAGGTGACAAAAGTTTAGGTCAAGCTGAGTCTGCTACAGGGACAGCAGTAGAGAAGGGACTGGGTGGGTCTTGGGGCAGAAGATGAATCTTTCCTGGATGCTCTCAAGCCTCATTTCATGAAATGTTTTGCAATTTGGCAGCCTTGTTTATTTTACAGGACTAACACCCGCAGTGAACACAGCAGCATGTCACAGCACAAGCCATCTGCCTAACACCTCACAAGAACCACCTTTTTCTCCCCCAGTCCACTGGATTCTCAGACCCAATAACCTGCACAAGCCCCTCTCACCTGCCCCACTCCCTAGAGCAGGCAAAAAGCCTCCAGGAACAGACAAGGCAGATGACACTGTGCAGTCCCTCACGGACACAGGCTCACACCTCCCACGCTACTGCAGGAGGAGCCCTGGACCTACAGCAGATGCCCCAGAACCTTCCCTCTCTGCTCCCGCAGAGTAGGGGGAAAGCCCCACACAGGGGCAGAGCTGTAAAGCAGCCCCATCACACTGCTCTCAGTAGCGGTGATCAGGGAGACCTGCACTCCTGGGCTTCAGCGTGGCTGCTGGCGATCAATACTGTGGTGATAGCATCCAAGGTTTTATTAAGGACCTGGATGATGGGACAGAGGATATGTGGAGGAAGGCTGCAGGTGACACCAGGCCAAGCGGAGGGATCCTGGCCCTCAGGCAAGTATTGGTGCGGCCATGAGGAGCACTGGGTGCAGGCTGGGCTCTTAGCACAAAGAGAGCAAGGTATCAGAGCAAATGCCATGAAAGGCACAAAGGTGTTTGAGGCTGAAGCACACAACAGCTGAGGAAAGGCAGAGCCTGGTTTGCTCGGCCCGAAGAAAAGGGGAAAGAAAGGGGATCTTTTGCACCCTGCAGCTCTCAGATGGGGGGTTACAAAGAAGAGGTGCACAGGAAAGATCAAAAGGCAACAGGCACAGGTACAACATGACCAATTCTGACTAACAGCAAAGTAGAACTTCTCAAGGGCAGTCAGATACCAGAACAGGGAGCAGGTGCCACATCCATCTTCAGAAAAGAGTAACATGCTCCAGCTTTGAAGTCAGCCCTTCTTTGAGAGGTGGGGGTGGACAAAATGAGCTCTCTTCCAACTAAGTTACTCGGAAAGAAGCACCACTTCTCACATGACACTGTGTGGTAAGCGCAGCCCATGCCACTCAGTTTTCCCCCTGTGAAACAGGCATTGCCTTACTCAAGCCTTGGTTGCGTAGCAAGTGCCCCACTTAACCCATTTTCCTCAGCGTGGAACTGACAACAGCCCTTCAGAGCAGAAGGCTCCGTTCGCAGAGCCTTTCTCCTAGCACAAGCAAGCAGCAGACAGGTGCTTCTTTTGCCATACGTAGTATTTTGTTTCAGAACTCACATCTGTCGGAGGCTGCGTGCTTCCTTCGGACCCGAAATCCTCAGAGCTGCCCCAAAGTTTCTAGCAAACAAACTTAATGCTTTCATTTTATACCAGAAGCACAACAATTATCAGGGAAATCCCCCTCCCACGCCCCAGAGTCTGTACTTCGGGTGACTTGCTGATCTCATCACATCCAGTTACCTGGGTTCAATGTTGCTTTTAAAAACCATCACATAAAAGCCACTGGGGTCAAATTCTGCACTAAGGGCTCACTCGGAACAATTACATATACTTAAATAAATAAAAAATGGCAGCTACAAGAGGATCAGTACATCCCTAGTCTTGCACCCCACTCCTGCTCAACCATACACTGCTGTATTTCAGGAGATAAGACCTGCCAATGCACAGCTGTTCTCATCCCACCAGGCCTGTGGTTGTTCCCTGCCACTGCCTTCCCCAGCTTCTTCACAATCCTGAGTTCTTCTTCTCACCCAGACAGCCACCAATATCCATGTGGGCACTGACTCTCATTGTGCCTCTCTTAATAAGCCCATTCCCTTCAGCATCTGAGGAGAATGCAGCTGACCCATGAACACAGTAAAGCACCCAGAATGAAGCAGGTGGAATTCCCCCTTTTATACACAGATCTGCATAGCTCCCATATATAGGTGACTTCTTTTTATTAATATCTCTTACATAGGGTTCTCTTTCACCCAAAGATTCTGCAGCACTAACATACTGATTGGGTGACACTCCTGTATGTACAGAGAAGTTGCTGTGCCTCCTTGAGGAGGGTCAAGCTGCTTGCCGAGACTACCTCTTGACACAGGTCCACACAATTCCTGCACCATTGGTTGTAACTACTGCAGGACAGGGCTGAGAGAGGGGGACCAGACTGACAACTGACAGGAGAACATTACTTACTACTCTTTCTCCTCCACATTTTGGTAACTGACAAGAGAATCCTATGATAGCCAGTGTACCTCTCCAGGTTTGGCAATGCAAAGCAGTTCAAAAGACAAGGCAAAGAAGAAGAGGTCCTTTTCTAGCTTGTTCTTGCAGATTTTCTGATCCGACGTTTCCCTGATGTAACAAGAACAATGTCAGTGTGCAGAATTACTTATCTTCACTTTCCAAGGGTCCATCTTGTTTCCAAGGAAGTGAATGGAAAGGATCCCACCAAATGCACCAGAAGGTGGACAAAGCCTGTAGAGACTGTACTCAAAAGAAACTGAGAGGAAAAGAGGAAGAGACCGATTCCACATACTCACAAGTGAAAACACAAATACATCTTCTTTAAAAGCAACTCTTTCCACTTTCACATTTATTTTTTCCTAAAAAAACAGTCTTTACAAACAAATCTCATTTCTCCTTTCCAATTCAGTGGCATTGCTGCAAGCACTCCACAGCACACCGCTCTGATTAAGCGTACAAAGCGTATCACAACTCAGTCATATTTCCATAGGAAAAGGTGACTCATAACTTACATCTTCCTTGAAATGGTGACACAGGTTTGCAAGAAGCATCCCAGTGTCAAGTCCAAGGAACAACAGTGTAGTAACCTGAGGCCTGACATGCCTCCTGGCCCTAGCAGAGCAGGAGACCCTCTTTTGCTGCCAGGCGCTGGCGATGAATTTTATCTTGCTGTAGCTCCTCATGGTTTGGATGCCAGAGTTTCATGACAATTCTCTCAATGTTTAGAGCGTAGACAGTGTGTGCAGGAATAACTTCTTTGTGCACCTGGAAATACATGTTAGAAACATTTCATGCTTTCATATTGGTTTTCCTGTAACACTGAGACAGAATTGGTCTCCGCTCCAGGATGAGCGGAGAACCAGGCCTGCAGAGCAAGAACACAGACAAATCATTTGGCTGAATTTCTGTCAAAACTACAGTCTAGATCAGTTCTGGCATTACCACTGCAGCCCT
This sequence comes from Nothocercus julius, assembly GCA_013398735.1. NCBI lineage: Eukaryota > Metazoa > Chordata > Aves > Tinamiformes > Tinamidae > Nothocercus > Nothocercus julius. Next base: position 3,066,116 of record VZSV01000052.1, read on the forward strand.
GCTACAGAGGAAGAGTTCACCTTTCCTACAGCAGCTGTAAGGAAAGATGGATTTCTGCAATGCCCTGACAGAGAGGAGCAGAACAGACATCAGAGCATGGGTTGATTGTGTGTCAACAGTTAACTAATGGTGTGAATAAGCCAAAGCCATGGCTGCCAGCTGAGCTGTTAATTTGTGAGGGAAAGGAGGAAACTTGCTGGAGGAGGAGGAGACCTCCATGCATTTAAATTGTATCTGAGAGACTGGCAGCTGGTATTCAGGACAGCTAGGCGAATAGTTACCTGCAACGCCTCAAAAAGGTCATACATGTTCACTGGAGGGAGGGAAGCTGGTAGGGTGTCTCCAGAGCACGCCAAGAGTAGAGCTGCTTGCTGCTCAGCATCATCAGGCAGGGGCTGGGGAGCCAGGCTCTGACCAGCAGAAGGTGCCACACAGGTTGGAGGGCTGCAGAGAGAGCAGGCAGCAAGACTTTCCAGTTGAGGAAAAAGCAGTAGCTTTGCAAACACAGCAAGGGCTTGGTGCCCGAGTTTCACTTTTCTACATTGGTTGATTTAGGCCTTGTCTACACAAAGTTTTACCAGCTGTAATTAAGAACTTAAAAAAAAAAAAACCACAATTTAGCAAAATCAGTTCAAACTGATTCCCAGTGTCAAACCTGCTTTATAGCTGATGCTGATTGTGTCTTTTTTTTTTCAGCCAGTTTCCACCAAGACTAAACAGTAAGACACCCACAACATGAAATTAAAAAGACATGAGCAGAGCTGTCTGGAGTGGATTTTATCAGTAGTGTTTATATTGCTATAACCAAATCTTAACACACCTACGACCTCCTCACAACTGAGAGCAGCTCTGGCACAGACACACACACAATGCAAGATACACAATGTAAGCTGCTCAGCACTGACTCTTTGGAAAAACAAGATGACCTTGGAGCTCTGCTAACCAGAAAGGCTGTCCACAAACTAACACGTTTGCATGCAGCAAATGACAGTGTCAGAATCCTCCAGGACCTCACTGACACCTCATTCCTATGAGGCAAGAGGTGTCCTGGCAAACAAGGGCTCTTCTGCCCAGGCACTGCTTCACCGAGGCCAACAACTTCTGTGGCACTCACTACAGCTTCCAAACAAGTCATGATTAACAAAACATTCAGAGTGCCAGGGCACAGCTTCAAAATATGATGCACAAGTGCAGGCAAGGAAAAAATTAGGTTAAGTATTTCTTCGCTGCTGAGAAATCCCCACATCTTTCCTCCCATTTAGCAGTACGGCCCTCTGTACTGCTACTTTCTTGATGCGTGAAAATTAAATAGCATTACTAACAGACCCTGTTAGATAGAAAGAGGAACTGAACAACCGAATAGCTTCAGGGCTAGCAAATTACATTTGAAGTTAACAGCTTTCTGAGCTTCCTTACCATTCAATTAAATTATTATAAGCAACAACACTGTTCTTCAGATAGGGCTGAGGGTTAACATTGCTTCCAAAGGCATATTTGAAGTGGCCATCTCGCAGACGATAGGCTTTTCTCCTGGATATTACAGACGTCAAAATATCCTTAAGGTGGTTCTGCAACAACAACATTTTTGTTACTCATGCCAACTTGCTCATCCTATCAAGCTACTGCTGTGACAAGCACATTACCACCTGGCAAGACAGAAGTAGTGCTGCTACAGCAACAAGGACCTAAAGATGCAAGGGAACAAAGATTTGGACAGGACACAGTGTGTTCTAACTGCCTGAAACAGGTACATAAAAGAAAATCTGACAACTCAACATTCCTTCACCGGGAAATGGCTAGACAAAGCCACAGCCAACCTGATTTATTGCAGGGGATAGTAAGCCCTAAAGGAGACACGGGACTGAAGACCTCTGGTGCTCCTCCTTCCAGCCAACAGTTCTGTGTTTGAACTTCCAGTCCATCTTTGGAACATCACCTGCCTAATCATTACATTACATGACAATCATTAGTCTTCCTTCTGCTTTATTTTTGTAAACCAGCAAGGTTTCAAGTCAGTAGTTCATTATATTTTACATAGAAACATTATCCTATTTATAATGAGAAAATACAAGGAGGGCACTGTGTATTAGCCCACGACATGTAGTTTAACATGTGAAATGCTGTTTCCCATGTCAAAGAGGTCTCTTAAATGCCAGGAAACCCCCAACTGCAGATCTCAGAGTAAATGTTACACTCACACTGGAATACTTGCCCTAGAACTATAGCAAAAGAGCCACTTACTCTCTTTTTCAAACTGTGCAGGGGCCTTGAAACTGTGGGAGAAGCAGCACTCCGAGGAAAACAAAACAGGTAATGCTTCTTAATCGCTCCAGGATGGGGAATTCAGGTCAGCCTCTGAACTGTGACTCAGGGAAACCACCTATAAGCCAAAGCTCCAAGTAATGGTGGCATCGTGTGGCCCTGACTGAAACATGCCAGGTAGCACACTACTGATGGCCAAACGCACCAGCAGCAGGTTCCTTATCTGCCGGTATTACAATCCTGTCACTTCACTTCCAGAGAGATACTATTAAAAATAATTCATTACAGGCAAAAAGAATTCTTTGAACTGGAGCTGCCATTTTGATCATGCTTTTAAATGACAGAAACAGAATTTTCCAAACCAACCACTCAAGTGTGCCTAGAGCTCTTCATACACAAATATTTCTAAATTAAAATTTGTGGGCACAAATCCAAGACTGTGTGTCAGTGATGCCACAGGTCAGGATCAGAATCAAAGGGATTCCAATTTCTCCTGTGGCAACTGAAAAATCAGAGAAACAGGTTCTTCCCCCCACCACCAGCAATGACCTTAGGTCCATCCTGAGCACACAGTGACTGTCTTGTTGCTGGGGTAATGCAAATGTCACCATTGCCCAGCCTCACCTCTACGGCATAAACAACAGCCGTCACTGCTTCCTCGGTGACATTGTCCAGTCCGTGCTCATAAGCAGTTACAATCATCCTTCCTTCTAGCTGGCCACGCGTAGGAAGCATCATAGTGTGGGAACACAGCTTCAAATCGTCATCCTCCTGAGGATCCTTTGCCACAAATTGCTGGGCTCCAGATAATGGATTCTGAGGCTGGAACCGATGCTGTTAAAAAAGAGAAACAGAATATTAGAACATACAAAGAGATATGTGTGGTCATATCTCATTTGGTTCATGCAGCCAAAACCTCCTTTCTCCAACTGGACAGAATGTGCTTACGGAAATACGTAGCAGGACAAACAGAGCAATATTTACCACTCCCCATTCCTCCCCAAAATACCCTCCCAAACTCCAAAAACTTGTAAGTTAAGAACTCCCTAAGCCAGTGCTGGTGTCCTTTTATTTAACAGGCCGTGAACTTGTCTAATAGCCTCTTAAACCATCTGAGTCTCTAGTGTCCACAATATCCTGCATGAAGATATCCCACACTAACTAAACCCTCCATGAAGAGCCATCTCCTCTGGTTTGCTCTTCACTCCTGCTACTTTCTGCTGATGCTTCTACAATTCCCAAATGTGCTCACTCTTCCTTTTATCTCTCTTCACCTATGCAAGCCAATCACGATTTTACAGACATGCTGAAGAGTTCTCACCTATGTAGTCACTTCTTGTTCAGAAGCCTTTTGCTTTTGGACAATAAGGGTATGTATTAATTACCAATTGCACAGTCTCCTACCAAGATAAGACCATGGTTCCTAAGCTTGTGTGATTCTCCAAGGTCCAAATTACCTTTCATAAAAACCTATGGCTTTAGATGCAATAGGCCACCATATTCCAGGTTGGATTCTGTACTCTGGACTTTCACATCCTGTTCTAAGCAGCACTCTGTTACTGAACAGCCACTGTTTCAGAGACAGAAGATGGCTATTGCACGGGACTAACTCTATTTGGAACAACAAAAAGAACCTCACCATGCAACTCAAACTCATACCACAGGGTGGCAACCCACAGTTCCTAGGCCATGCACATTCCAGTATAACTCCCTTTTACAGCTAGCAAAGGGCTTGTGGTAGCTCAATCCCCAGAAAGAGGGGAAAAAAACAGGAGTTGCTGAGCCTTGGTGCAAACAACTACTCAGTGCAGGCTTGACCCACAAGAGAACGAGAGGATGCTTGCTTATGAAGTACTCCCAAAACTCCTATTCCTCTACTCTGCAAGGCACCAAAAAAAATCTCATTCCTCTGAAACAAAAATTCCCATCAGGTTCTTATAGGGCATCATGATAAACTCATAAGTGAAATATAAACAACAAGAACAGAGTTAAGTGGATTTCTGATGTCTCGGTTTCAGGAGAGAAAGGGGAACTGCTTTGTTCAAAGGACAACGTGGCATTTAAGTCAGAGTGAAAACCAATCCACCTACTAATAACATTAAAGATTTTCATCCCAGTAATTCTGAAGGCTTTCATTACAGGAAAGCTACATTCCTGTATGCCTGGAGGGGAAAAATTCCACCCCCCCCTGCCCCCCCAAAAAAGCGACAACTCCAAAAGGAACAAGGTTTGAGAAATCAGAAGCTAAATGGAATGAAACTGTGGTCATTCACACAGTTGTAATTCTGGTCTGTGAAGGAGCTATTTAGGAACATTAGGGCAACTAAGTCCACAGTGCTGAGGAATTCCACTCATATCAGACATGTTACACTACTTACCAAACATTCCAGAAACGTGTATGAACACCTACTAAGAATGTGACATAATGAGGGAATGTTCAAGTAAACCAGATTCTAAGTCTTCCATCATGTTCAGCATGGTGCTTATCAAACTCTCCTTTGATCACTGCAACTTCTCAGCAATAAGCCAGCAATCTTAGACTGCTGTGACAACTCAGGTCACAACTGCAAGCAGCACGAAGCATTTTTGCAGTTCCTGGAATAAAAGGTTTCACAACTTTGACTTTTAGGTGTTCTTCCATGATCTTTCTAGTGTGTTAAAGTCAGGACACACTGTAGCCTTCTGCAGAAAAGCTTTCACATGAGAGCAGCAGCCACTGCCTCCCAGCTCCTGTTCTAGCTCAGAACCAGTGTGACCTGCCATTTTACGTGAAACCACCCCAACAGCAAGGAAAACCACACTGTGCGGACCTCGCCATCTTCGAGACTAATCCAAAGAGCTAAGACCAATTGACCACACTTACATCAAATTTTTGTCGAACTGAAGAAATCTTTTTCTTTCCTTTGGGCTTTCCAGGTTTAGTTGCAGAGCCACCTGGCCATGGCAGAGATCCCGCACCTTCTGTAAATTGGGTGTTGGGGAAGGAAAACAAACAAACAGTTGTCAGATGTCACATTTTAGAGTCAATAAGATTCTGTCACCATGAAACACCCTAACTTGAACCTCCCCGCTAGGCTCAAAACCCTCAGCCATGAGGCAGAGGAAGAGAGGAAGAGCTTCTCAGGGCAGAACTCTTTCAGCTGCCCACCCCCATCCTTTGCTAGCCCATTGACTCAAGCCCCCTCCTCAGCAGAGATTTCTGTCGGCACACCACAAAAACTAATGGTAGAAGGTGAGATGAACAGTAACCCAGGAAAGCCAAGAGAAAGGAACAAGTCAAGTTCTGTCAAAAGAACAGCAGGTACTTGCCCAGAGGAGCAGTCTTGGGTTAGGCCGGATGCTAGCCAGGGCACTAGAGAAAACTTGACTCATTACACCTGCCCTTACAGTTCCCCATCACCTTTAGCAGGCTTTGTCTTGGATTCATTAAACACCAAGGACAATCGTTCCTGTTGCACTTAAGCAGAAAAGCTAGGGTGGGAGAACTGCAAAGGCCCCAGAATCCAGGAGCAGGATGACACCAATACGAACAGCGAGCTTGAAAATGTAACTGGCAGGCAGCAAGGGAGGACATTGTACAAAACCAAGAAAAATAAATAGATCTGGCCACATCACTTTCAGGATATCGCTCAAAAAAGTCCACTCTATGTTGTCTGATAGCAAACTACACCTACAGCAGGCCAAGTCATGTCTTGTAATCACACAGCTTTGGCAAGGATCATCTAGCAGATTCGACTCCAAGAGGTTTACAAGATTTGTATCTAAAAGAGAATCGTGCACATCTGTGAAGAGATCAGATCTGATGCCTACATGCTTGCTAAAGGCAAAAATAAAGTTGTGCTTCTGACATCCCAAAGACTGGACAGCCCTCTTGTGGCTACTGCGACAACCTCTACTTTGCTTTACTATTACTTGCTTCCTTTGATTTTGCACAGGAAAACAACATCCTGAGCCCCTGTCATCACAGCCTGCCAAGGCACAAGACCAACTTCACAGTCTGCTCGCCCCAGACTCCTGCAACTGTATCCAACTGTATTCATAAATATGATTATACTGCAGCCCCCTATGCCTAGGGGTGAGGCTGGCAGCAGTCCTCCACTACATGTAGCCTCACACAAAATCCAAGAGTCAATTTCAGGGAATTGCAAGACAATAATCAGACCTCCTCCCAGAAACACAAAACTGATGCCACTCTCACTATTCATCAAGAACATCCTCCTAGCAATGCAGCACGGGAAAGCTGCTACCAACAACTAACAGGGACCACTCCTGCCCTCAACTGAAATCTCAAGATTAACACTGTAGAATTTAATCAAAATATCACTTTTCCTCCAAGATACTTTGCTCTTCAGAGAAAGATTTCTTCTTTCCTTCTTTCCTGCATACTGGGTCAGGTCCCTTTTAGGAAGAAGGAGTTTGGCATGTTAAGTACAAAACACAGAAACTGGCCCACCCGTTTCAAAGCTTCCAAGCATAAAAGCACCTTATCAGCTTGGAATCTTACCCTCTCCAGGTCTTCCCTCCTTGTCAGAGGTCTCACAGCTCTTTTACAGCCTCACTTACAAAAGTATTCTTAAACATGTGCTTGGATTAAAGTGGAGCAGTTGGAGACAGAAATCACAGAATCACAGAATGCTTAAGGTTGGAAGGGACCTCTAGAGATCATCTAGTCCAACCCCCCTGCACATGCAGGGTCCACATGCAAGGGAATCCTTTTGCAAGCAC
>VZSV01000052.1:3073972-3092623 GCA_013398735.1 Nothocercus julius
TAGTTGTCCCTTAAAGCAAAACCTAAAGGCTGCTCTGATGCAATAAAACACTCTTGTTTATCCAGGCAAGAGTTTTAACTCTCTGAACCAACTCTTAGTTGGCCCAAGATTACTAGTAAATACACTAAATGCTTTCATCACAAACTCAAGTGCTTAAGTTTTATTAACTTTTAGCTAATGAGGAAGGTAATCAAGTGAGATATATTAACTCAAGAAATCTCGCTATCTTGACTGCGTGCAATTTTCCACATACACGATAACCTTACTTAGCAAATGCATGAAAGTTGCTTGGTTTTATTCTTGAAAGAATTTATCTCAAATTAAAAATCCAGACAAACTCAGACAAGCACTTCTGAAAATGTCGTTAAAAAAAGAATACCAAAGAAAACAGATTTTCTGTTTTTTGTTAGGGGATATCTGCTACACCATTCAGGCTAATAGAGCCAACTTGAAACCAGCACTAAGGCAGTTCTCAGTATTTTAGATAACGTGTTTCTGGGAAGTTCCTCTCACTTTCAGGCACTACCCAACCTCCCAGTTGCTGCAACTGGGTGCCACTCAAATGTTTTTTGGATGCCTTTACACCAGGGTGGAGGGACTTTTATCACTTATCTTTGACAGGTCTACGATTTTCCAAGCAGCGCTTCCTCAGGATCCTGCTCAGTCTTCAGTGGGAGCTGAGCATACCTTAAAGAAAACTGATCATTCTTCACATGAGAGCTGTCCCTCCTCACCATTACCAAGCCCTGAACATCCTGTGGCACACAGTTTTAAATTGTAATTGAAGTTTGTGTGACCAACAGCCTAAGCACATCAGGGGTGAAATGGAGAGACTTCTATCTTGCCAGAGGGTCACACTCACCCAGTGTTCAAGGATAAGCCCATGTAGAACCACCATTATCAGATGTACCAAAATTTGGATAAGATTGGTTTGCTGGCATTCTATACCCGTCAAACCATACATTCTGCAAAGCTTCCTATTCTAAACACTACCATATCAGGCATGCTTATAACACTGACTCCTCTTTTCTTTTAAATTTAGTATGAAACAGCATTTTAAAGATGAATTTTTCCTCCCTGCCTCTCATGATGATGAAAACTACATGCATCAGCAACACCTGTGGTAACATGCCAAGCACATCAGGTGTGCTTCTTTAAAATTACTAGTTGCCATGAATCACAAAGTGAACACCTTTGCATATAATAGACAGTGGCGGAAAGAGGATTCTTATTAGCTTTCCTCTTTTTAAAAAAAAAAAAAAAAAACACATCAGATGGGTATCAAGGAAAAATATCTCTAGACGTACCATCCAGTATCCCATTTGTACTGAACTTGCCTGGATTTGCACACACAACTCACGAAGGAGACTGTCTGTACAGGAGACTGTTTAGTAAAATACATGTGTAATAGCCAGTTAGTGAGGGCCCGGACTGAGGTGTCTCTGCACAGATCAGCTCCAGAATCCTTAGAAGAATTGGCATAGATCTGACAACTGAGATCAAAACAGACCAGCTCCAGAAGAGACTGCTCAGCAGTTAACAGGACGTGCTTGTAACAAAATGTGTCTTAGAAGCACGGACATGAACAAACTGATATGTTTTCAAGATAGTTTGTGCAGAACTGCAAGCATCAAGTCAACAAAAAAGCCTTCCTGAAAGCACTGGAGGTCGCCAGCTAGTCAGCACTTAGTAAGATAACGGCTCAGCTCGCAGGTGCACTTGGCTACACACTGTTGAAGTATTACAAAGCAGAGCTCTTCAAGAGCTCTTGGAGAAGCTAGGCTTGAATAGGACAAGCAAAGTCCTCACAAGGGCTTGAAATTTTGAAAGGTAATAAAGAACGAGTAGTTTTTACAGCATGTGGAAGGTACCTGGGCAGCACAACAATGCTTTTTGCTGAGGCTCATTTTTAATCACATTGCTAGACACCTAGAGAAACTTGAAAATGTAAAATGCTGAGTGAGCTTTTAGTACCACAGGTTCAGAAAATGGTTGGAAAGTGCTTAAAGAAAACAACAAACAAAAAGCAATGCCCAGTCACGGCATATATGAAACACATAGTACTCAACATGCACCAGGGGAGCTTCACTGTATTAATGCCTTATTTCTATACCTTAAGTGTCCACTGATGTCTACCATCTGCCAGCGTGTAGGACAGGTTAAGCCAAAGAACAGCGAACAGTCCCAGACTGTAAGTGCATTTTGTCATTAATGCTGTGAACTCTGGGACAGAAGGCCACGCCCTGGCACCCAGGCAGATATTCATAAAGGGTCCCAAGGAAGGAACAGGCGTTGGGATGCCAAATTTCAGAAGCACAAGACAAATTATGTTGCGCACACAGTGTTTTACAGGAGTCACAGAACACCAACATATTCTCATCAAGAAAAAGAGATTTTTTTAAAATAGAAATTAAACAATGTTAGTTCCTAACTTCAAAGAAAGTCTTATTTTCACTAGAAAACACTGAAAGCTCACAGCATTAATTTTTGTATCCAAGTATTTTATGGAATACCACTAGGATATAACCACTAACAATCATCATTATAGAATGAAGTGTCTTTTGTCTAAAGATTTTCAGATATGGGGCATTGGTACACACTGCTGTTTCGGTTAAAACTCAGCAGAATTGCTACTCTTAACATTGTTTTATAATCCAGCACTGTAAGGCACAAGTAACAAGCAGCCAAACTTAGACATAAATTTTCTGAATTACACGAGTGCAGCCAGCAAAAGAGAACCAGACTGGGACTCAAGATGTGGTGCCTGGAAAGCTCAGGACAAAGCAATTTCTGAGACAGCAAATAGTATTTTATTATCCCAGCTGGTACACTGAGGAACCCTTATGACTCTTGTCATAAGGGATAAGAGTTCTTGTTGCCATAAACTTGGCATTTTTCCTTCCTCCAGCTACATCAGGCATTCTCTCAAAGCCTCATTTCTCAGAGGTCTCATTTCAGCCTGTCAGCTACATTCTCTCCCTAACCACACTGCATTTTCACATTCTAAATTGCAGCTCAATTACCCCCATCTAGAGATCTGATATGAACAACATTCTGTTCAATCTTCAAGAGTTGCCACGCTGACAACAGACTTTCTAAACATGTAGAGAGTTAAAAGCTGAATTATCACAGCTGCAGGGGGCTGAAGTAATTGGCTATGGCTCAATTAAGCCTTTTCTGTAAGCATCCACAGTAAGCATTTTTCTATCAGATAGATACTTGATTCCAAGATCATCAGGAAAATCAGCTCCTCCATGATATTATCCCCATCATAGAGGAGTACAAAAAGTATGACCAAGGCCAAAAGAAATAGGAAACAATAAGCAAAGCAGTATCTCCCTTCACAGTTAAGCTCTTAGCACTGCAACCCAACAATTACCCAATCTAGAAACCAAAGCAGAATATTGCAAACGAGCAGAGTCTGCAATCAGGAACGCATCTTGCTTATAGAAGTATTTCTACTCAAGTCATCTGGATCACTATTACTTAACACAACTTCTACTACATGGCAAAAAGAACATGCATATTGAGACCCATAGAGTTAGTTTTTTAAGTAGTTTTTAAGAACACTACTAAACACAGATGTGTGAAAACTCTGCTATTTGTTTATTTTAAATGAATCTTCTTGGGACTTACCTGGTGCAGAAACCAAGATTTGGCATCGGGTAAGGATAGCCAGGAGGAAATCATTGTGAGAGTGGACTGCATAAAGACAGACATTTCATTAGCAACATAGCATGCAACAATCTCAAAAGGAGCTCACTATGCCTTTTTATTTGTTTTCTTCATTTGACCCCTAACCCCTGCGGCAGAAGCTTTTCACCCTAACAAAAGGTGTATTTCATGGCACAAAAAGGTCACTTCTGGCCACTTCACCACATGAGTTACAGGAATCTATTCTTAAAATGGACAACATGAGAAACCCAATGTATTCAACCAGCGAACATCCATTTCCCCTTCTCCCAGGGAAATTCCCAGTAGCACAGCTTTTGGTTTCACTAAGAAAAAAAAACTCAAAACAAGCAGAAATAATGCAAAACCCCATGAGGGCTGGCACCAGGAAGGTCAAGCTTCCTGACAGGATGCAGCTTCCTAGTAGGGCAACTGAAACGTGAAAGGATGTGCTGGGAAGAGCAAAGATGAACTCCAGAGAGGGGAGCGGGGGGATGAGGGCCACTCCCCGGCAGGAAGGGCCTCGGCATCGGGGCCGCCACCGCTCACCGTTGTCCTGCGTGAGCAGCCGCCGCGCCTCCAGGTCGAACTCCTCCTTGCTGATCTTCTGCTTGAACCACAGCTTGAGGTTGGCCCAGTACCTGCGGGCGAGAGGAGCTGCGTCACCAGCAGCCCGGCCCGGCCGGGCGGAACCGGGAGCGGGCCCGCCGCGGAGCGGCGAGGCGCGGAGGCCGCACTCACTGCTTCACGTTCTCGCCCAGCGCCTCGCTCAGGCTCTTCTTGGCCGCCTCCAGCTCGCTCACGTAGGTCGCCATCACGGCCGTCGCCTCCAGGGGGACTCACGGACCCGGCGCCGCCTCCCGCCGAGCCGCAAAGCATCACGGGAGCCACGTGACACACGGCGGCGGGGGGGAGGGGGCGCGGCTTGGCGCAGACGCAGGCCCCGCCCCCGCGCCCCGGGCCGCGCGCGCCGCTCGTGCCGTGACGTGACGCGACGCGGCCGCCGCCACAGGCAGAGGCAGAGGCAGAGGCAGAGGCGCAGCCATGCCGGGGCTGCTGCTGGGCGACGAGGCGCCCGACTTCGAGGCGGACACCACGCACGGCCGCATCCGCTTCCACGACTTCCTGGGAGACTCGTGAGTAGCGGTCACGGCGCGGCGGGCGGGCCCCCGGCATGGCCTGGGGGTCCCGGGAGCTCCTGGAATTGGGATCCCAGAGATCCCCAGGATCGGGTGCCCCAGGATCGGGAGCTCCCCGGATTGGCATCCTCTGGAGCTGTCTGGGATCGCGTGTCCTGGGACGGCGAAACACGCCCCCCCAGGATCGGGATCCATAGGGGTCCTCTGAGAGTGGGCGCCTTGGGTTCTCCTGGAGTTTCCTGGGGTCCCCCAGAGATCTCCACATCAAGTGCCCCAGGAGCCCAGGAACAGATTCTCCCGGGATTGAGATTCTCTGGAGCTTCCTGGGATTGGGTGTCTTGGGAGCCCGGGATCCCCCAGGATCAGGATCCCCAGGAGCCACCAGCATTGGGATCCCCTAGAGCTGCTTGGGTTCAGGTGCCCTATGTCCCCATCCGTCAGGATACCCAGGAGCCTTTTGAGATCAAGTGCATTGGGATCCCCTGGAGTCTCCCATGCTGGGAGCCTCAGGATCCCCAGGAGCTCTCCAGGATCAGATGCCCTGTGATTCCTCGGTATTGGGAGCCCCTGGAAGGCTCCCCCGCGTGCAGAGCCACAGGAGCTAAAGCACCTTCCCGTAGGGTGCTACATGGGAGCCCCCAGGGCTGGGGGCCCCTGCCCTGGGTTGTCTGGGGAGACTCCAGCCCAGCCGTTTCCCTCTGCGCATGGAGGAGAAGCCGTGAGATTCTGAACAAAAACCCATCTGTTTCCCCGGATCACATGGTGAAATGTTCCCAAAGAGCCTGGCGGGAGGCGGGGGCTTCCAGCACTTGTTCTCAGTCTGTGCTGGATAAGTAATAAGTTCCCATGATGTGATTTACACAGTACAAGCCCTCTGGTGTTTCCTCCTCGCTGACTTCTGTTAACTTTTCTGATCTCTCCTTCAGCTGCCTGAGCTCAGAACGAGCAAGTCTGGCCCAAGTGAAGGGAGATGTTGAACCAGAAGACAGGCCATGGCTTGGCTCCACGACGTGGTCTATCAAATTACAGACCCGCTGCTTTAAGCTTTGTGGCCCATTCCAACCTGTGCTCCCTCAAGAAGGAACACGTGTTCTGGGAGGATACCAGGCAGGTCCATATTGATAGCGCCAGGGCCAAGCCCCTGGACCTGCCCTGGGCAAGTCATGGCGAAGCTCTGTGACCATTCCAGGCACTGTTTTCCCCACAGCTGCACCGTGATCAGAGCAGAGTGTGGATATTGCTCTCCCTTTTCAGTCCTGTGTCTGTTTTTTGGCTCCCAAGTGCTGCAGCTGAATGCTGAAAAGCCAAGTGGACTTTTTAATTTCTAGAAGTGTAACAAGGAAGTGCTGTACAACTCCTTCCTGCAAGGGTTTGGCTGATGTTCTGAGTTCAGGAAGCATCCCTGTGATAGCATAGCTCTTATCCAAGGCTTTCATTGCCTGAAATCAGGGTGAGTCAAGTACTTGGTGAAATACATCTATCCCACCCGTCGTGAGCAGGGAGAGCTCAGCATGGACAGAGCAGATGATTTAAGGGAAAGGGAATGACCTTAACACTATCCTCCAGAGGAGAAGGCTGTTTACTGCTCAGTTTGAATAGCAATGTAGGACACACGCTCCCGAGGAGGTGGTTTTATTCTGCGCTTGGAAAGCTGGGCCTCGCGGCTTTGGCCTGGTGTCAGGGCAAGCAGTCAGCTCGCCTCTGAAACGAGCCCTTGTAGCCCGCGCGGAAGCTGCAGGATCTCCTGCAGCTTTCGAAACTGCTCGTTCGGTCGTAGTGGCACTCTTTGCTTTCTAAGGATTGATTTAAGAATGGATTTTGGCATGTCAGCTGTGCCCACTCCCAGGTGGGAGGCATGAAGGAGCGTGGCCTTGTTCACTGCACACAGATCAGCCCCGGGCAGCGTGAGCGGAATAAGAAGGCAGGTCTGTGCCAACCTCTGCGTCTGGTCTTTTGGGATGGTGTTTGTGGCAGCCCTCCCAGTGCACGCTCTGTGAGGCTGGGGCGGCCGCTGCGCTTGTGTCCTGCACCGGTGGCGAGGCCGGCACGGGCTCCTGGCGGTGCTACCAGTGTTTCCTGAGTCACCGTAGGGAGCTTACTGGTGTCGGCAAGCGGGAGAGTCAGGATACGTTAGCCTTGGCGGCAGTCACGCACAAGGACCTCTATGTGCGCGTCCTGCCCTTGGGGATGACGCTGGTCTGGGTGCCAGCCCGTTGGCACAGGGCTGGCAGGCAGGACCAGCGGAGGGAGAAGGTGCTCCGAAAACGTGGAGGCCCCTCTCCGGGGAGCCTGAGCATGGAGCAAAGCCAGACCTGCTGGGACAGCCGGAGCAGCGTGGGAGCCCAGGCTGGCCGTGGCACTCAGCTCAGGTGTCACATACGTCCCTTGTGAGGGAGCCCACGTGTGTATAGACGTGTAAGCGAGCCGAGGCAAAGCTCACCCGAGTCTGAGCCTCTCTGAGCCCGCCCTGCAAAGCCACACAGTGCAGGCACGATGTCCTGCAAAGCCTCCTGCTCCATGCCTGGCACAAGCAGGGGTCTGGCACGGCGCTGCGGGGACATGCTCTCTGCAGGGCTTGGCACGCTCGGTGCGGCCTTCTCAGCCCCCTCCTTTCGGCATTGCAGAGCTGGGCAAACAAGATAAAAAGGAAACCTGTTAGCTTAAATGAGGAAACAAGGTGTTGCTTGCAGAGCTTTTTAGAACTGGCTGTTCCAGCCTAATCATGCACCCAGCAGACTTCTTGGCCAGCATCTACTCAGCAGTTTGCTGCCTTTTTTTTTATTCGCTGCCTCGTGAGTTCATTAAGAGCCAGGGTGATTACACAGCTCTCAGAGCTGCAGGGTACCTGGCTTCATCCCTCTGGCTCTATTTGCTAACCACTGAATCAGGACTTACTTCAGCTGCTGTGACACACAGCTGCATTTACTGACCACTGGGGCCAGGAGACAAGCTGTGCAGTAAGCCCTGCACACACTGAGCTATGGTTTGCATAAAAATGATGCAATTCCTGGGCAGAAATTTTTAAGTGCTAGGGCCTGGCTTCGTATTAGCTTCTGAAAGCTCCTGAGAGTTACAAGCTGGTCTGTCATAAGCCACAGGGATTCCAGCTAATTGCAGCACAGTGTTGTGATCAGAGGCCTGGCAGACACAAGTCCTGTTCCCATCTGGTTGCTGGCCATAGTAAGCTGTGCGTATTGCTGCCTTTCTCTGTGCCTCAGTTTCCTCATCTGTAAAATGGGATGAGTAGTGTTCACCTGCTTTGTAAAGCCTTCAGAATCCACTGATGGCAATTGCTGGGCAATAGCAAGGTGACGGTGTTGTTAAAGCTCCAGCCATAATGTAATGTTGACTTCTAGCATCCACTCTTCAGTGATTAATTCTTAATTTTTAATTAAGTACATTTGGAAGTTCACAGCAGCAGCTGAGCTAAGGTCTGGGCCTATCCTGTTCCTTTAAGTTGCCTGATATAAATGGGTATTTTTCCTCATGGTGATTTATGAGGTGCACAGTGTAGTAAAGATGAGCTTTATAAACCAGGAATGATCTTCACAATAACTTGACCTGCAGGTTGGCACCTGTGTCATCTCTGGAGGCTGGCACAATACATATGTCTCTTTCAGAGCTTGCTCGCGTGGCATCGTGTCCATCTCCCCTTCAGGAAATGTGGGCTATCCCAACGTCTCTTGAGTAGGAGGGAGGCTTGCGAGGCTCGTGTTTGTCAGAGCACAATGAATGGGGCTTCTCTTGTGAAAACTTCCAGGGCTAGGGAAGCCGCTCCCGGGCCAGGATTTCCTTCTCCACTTAGCAGGGGGACAGGCTGTCCCTTAGCCGTTGCATTTGGCCTCTGTCCAACACAGCACGTCCACACTGTGACCTGGAGCAGCAGCTCCCTCTCATGCAGTCTCCTGTCCTCTCCTTTTCAGATGGGGCATCCTCTTCTCTCACCCCCGGGACTTCACACCCGTGTGCACCACAGAGCTGGGCCAGGCTGCGAAGCTGGCGCCGGAGTTCAGCAAGCGCAACGTGAAGATGATCGCCCTCTCCATCGACAGTGTCGAAGACCACCTCTCCTGGAGCAAGGTACAGGGCACGGGGAGGCCAGAGGAGCATTACTTACACCAAAGACCAGAGGAAAGGCCCACAAGAGATGAGCACAGGCTGGGATTAAACATCTTCTGAAGTCTATAAGATTTGAATCCTAAAGCATACAGGATAGGGGATGCTAAAATTCAAAACAGGAACAGTAGAGAGGTCTGCACAGGTACCCCACTTTTTGGAGCAATCCAAAAGTTGGCTCAAGCTCATGTGTTTCCCTCTGTGCAGCTAACAGGTCTAGGAAACAAGACATACAAAGTAATGCTCTTGGACGTGCTCTTGTGACAGGCGCTTTGGAAACTCACTGGGATATAAACACCAAGGCACATTCGTTAGGACTGGTTTACAGTTCAGTTAAGCGAGCCTGGTGTGTCAGCGAGTACAGCAGACCCCCAGTGCACTGATGCTTTGCAAGAAGAAGCCGCTACCACCGCTCCCCTTCAAACACCAACAAGGGTAAAACACTTGTAGAGTATAGAGGCAGTGCCAGTAGCTCAGAGGAACGTAGTCTGTCCATAGACTCTAAAGAAGCTCTGCAGTAAAACAGGAAAGTAAAGGCATGAGAACTGAATAGCTTCAAAGGGTGCAATTCATGTCCAGACAGGGAAGAAAGAAAACAAATAATAAGCAGGGGCATGTTGGACATGTTAAACATAAAACCACAAGGAGGAGAGTGTTAAATATAAAACCACAGTAAGGGAAAAAAAAAAAAAAAAAAAACTTGCTAAAGGAACAAAAAAGAGACTAATGAAAACCTTATAATGGAGCTTCAGCAGTGGTGTGCTGCCAGGGAGTCTCACTGCAGCACTGACAGGTGACAGGGATGCAAGATGAGCATTTCATAAACATAAAGTCAGAGTAACAAAAAAAAAAAAAAAAAAAAAAACTGAATAGGTGAGTTATCAGCCTCCTGGTTAACTCCTGAACTTAGGACATTTTGACATGATTTGGAGGGGTCTGGTGATGCTTGTGTGCATTGAGAGAGGTGGTAAAGAGGAGCAACTTCCCCACTCAAACGTTAGTTCATGTTCGAGAGTTCATGTTTGACTTGCTGTAGAAATTGCCCAGTCACTCCCCATTGCTTAAACTGGCCTTCGTACCTTTGCTTAAATTGGCCGTGCTGAATGGAACACGGCAGATGTGATGCCAGAACTACCAGCTGAGTTAGCAGATGAGTTTCATTAAGCATAACAGAAAAATTTTGATTTGGCTTTTGTAAGGCAACCTCATCTCCCGGTATGTCAAAGCTTTGGAAGAGCCGTAGGGGTGTTGCTGACTATAAAAATCCGTGAATTTCCGAGAATCTTGAATGAAATCCACTGTGAAAGGGAAGGCTGTCTTGTCCATTCTTGTTGTGAGATGGGAAGAAGTGATAAGTGTGTCGAGGGAGGGAAGGCAGCATCGAGCTCCCCGAGGGTCTGCAGGGAGGTGAATGGTTGAGCATACTCAGATGATCCGGAAAAGAGGTGAACAACGAGCCGAGATTGCTGATGTTACAGGATTATTCAGTGTGGCCTTGGGTAAAACCCAGAGTTGCTGAACAGCTTCCAAGTGCTGACTGATGTGAGACAGAACAACAGGTTTGGAAAACCTTCCAGGACAACTGCAGAGGAAGGCGGAGGGCAGCAACATGAGCTGTGCATCACTGCTTGAACTTTCCATCGGTGTAGGGAGAAGCCTTGGAGACAGAGGTTTAGAAATGTCACCTCGGGATCTGTGACAAGGAGAACTGTTAAATGCAGCTAGAGCAAACGTTCAAATTGGCGTGGATAAATTTGTAGCCTATTTGACTCTCTCGTGCAGCCTGTATTTGAAATTGCCCATCTCACAGACTACAGGGGAACAAGGAAAGGTCTAGATGCAGCACGCAGAGTGGGGAAAATGCTGCTCAGAGGTTTGGAATAGGCGAATGCCATTTGTTAATATTGTTGCACACGTTTGAAAAGCTAGGAATGGTCCTTGACAAAGCAAAGAAGAGCTTGAAATAACACAGGCAAAGAGAAAAACTAGGAAGGCAGCTTGTAAGGCCTGCTGGAAGTCTGAAACCGTGGCCAGTGCCCCAAGGCTTCTGTCCAACCATGGAGAAAGAAAGTTTGAACTGACATGTACCAAGACCTAGCAGCAGATGCCTGTCTGGACAAGAGAAGTCAGCATTAAATGTCAGGCTGAGGTGGAAAAACTGCAGCTTCTTTCCCTAAATCTCAGCCTAGAGAGAAGTCCTTGAGACAAGCAAAGCTTTTTGCAGTTAGATTTCTATATGACCTTCTTCTGTGGCCATACATTCTCTTTGGATGAAGCTACTAGCAGTACCGAGAGGAGGAAGCTGTTTTCATCCAGAGCACAGCCTGCAAGAAAGCAAATGGGCAGCAAGGAATGGGTGGCTAAAAGTCTACATGAATCAACAGAGAAACCTCTGCTTAACCAGTGCACCTGCACCAGGCAGGGGCACCTGCTCTGTGGCACACAGAGAGTCGTATTCTCCTGTGAGCCTAGCAGTCACTGCAGAGGTGATTGGCATGTGCTGCTCATGTCAGAGGAGGTTTCATTGCTCTCTTTAGTCACTAGTGCATTAGTCTTGGTGAGTCAGGGGTGAATGAATCTTCCTCGCAGTGTCTGGTTTCAGCTTGGACTCTGGAAAGAAAAATAGTTCATAGGGAAGTGAATGACCCTGGGTGTCCTATTGCACAAGAAGATAGGGTTTATGGCACTGTTTTGTGCAGAGATCCTCCAGGTGATGAAGTTACGTGCATTTTGGAATGAGTTATAATCAGCAGGATTTGATTATTGCTTTTCAGAAGTGCTTTTCATCATATAGCAGAGGTTCATGCCAAGGACTTGTTTCCCCTTTCTCACCTTTTAGTGTGCCATCAAGAGTGCTGCAGCAATAAAGGTTAGTGCTGGGCAACTTGAACTGCTCCACACAGAGGAGATTTTTTAGATAGACCTGTGACTTGTGATATAGAAATCCAGAGAATAAATTCTCACTTGGAGGGCAGAGGCGCTGATACGGTGCTAAACACCCATGGAGAAAACCGTTATTCCTTTAAATCTTGACTGATAATTTTCTTTGCAGTGTTAGTGTGCTGGTAAGCTGTCTGGCTCTGGGAAGGAGCAAGACTTCTGCTCTGGGCAGGACATGCAGCATATTAGATTCTTTTCTCTTGTGCAATTGAAGGGCAGTAGATGCTGTTGCAAACAGTTGAACTGAGATTGCCAAACATTTTTTTTTTTTCTTTAAATCCTGACCAGACTCAAACTGTGCAGGCCCAGGTGGAAGTCCACAGCAGCTCTTCTTTACTCATTAAACCACTCTCCTTCCTGGGGCCTGTAAGAGCAGTTTTGTAGTAAGTCTCACGACTTTGGAAATGTGCAGTATGGCACTTCGCTGCTGAACTGCAACAGTCAAAGTCCTGGTGTCCTGTCCTGGTACAGGATTTCTTTTTGCAGGTCTTCAAGGAGGTGAGCTAGGAGAAACAAAGTCAGAAAAGCTGAAAGCACATCCCAGAGATGCTCTGCTCACAGGGTTCAAGCCAGCAGACACAGTACAGCAGGCACAAATTTGCCAATGCTTGTAGGGAAGCGGGGGCAAAAGCAAAGGAAAGTTGGGTTATCTTGGAAGAAGAAGAAGAAACTAATTCAGCTTGAGGTAGAGAGTGACTTCTGCTCCTGCAAGACTTGGTCTGTTCACTGAGTGTTGAAGAGCCTCCTATGCTTGTTCCAGCAGCTGATTCTCACTCCTTCAAAAGGCCGGTACGGAGAGAGGTACCTCCCATGCTGTGGGCCTGCTGGAGTCACTTGCTTCTACCTCTGCTGATTTGTTGAACACAAGATAGGCTTGACCCTCGTTAAAATTCATAAGTTGCAAAAAAGGTCTGTCTGTGAACCTTATGCTGCAGAGGAGGTCAGAGACCTTCTGGGGATGTGGAAAGAGTAAGAGAGCAGACCATGTCTCAGCATCAGCCAAGAAACTCCGTCCTCCTACGGCATTTTTCAGTGCTCAAGGCAGGGTGAGGGAACGTCTTGGTCCTGTCTTTGGTGCCCAGCTGGCTGGCCCTGTGGCTACAAGGAAAGTGCTGCTCGTTGAGGCAAGCAGAAACACACTCCTGGCCTCAGCTGGCTCCATAAGGGTGGCTGCATGTGCTGCTTTTGCCCAGGGCTCGCACACCGCTTACCTGAGCTGCACCGGCCATGCTCTTGGCAGTGCAGTGCTGACTTGTGAATGCTCTGGCGGTGAAGCAAATGAAGAGAAGAGCTGCAAAGGAAACATCCTGCCACGTGCACACCCTCTGACCTGCTTGCAGCATCCTGAGCAGCCAGTGCTCAGCAGGACAGGGTTACGGCCCCCTGCATCATCAGCCTGGAGGACTGAGGGCCCACGCTGGACCTGCCTGCTCTTGCTGCCTCTGGTGCAGTCAGCACCATTGGCAGTGCCAAGGGGCAGCATTTCCAGCCTTTTCTTCCCTGCCTTGCCCCTGAGCAAGGCCCAGCCTGTTCCCCTACCTTCAAAGCCTGAGGGAGGCAGGGACTTGCACGCTCATACGGCCAGCTCAGCCCGTAACAGCACAGTGCTGGGTGGGAAGTTAGGTCAGCGCTGGAGCTGGTTTTGTTCCCTTGTAGCAAAATGAGAATGGAAAGAAAAGATAGCTCTATTTTGGGGCAGTGACCTTGAATTCTCACTTGCTTTAATGCTGCCAGCTGCTCTGCTTGTGCTGCCTTGAGCGGGCTACTCCCAGCCCTGCTGTGACTCCATCTAATCCATATGGGAGCTATCCCAGATTACAAGGAAAACTTGAATGTTTTGACTGAATCCAGACCAGTTTCAGAGAGGCTAAAAATAGAGATTCCCTGTAATACAGACAAAGTTTGGACTACCATGGGGAGCAACCTCACAGACCAAGGTTGTGAGGGGGAGCATAGGCAGCTGTTGAAGGTGTTGTTTTCGCTCCTGTTCCCAGCTACTGTTCCTACAAAAGCATGCTGTAACCCAGCATATGCACTCAGATGTTTCACATGTGAGCTTTGGGGTCAGCTCTAGGGTCACTGGGTGGCTCTACCACTAGGAAAAAAGCTGTTCTTTGAGGGTGCTGTCCAGTTCAGATGTTATATCACATGACAGTTACGCTGGCTCACGTTTTGGGAGATGGCTCAGAAGAGGGACCTCCATTCTCAGAGCAAGGTGGGTAAATCCCTCTGTGTCTCCAGGACCGGCATGACTTTTCCTACTTCCGTGTGCCTAAGCAAAGCTGGGCACCACCTGGGGTATGGCTAGGGTAGGAGAGCGGGCGAGTCAACCACCCGTGCCAGAGTCGTGGTTAAGGGCTGCGTGACACCGCCGGAGCCACCCGCATTCAGCGTGCGTGCACGCCAGCCTTCCTCACCTCCGTCCCACGGTGGTGGCACCCTGAATGGCGAGCGTGAGCATGTCTGTGGCTTCTCTCTGCAGGACATCAACGCATACAACGGGGACCAGCCCGAGCAGAAACTGCCCTTCCCCATCATTGCCGATGCCAAGCGGGAGCTCGCGGTCGAGCTGGGCATGCTGGACCCAGACGAGCGGGACAAGGACGGCATGCCCCTGACTGCCCGCGTGGTGAGTACCCGGCCATGCAGCACTGCAGCAGTTGGCACGAAGTGCCACCCTGCCCTGTCTGCAGCAGCCTACCTGCATGGACGTGACCATCCTACGTGACCATCCTCGGGAGCTGGCTTGACTTCCCCAGGCTGTGCTGCAAGGAGAGGCTGGGCACAACCTTGTTGTGTTGGGAATGGCTCTGGCTCGCCTGGTTGCCACCAAGTCCTTGATACACTGGACTTTCCCTCTCCCCTCCAGCACTTGCACTAGAAGAAACACAGGTTGGGGTGGGGAGGATTTGTTTCAAACAGTGAAGTAACTTGATGTTCGAAACAAATTCTCAGAAAAAAAAAAACGCTATGTTCCCAGTGTTGGGTAGGTCACACTGGTTGTTGTAGGAGATCATCACCACAGTGTCCCCACAGTCCCAAGCAGCAGTGATCAAGTGGGGACACCTCCTGGGAGAAGGAGGAACGAGAGGGCTGGGCAGATCCAGCGCAGCAGTAGGACATGGACTCCACCCCGAGCGTGCTCAGGAACCTGACTTTGTCTCCCTGTGCTCAGGTGTTCGTTTTTGGCCCGGATAAGAAGCTGAAGCTCTCCATCCTCTACCCAGCCACCACTGGGAGAAACTTTGATGAGATCCTGAGAGTGGTGGACTCCCTGCAGCTGACAGCGTACAAGAAGGTCGCTACCCCTGTGAACTGGAAGGTGAGGAAGGGAGCAGAGTCTGCAGCCGAGCCCCGCAGCGGGCAGACCGTGCGGAGAGGCACTGAAACATCAGTCATCCCCTTGGCGGGCTGCAGCATCAGGGAGGCTACCGAGATCCGAGTTAGATCCCAGACAGGCTCCAGGGCCATTGCAGGCTGGGGTTACCAGAGCCCTCCCTTTGGGTTATCAGTACTCGAGCTCTGGGGCAAGGCAGCTCCTGCCCATGTTGTCTGTAAGGAAGGGTGTTACTGTGCATCAGCTGCCAGGCCAAACTCTACTCAGAGTCAGCACCACAAACCAACAGCAGTAAGCGCAGGGTAGCTGGTGCCAGGGTCACACACCCTTCTGCTCCCTTTGAACCAGGAAAGAGCAATGTGGACACAGGCCCGCTTTGCTGAGCAGATACACCCCCAAGTCCTAGCCCTGTGGAGAAGAGCTAAGCAAAGCTGCTTAGCTGCCATTACAACTCAGAAGCCTTATTTAAAACTCCAAAATATAGTTTGGGCAGACAATAAAAAGCAAGACCAAGCAGTGCATGTCAGCTAGCCATCATTGCCCTGGCCTGGCAGGGCTGCTCTGCTCTTGAACCTGTCCTCCGGCTGGCTTTGACAGTTGTTACCAGAGAAGTCTGCCTGTGCCGAGCCAGCGGACACACTCGGCTGCCGCAGAAGTCCTGGGCATGTAGTGCTTCTGTTACGAGGCAGGAGAGACGCCACGGCCCAAGGGCCCACTCCCCCTGGTGCATTTCCTGCTCAATCCTGGCTATGGACATTGCTGCCGGGGACGTGTGCGGGGCACCGGACATTCACAGCAAGGGTGACATCAGCTGCCAGCAGGCAGTGCCACCTGCAGCCAAACCTGCCCCTTCCTCTGCTGCTCTCATGGTTCCCATTTCCTCCCCAGCCTGGTGACAGCGTCATGGTGATTCCAAGCTTACCTGACGACGAAGCCAAGAAGCTCTTCCCCAAAGGGATCTTCACGAAGGACCTGCCGTCGGGCAAGAAGTACCTGCGTTACACGCCGCAGCCGGAGTGAGCAGGTCCGCGCGGCCGCCACGCCACGCTGCGGGTCGCTCGGCAGCGGGAGCCGTCCCTGGGCGCGACGCCTGGAGTCACCCTCGCCCAGGGCTCCTGCCTCCCCGACACCGCCTGGTCAGCAGCCTCGTAGTGTCACACTGGTGTTAAATCCCAATACTAAACCCACGCTCCACATCCCCTTTGTCCTGCACATCTTCTCAGATTTAAAAGCCTGGGTGTTTTCTTGCCTTAACTCGGCTCAGCAAGGCCCAGCAGGCTCGCGGGAGCTCTGGCCAGTGCAGCAGAGTGGCTCCTCTTCAGTGCTAGCCATGCTGGCCCCAGAGCAAGAAGCGTGGGGTCAGCAGCCAGGTCTCAGAGGGCTTCTCTGGAGGGTTCGTGCGTCTCCCATGGGGTAGCTTAGAGGGCTCCAGGCTGCTGTGCCCTTTCCTTCTCACTAACTCATTAACCTCTATTTGTTCCCACATGTTGGGGAGGAGCTGCAGAGCTCAGCGCTCCTGCTTCTTACTGCTGCCTCTTGCTGAAAGCTGACTGATGTTTTCAGGTTTTGTGGATGATGGGATAGAGATAATAAAGCACTCGTCAGTACTACGTGCAGCATCCCTCATCTGTGGCTCTGCTGGCGTGCCCGCGGGCAGCACCGCTGCTTCCTCCCTGAAGGGCCGGGTGGTTGGGGTGTCCGTGCTCCTCCGTGGGCAGCTGTGCCCTGGGCTGCCCTTGGAATTGCTCTGTAAAGAAGGCGCTTGGGAAAGGCCCCTTTCCAAAGGCCTCTGCCCCTTGTTTTCTTGGGAGCCAGTTCCCAAGCCTGGTGCAAGCCCGCCCTGCAGCACTCGGTGAGCCAAAGCCCTCCTGCTCCTGGGTCCCCACAGCCCCTTGGCCAGGGGGCTGCCCCATGGGGCCGTGCCACCCCAGCCTCTCCAGCACCACCAACCCAGGCCAGTGTGTGCTGGGTAACGGTCCTGTTTGTCCCAAAGCCCATTTAGACCCTCTCCCTGGTCTCAGTGACTGAAGCTCTCCCCTGGGAAAAGACCCCTTTCCACAGGGGCAGGGCCAGCAGCCAGGATTTGCCAGCTGCCCCCAGCCCCTCCTGGCCCCAGGGGCCCGCGGCACCGCACAGGCGCACGGTGGCCCAGGGCTGCGCTGCACATCCGCAGGGACCAGCATTTGCTGCAGTCCCGAACTTAGCGGAGGGATGGTTTAATATAAGCCTAGGAAAGAAACGCACTCATCAAATAACCCATCGGCTGCCCACCAGCATCTTTTGGTGCCCAGCACGAGCAGCGACACTTAAAACACGCAGTTATTAAAGAGACCAGCCTGCACAGGGCACAAATGTTACTGCTCAGCAAGAGGGGAGTAGTAGGGTTGAGGCTCACTGCACGTAATTGCATTGCCTCCTTCCCTGTGCAATGCCAGGGGAGGCACCTCCGGCACCCGGCAAGAGCCTAATCCTGCAGCAGGAGCCGCGTCCAGCTTCCCCTCCGCCTGGGACACTGCCCAGTCATCCTGGGACAACGTTCAGCCACCAACTCCTGCCTGGTGCCCACCAGGTCAAACGCCTTCCCCAGCACACCGGCAGGGCTCGGGCTGACAGTTCCTTTTGTTACCTAATAATAATAATACTAAATAGTTAATGACTTTCAGAAAATATATTGCAAACATTTATATTTTTCCCAAATGTTTCAGCTCCTCTTATTCCGCCCCCACCACCACCACTGGTGGATTTTTTCCTCTAAACGAACCCTCATTATGAAATTCTATATTATCCTCATTTATCATTTTTACTAGAAGACTGCAGAGAAAAACCCTACCCGGTCTCTGGGTTCAGTCTTCTTCCCCCTTTCTCCCCTATGCAAGAAGTGGGGGAGAACCTGCACTTTCCGAGGGGACTTTTTCTTTGCGTTGCTTCAGCGGGCGCGCGAGGCGGCTCCCTGCCAGGCCGCAGGGCCACAAGGGGAACGGCTCCGAGCCGGCAGGGCCGCCCCACGGCCACGCGCGCCCGGAGGGTGGCTCAGCCCCACGGCGTGCGGGGCTCCCCCCGTGGCACCTACTCAAGGAAACACAGCGCCGTTCCAGGATGGATTGAATATTTGTCTTTTAATCCCAGAGAAGTGAAATGCAACATTTGTTTGAGTTTGTAATAACATCCAAAGACAGAAGAGCCCAAGCCCCCTACTCGGTAAAGTCATTTGTGTTTAAGGCACTCTGCAAAACCAGCTTTCGTCTTCTCTTCCTTCCGATTTTCCCCACACGGCAGCAGAATACCTGATTTTTGTCTTTTCTCCATAGCGACACGCACACGTTCGTGCTTTTATCACCATCTCCAGAAATTGGCAACATCAAATACAGCGTGAGCCAAACAGAAAAAACACGGGGAGGCCGGGCCAATAAATAGGGGCACGTATATATATAAATATATATATATATA
>VZSV01000052.1:3127146-3142739 GCA_013398735.1 Nothocercus julius
CCGTGCCCGAGGCGTAGCCGCTGGTGACGGAGACGGAGCGGGCACGGCGCTGCAGGCTCTGGATCACCTTGTTGGCATTGAGCAGCTGCACCTTGAGGTGCCGGATGTGCTGGTGCAAGGCCCCCACGTCCGGCGGGGGCACGGCCTCGAGGGCAGCCGTGGCAGCCCCCAGGCGGCGCGGGGACCCCAGCTCGTTGCCCAGGCTGGGCTCGCTGAACACATCAGGCTCCTCGCACTCTGTGGAGCGGATGGGGAATGGTGTCACCACCGTGTGCCGGGCGGGCAAGGCGTGGGGCACCCGGAGGCCCTGGCGGTGCTTACCGGGGCTGGTGGTCTCCTCGCGCTCGGCCTCGGTCTCGCTTCGCCCGCACGTCTCGTAGCCCAGGTCCTGGCAGTCCACCTGCACCTGCTTGCTGAGCTGCTGCGCGTGCGGCTCACCTGCGGGGCAGCCCCGCGAGCAGCCCCGTGAGCGCGGCGCCCTGCAGCGGGCACCCCAGCCCGTCCGCTGCCCTGCCGTGCCGCCCGGACTCACGGAGCAGCGCGTGGTACTTCTGCAGCTGCGCCGCCTGCGCCCGCACCGTGGCCTCCGAGGCGGCGAGCTTGGCCTGCAGCTTGGCCTGCCGGAGCGGAGACGCGCCGTGAGCACCCGCCGTGCTCCCATCCGCATGCTGGCCAGGCCCCCCGCGCCCGTGTCGCTTACGTGGCTCCCCTCCGCTCCGCCCGGGCTACTGGGGCAGGGTCTCTTGGGCACGTCGTCCCAGGACCGTGCCTCCAGCGCGGGGCGCTTGGCGGGTACCGCTCCCCTCTCCGCCGGGAGCCCCTGATCGTCCCTCGCGGCAGCGCTGGCCGGGCGGTCGCCCAGGGCGCCACGGCCTTTCCGCTGGAGCCTGCGGGGCTCAGGGGTTGGGGGGCCGCCCGCCCCAGCCTCCTCCTGCTCCCCGCTGTCCAGCAGCGACGTGGCCTCGCCCATCCGCTCCTTCAGCTCCGCGTTCTCCAGGCACAGGCTCAGCATCGCCTTCCTAGGGGCACGCGACACTGTGAGGGGTCAGGGGTGGCCAGGACACAAGGGGGCTACTGCCTCCAGCCACCGCCACCCGCCAGCTCGGGAGTGCCGGGCTCTTGCCTGATGTGCGAGACAGAGGAGAAGCCGGCTTCCTCCAGCTGCGCCTTCAGCTCCCGCAGCTCCTCTTCTGCCCGCGCCTCCCGCTCCGGCCAGGCGGGCGCCGTGCTCCCCGGAGGGGGACCCTCTGCGCCCCCGCTCTCCTTGGGGACTCGGTGGCCGCTCTAGAAGGACAGACAGCAGTGACGGGGACGCGTCCAAAGGGGCAGCGCAGTGACATTCGAGGTGCCGGCTCCAGAACCCCAGTTCCCAGGGCAGTGCTGCTGTAACTCACGTGCTGGTTCGTGGCGCCACGGGCTGCCGCTGCCTCCTCCTCCTCCTCCATGCTGTTGGCGAAGCCAGTGCCATCTGCCGCCACGGCCTGACCTAGGAGACAGCACAGCGAGGCGCTGGGACACGCAGCCTGCGCCGCGGCCCAGGGAGCCGCAACGGCAGAGCCCGGCTCCACGCGCCCCACCTCCCGCCGAGCGCCGGGGCCCCGGCCCCGCGCCGGCTGAGCCCAGCTGCCCCGCTGCACTGTGCCGAGGCGGGCGGCCACCCAGGGCTGCCAGATACACAAGTCCACGCCCGTGCCACCTCGCACCAGACACCCCAGCGCGCTGGGCTGGATGCCCCGTCTCACCGTGCTGCAGCATCATGAGCCACAACCACAGCACAGACAGGTGCCTGCCCTTGCCACGAGCGGTGGCAGGCACCGCGCACAGCCGCTTGCTTGTGCATGGGGGCCCCAGGCCGCCCTCTTGGGGCTGTGCCGCGCTGGGGCTGGCGGCCGCCCCGGCAGCCCCCGCACCGAGAGGCTGCTCTGGGGAGCTGGCGCTCCCCTCCGGCCCTGGCTCCGACGCTCCCAGGCAGGAGCGGGCACGGCCGCCCTGGAGCCGCCGGCCGCAGGTGAGGCACACACGCTAGTGCAGAAGGGGGAGCAGCAGGGAAGCGCCGGCACAGGAGCCGTGCTCCCAGGGGAGAGCGCAGCCGGGAGGCGGCTCCCACGCGCCACAGACCTGCTCGTAACAAGCAGCGGGCGAGGGCTGCAGGTGCCAGGGGCGAGTCGCAGCCTGGCCCGCCTGGACGTCACCCCCGCACGCTGCAGCCTGTTCGGCGAGGCCGGGCTCCTCGCTGCCCCAGGGAGCCGGGGGAATAGAGTGGAGCAGCAGCTGCTGGAGGAGGAGTGGGGGTTTGGGGCAGGCAAAGCCCAGCCCTAGGCTCCCTTGGGCCTCACCAGGACCAGAGCTACCGGGTGACAAAGCACCCAGGGGGCTACGGCCTCCGGGGGGAAGAGGGGCCAAAGGGACCCTCAGCCAGGGGGGTGCTGGAGGGACCAAGGGCTGCACAGAGGCAGCTCCTAAGCCAGGGGGCCATGACCAGCACAGGCGCACGGGGGACCGGGCTCTCTGCCCGCGCCCACGGCCTCACGCAGCTCCTGCTGCTCCAGGTAGAGGCAGGAGGGAGCACGAGCCTGGAGGGAAAGAGGAGGAAGGTGGGAGAATGTGAGGAAGCTGGTGCAGGGCAGCAGGGGAGCTCGTGGGTGAGGCACCCTGGCTCCAGGTTGGTGTTTGCTGAGCATCTGAACCCTTCACAGCCGCAGGAGCACCCCAGGGTGCAGAGCACAGGGAACAGGAGCTACCCGGCCACTTCATGTGGCAGCAGAAAAGAGATGTCAAGCTGAGCATTTTGCTTGTCACCGACCTCACGCCTCTCACACCAAGCTCGAAGGGGATTAGTTGCATGGCTTGAAAACTGCACAGGAGCCACAGGGCTGGAAGGATTCCTAGATTCACTGGAAATCCTCACACCATGAGAGGGAAAATTAGATCCTCAGGGAAACCAGGGAAAGAGGAGCAGGAGAGGGCTGCACTAAGAGCTGCAAGACAGCAGAGAAGAGCTCAGCAGAGGGTGCTCTCTGCACAGGATGCTCGGGCTTCCGCAGGCTCAAGGAGCACACAGCAAGGGTGAGCAGGGATGAAACAGGGCCCTAGAGAAGAGGGCAGAGAACACAGGACACCATAGTCTAGGTCAACACTCGCCCCGCAGCTGGGCTGACACAAGAAGAGAGCGATCAGAGACAGACCTGCAGCAGAGCACAAGCACAAGCAGGGGGACTGCCGGAGCGCCAGCCCGGGCGGGCCCTGTGCCACGCCAAGGAGCCTGCGCTCCGTCCTGGGCTCCACACTGCCCCAGGGACTGCGGAGCAAGCCAGGCGGCAGAGCCAGGGGTGGAGTAGGAAGGGTGAAGACAAGGATAGGGACACAAAGATTCCTACAAAGTGAGAGGCAGAAGGAGAGAGAGAAGATGGTGCTGTACAGAAGTGAGAGGAAGATTATGAGGAGAAACATGGGAAAAGAAAAAAGGCAGCCCCAGAGCAGAGCTGTCCAGCACCATGTCCCGTCAGCCCACGTGGCCTTTGGCTCACTGCACAGACCCAGGGGTGAGCACTGACCTGCTGCCTGAAGGGGAGTCTGCGCTGCTGCCCATCCCTGTCGCAGGCAGGGAAGGGAGGACGTGGTCATGGGTGCAAGGCACAGGGCACAGGCCAAGGCGCGAAGCGCTCGCAAGGAGGCACGTAGCAAAGCGGGCACAGGTCCAGGTGGCACCGGCCCGGCAAGAGGGAGCTCTTCTGCTCCACCCTCCACGTGCGACTTCCCCTGGCCAGCACAAACGGAGGTGACCAGAAGTACAAAATCTAGTCCCACCACTCGGGAACCATCAAGTACGACATGGCTGATCCACGTCCCTCTGCACACAGGAAGCAAAGGCCACTGGAAAGCTGCTGCCATCACTTTCCAGTTCTTACACTATCCCCATTGCTCCCAGAGGAGGGGAAAGATGCCCTGGAGATGGTAAGCAGTAGTGTCCCATGTGGCTGTCGCTAGCAAAGCCACTGCCCAAGGCAGCTGTGGAGCCTGTGACCAAGATGCACATGCATCAAGGCAGCAGAGCCAGCACTTTTCAGCCCAGACTCTGGGCTCATTCATCCCAAACCATTTGGGCTCTCCCTCAAGGCACAAAAGTCAGGCTGAGGCATGACTTGCAACTAAAAAATAATTAAAAAAATAACAACAATAAAAAAAAGGAGAGTTCAGGGTAGTCTTCACGACTGACACAGCATCTAGTTTCTGCATAAAGGAATCACTGGCTCTATGCTCCAAAGCACTAGTGTAAGAGTACCAGGCAAGCAGCTAGTCTCTGTCCTACAGTTCTTGGGACCTTTCCCAAATTTCCCCAGCTCCCTAGCTAGACCCCACTTGTCCACATACCTTTTTTCCTTCTGCACCAGCAGCCATCAACCCAAGAAGGGGATGTTACTGGGTAGAAAAGGGGAAGGGAATATAAAAACTCACACTCATGCACTTGGGGAGATGATAGAGAACATTTGGTGTTTCTTTCAGTGAAAGGGAATCTTTATTTGGCCCATGGGGAAAGGGAGAAGGGAGATGAAGGGGAATCACCTAAAATGGAATGACTTAAGTGTGCAAATACATCAGTGACCACGGGGTGGGTCAGACAGGAACGTACACGAGACATAGGTGGATTGCACTGATTGCAGTTTCCAAGCAGCTCTACAAACAAACGCGGAAGCCCCGCACCAGCTCTATCGTACCGCTACCGAGCGCGGAAGCAGCCCTCCCGGCGCCAGCGAGGCCGCCTCGCTCGGTTAGTGAGCCGTCTCTGTGGCAGGTGGCGAGCGCCAGGCTCAGGAGGCATGCTGGGGTAGGGCTCTCACACGCTCCTGTTCCCCACCTCCTAAGGCGCCCTGTGTCTCCAGCCTGCTCAAACGCTCCAAGCTTCTTCCAAGGGCTTCTTCCAGCTGTCCCCGGAGCTCCTGGACCCCCTCCAGCTCCACCTGCAGAGTGTGGTCTCTCGCAGCGCTAAGCCAACACGCCACACAGAAGGGAAGAGGGTTAGAGAGGCTGCAGCAAGCAACATCAGGTTGCCGTCCAGGACTGCCATTTATTCCAAGCACAGGCCCTCCATACTTCACAAGCAACTCAGACACCTCCTGCCTCACCCCCAAACCTCCCCAGAGCACACCCACCCCAATAAAGGCTTCAGCACAGGACAGGGGGCTCTTAGCAGCAGCTGTCTTTCAGTACTTACCCAAGCACTCCACGCATGTGCTCTCTCGGTGGCAGGTAGCTCAAATATCTCAGAGGTTGCAGCCCCATGAAGGGCAGGGGATTAGTGGGGAGGACAGATGTAGGCCACACACTGCTATAGGACAGCAACACCTACACAGACCCTTCTCAGCCCAGTGGAGAATTTGGCATGGGCAACAGCAGCCTCCAAGAAGTGGTTGAATGTGAGGGGGAAACTCAGTGAAAAGGCAGAGGCCAGGGAATAGGGATGGAAGTCCCAGAGCCTGAACACACAGGGTAGCAATGGGGTAGTTTATAGAGCATTTGAAGTTGCCCGCTGTGCTCCTATCAGGAGAGATAAAATGCCAAAAATCTAGACATCAAGAGCTAAGCTTGTCCAATTCCTCCCCCAACCTCCCTCTTTCTGAGGGCTCACAGACCTGCACAACACTCACAGCTTGAGGGGCCACCCCCTGCATGATCCCCCCATGCCCCAGGGTGCTGCAGAGCGAGGGTGGCCTTGCTTACCTGTCCGGGTGCGTGTGGAACTTCACTAGGCTGCTGTAGAGCTGCCTCTCTGCCTGGAGAGCCTCATTTAGCCGGTTCCTTTCAGCCACCAGCCCTTCCAGCATCAGTAACAACTGGCCAGAGCACAGACAGGAGACAGCGCTTAGAGGCAGAAACCAAAGGAGGCATCTGGCTGCCCCTGAGAAGCAGGGGATTCCTCTTCCAGATGTACCAACTACCTCTCTTGCTTTAAGTGATCAAAACCAACTGCAGTGTCACCCCAGGCCCCTC
The DNA here is from genome assembly GCA_013398735.1 of Nothocercus julius. NCBI lineage: Eukaryota > Metazoa > Chordata > Aves > Tinamiformes > Tinamidae > Nothocercus > Nothocercus julius. Next base: position 3,133,135 of record VZSV01000052.1, read on the forward strand.
AAAAGGCCATCCATGATGCCAATGCTGGAAGAAACCAATCCTCCTCTCCTTTGTGTCCCCTTTTCCACACACAGCTAAGCCTCCAAGAACAAAAGCACCTCAACATATCTGGAGGCCAAAAGTTTAGCTGCAAGCACCAGCAGAAAAATGACACACTACCTGCTGCCTTCTGTTTCCAGTAGCCTCTTGCACTTGTGATTCTGCTATGGCCACTTTCTCCCGAAGCACCAGCACTTCTTGAGTCAGCCTTTCCATGGCTGGAATTTCTTCAGGGTCCACCAGCTGCATCTGCAGATCCTGAAAACCAAACACAGGAGTGCTCAGTGGAGACTGGCTCAGTAACAAGGACAGCTGAACTGTTGTTACCCTCCCTGGAATGCAGCTGTCAAAAGTTTCCAGTGTTAGGGAAGACCACAGTCTCCAAAGACAAACACCAATGTAAAGGCCTGGTGGTCCTTGCCTCTCCCAAGCAAGGGCACTTAGGACATGAGGAGCAGAAAGACAGATGATGACACCCTGGGCAAAGGCCTGGGTTTGGGGTACTTGCATTCTGGGCAAAATAAGGGCTGTAGGCAAACCAGCAGCAGCTCCAGCCACAGCCAGCGTTGTTAATCAGAAGAGGCCCCTCACTCTATAGCAGGGATATCCAGTTACTGCTATCACAGAAACAAACAGCTTGATTTCTGACATCTTGCCATGCAGTAGAAACCAGCGAGTGAGGAACCGGACACATGGGGAGGGAAGGGGCTCCTCTGCAGTCCTCCTGGGCAGAACTGCCCCAGCACAGCCTACTTCCTTACCTTGATGAGGTCCTCTTTGATCTGGATGTTCCTGCTCAGGGACTCGATATCCGACGCCTGCACCTGCAGCTCTTCCTCCTGGGTGGCCACGACAGACTGGAGAGCAGTGAGCTCTCGCTATGGAGAGAAGAGTCCGTGAAAACCACAGCAAGCTCAGAGGGGCAAGAGCCAAAACACTACTGCAAGCTGCTGCCCCATGTCTCCCCCTTGACAGGAGGTCCAAAACCAACCATGAGGGGCAACTTGACAGTTTCCCTCAGACAAGGCAGAGACAAACACAGGCTTTAGCACCAGCTTACCCTGCTTTCTCTTTCCTTCTTCGCCATCAGCTCCAGCTCCTCTTTGGCATTAACAAGCTCCTTCTCCAGCTCCGCTGCTGACGTTGCAACTGCAGAGGAAACAAGGTTACTGCAGGGTTACCATGCACTAACCAGCGTCTCACCCCAGTGTTCGACAGAAATCCTCTCTTTGGCAAGACACAGGTCCATGATGCCTGCTCCCCAACATGCTTTGCCTTCCTAAAGGCTGCTGCTCCCTTACCGATCCTAAAACAGCAGCCCTGGGGAACAGCAATGGCCCAAGGCTGCTGCCCACTCCTGGACAAGTTCAGGTGTCCTGGTCCCAAGGCAAACCCCAGGCCAGTCCCACATTCTTACCTCCAGCCTGAACCATCAAGTCAGAAACCTCACACTGGACAATACCAACTGTCAAGCAGAAGTGTCTCACCCCCAAGCCAATGTCAACCTTTCCTATAGCTCACACCCCCACACACCCTCTGAGCCATCACCCAAGGGAAGGCTCGGCTTCGTTTCAAAAGACCCGTTCGTTCTCAAATGTTTTTGTCATCCCACCCTTTTAAGAAACCATCTCCCCCACAGCCAAAGCTCTAGGTCATTGCTGAGATCTTAAGAGAAGCTGCCACAGCACTCACCATCCTCTGTCCTGCAGCTGCTGTCCCTCTCTGGGAGTCCGGCAGTAGCTGTAGCTCCACAAACAGTCTGCAGCATTTCCTGAAAATATAAAATCCTCCTGGTTTGCAGTTTTATGGGGCTTCTAGCAGGCTCTCAGCTCACCCAGAGCCCAGGCTCCAGGACTGTAGCAAACTGTTGGCTGCTTTCCTGGTGCCTCTGAGACACGACAGAGCAGTGAAGGGGAGCTAACCAGACAGCAGGGCAGGTGAACTGCACCCAGCCTGGAAGCTTCATGCATGGAAACAGGGCTCTGGCCTTGCTTTATGGTGGACCAGGACATTGTTGGGAGAGAGCTCCTTTATAATGAGGATAATGAGGATGTTTCACTCAACCACAGCAAGCCCATCTTCCAAATGAGACTCTACCTAGACCAAAGTCTTCCTCCAGGGATTTGGCCTACCAGAGGGACCACACAGGAAGGAAAGTGCAGAGCTTGGCCCACATATACATCTCTGGAAGTCTCTGGAGCTCACTTTGATCCCAAGAATAGAAACAAGCCACCTGCTTACAGCTGTTTCAAAACCCTCAACTGTCAGTTCACCAGTAAACGATCAACAGCTGCTCAAGTAGGAGCGGGGTGTACATAGCCTCTGAGTTGTGTTCAGCCTCAAAGGGGTTTTTAGCAAAGCTGCTTTAAAAATACCAGTTCCAACTGTGGAAGAGATGGCAAAAGGCCAGCAGGCTCTGCCAAGAATTAGTGGGGCCTAAAATTAGCAACCTTGTCCCTCCCAGAATGTGACAATGTCAGGGAGGGGATTACAATGCAGTGGCCCAGTCCAGCCCAAGGAAGGACTGGGTCAGTGCTGGAAGGTCAGAGGGTAGATTTCTCACAAATTCATGCATGCCCTGGGGACTCAAATACTACTGCCTTATCAAAATGAAAAGAGGCACAGAGTGACAAAGGCTCGTGGGTCAAGATCAGAACACCCAGGCAATATTTTTGTTCCTCATTTTTGTCCGTTCCTCCTATAGAAAGTCTCTTCCCTAACCCTACTCTCATTACTACCACTGTGTGGTGCTTCCCTCCCTCTCTTCTTCCCACAGCAATCATTTCTCTCTGGAGTCCTGAGACTGCAGTCAGTGAAAGAGTGCACAATCCTTACTTGTTCATCCTGCTTCAACAGCCCGGAACCAGCGAACCGAGTGGCAACAGGCTCCTTCCCTGACCAGTGCTGGCGCAGAAGTTGTAACTCGCAGCTCCTTTCAGCCAAAGCACGTGCCATCTTCTCAGCAGCTGCCTGAATGAGCAGGAGGAAAACAGAAAGGCAGGGCTCTGACCAAGGAAGGGTTGGATACCTGTCCCTCAGCTTCCTTAGAGACTAAGGGGAACATATTAATATTTATTCGTCACTTGGGACTAGCAGAAAGGCTCTATAAACCAGTCTGGGAGTCACCGTTCCTGGCCTTTCACAGTGGCCCTCCCAGCTCTACTTGGAAGGCAGCTGCAGCAGGGCTCAGCCTCTGCCTACACAGAAAGCTCCTCAGTTCTCCTCACTCCACCCAGAAAGGGATGGAGACTCAGGACAGGCAGAGAACAAAGAGAAGGAGATAGAGCTTGGTCTTTTAGCCCCCTTTTTATGAAAGGAAACTCAACCCAAAGTATCTCAGGTAACACTGAGGTGCATACAGTGTACAAGAGTAGACAGAGTAGAAACAGGGGCCCTTCAAGTAGCAGTTACTCCCAGGACTGCACAGCAGTTTAATTAAAATATAAATTAACAGGCAATGAGCAGAGTTTCCTCATACTTCTGAGCTGCACAGCTGACAGCTTGGAGACCTCCCTTCTGGTCTGCTAACACCTATACGAAGCAGTGACTCTCTCCAAAGCTCTTCCACCCTGCACTGCACCCAACTCACTCTGCTCCACTGCTCCTTGGCGCTCACAGCCTGCAGCAGCTCCCGGATCTCAGCATCATGCTCCATAGCTTGACGGTTCCTGTCACCAAGGAGATCCTGCAGCATCTTCTCCTTGCGCTGGAGACGGAGGCACAGCTCCTCTACCACCTCGCTCTGCCCCGGGCCCAGCTTGCACAGCAGGGTTGCTGTGAGCTCCTGAAGAAAGGGGAGGAACAGAGAGATGTTGCTACTGATCTCACCAAGCTGCAAGCTGTGCAGGGTAGAAGAGCTCTTCAGCCCGAGCCTAGCTGTAGGAGCAACATCGAGGAACCACAGGTATCTACAGGCACCGAAAGCAGTCAATTTAAGGCATGGAAGTTTAAGTGCTCTCCTCAGAGGCAGGCAGGAAGCTCTCAGCACTGCTCTCTGCAGACAAACTGACCAAAAGCCCCAGAGGCCAAATGACAGCCTTACCTCCACTTCCTTGTTCCTATCGTGCAGGCAGGTTTGCAGCTGCTGGATGATCCCCTCCTGCTCCTTCTGCCTGTTGCAGGATTTCTCCTCAACCTCCTCCTTCAGCCAGCGGAGGTTTTGACAGGTTGCTGACACCTGCTCTAGTTCCAGGGTTTTGGCTTTCAAGAGGCTCTCCAGACTCTGGGGATCACAACAGAAGCGGATCAACCAGGCACAGGGCCCTTCCTCCTAAATAAGCAGACCTGCTACCACCAGTCTCTTCCACCAGCAGCGAGTCATCCACGTTCACCCCCTCTCCTCTCCAGGCATGACACCCACCTATGCACCCAGCCCAGGAACAACACAGACCGACCCAGGAACTTGCCCAGCACTCAGGGCCAACACCCTGCACCGCACACCCCAAGGAAACCGCAGCGCTTGCACGAGAGCTGCTCCAGCCCTGGGCCAGTGCAGCACAGCCACGCCGCGCTCTGTGAGCGCAGGCACCAGCACTCACATGAATGGTGGCCTCGCTGCTGGACAGAACGCTCTGCAGCCGTTCCAGGTCACTGCCCCGTGCTCTGGCTGCGGCACGGAGCTGCTGCAGCTCTTGTTCCTTCTTCTCCAGAGCGCAGTACTTTTCATCTACTGCTCGCTATGGTGAGAGAGGGTAATCACTCAAAGTTGGACAGAATACTTGTAAAATACACAACTTGCCAAGTCAGGCACCTCAGCTCTCCCTTACAGAGGGCTCCTTTGCAAATGGGGACACAAAGAGCATTCTGAAGACATAGCCATCCTGGGGTCAGCTTCAGGCAAACAGTGTAGGGCTGCACCTCTGATGCTAACCCAAAGGTTGAGCTGCAGGGAAGCAGGAAGGCTTCACAGACACACTATGCTCACCTCCAGAGCAGCATCCCTGTCACTGACTCGCTGTTGCAGTTTCTCCAGCATGGTATCCACAGCTGCAGGGCTCTTGTTCAGACTTTGCTGGCATTGCAGAAGCTCCCTTGATTCCTAAAGGGATAATACACACACTTCCCACTAAAACTCAGTCAGGACATGTTCAGGAAGCACTCCAGGAGAGTTTGGGCCAACCACCTACACCTGCCAGCTCTAACACCCCCCACCACTAAAGGGCAGAGCAGTCACAGCACCTGGAAGCTCGCTGACCAGGCAGCTGTGAGGGCTCCCCAGGCACGACCTCAGGTGCAGGTGCTCAGACCTGCTTCCTCCTGTGCCTCCTTCCTCCTCTTGGAAGCCCAAGAACAGCTCTGGCCACCCCTTCTGAGGGGCATGTGCGAGAATTGCAGACTGACACTTGTACCTCCAAATACCAGAGGAGGAGGATGACCCCTGGCCGCTTATGCTCTGCTTCGGTCTGTCTGCATCTCACCTGCAGAAGTTGTTCCTTGCGAGCCAGGTGGTGATTCAAACGCTCAATCCTCTGTTCCTGGGCCTGCAGCTCACAGCATTTCTCCCACTCTACAGCCTGGAGCTGCTGTGCCTTGTCTTGCAGTTCTGCCTGCAGTTGCTGCACCACAGTACGCAGCTCCTGCAAGGGAAAGCACTTGTCTTGTTTGCAGTCCTCAAGGGACCTGTAAACAGTAGGCCAGTCTGAAGGAGGCGAGAGCAACGAGGGCTGTGGAACAGCCAGAAGTGCTCTGTGTTACTAGACACAGCTTTCACATTGCAAAATACAGTTCCTTGCCAATGAAGTTTGAATTTATTTCCCTTTCCAAGGCACCCATCTATTTTTAAATTCCTCACTGGGGCCACAGGTAGAGCTTTACTGTCTACCACACTCACCTGCTGCAGCAGGGAATACAGCTTTGTAACATTTCAAGAGCAGCTAGAACACCTGCAGCAACCAAAAGCATAATGACAATGGAAACACTATCACATATCTTTGCTGATTCCAAGTCCTAGGGTAGGAAGCTAAGGAGGGTGGAGAAAGCTCCAAAAGTGTCAGCCAAGTGTAACTAAGAGTCTATGCAGAGACAAACAAGGGCAGAGTACAGACTACAACAGTGCTTTAACCCTTGTGACTCTACCAAGTACCAGGCTAAGTGCCTGCCATACCTGGTTGTGTTTCCAAGTTGCCTCTTTCTGCTGCTCTTCCTCATGCACTGTGGTTTCTAGGAGCTGGGTCACTCTCCTGGCTTCAGCCAACTGATGCTCTTTCTGACGCTGAACCGTTTTCAACTTCTGCACCTCCAGCTGGCTGCAGAAAAGCGTATTCTGAAGATCCAGCAGTGTCAAGTTTTGCTGCTGGGGTGAGGCTGGACTCTCTGGCATCTGATGAGAGTGAAGCAAAGAAACTCAAGGTCCACTTCACTCAAGGGGTCTGTAGTTCCTGAGCCCTGAATGACAACCAATGTACTCAAGGCTTTCCAGGGACATACCTGCAACTGTCCAAGCTGGCTTCTGTGCAACATGTCTCGCAGCTTGGCCATTGTCTCATTCTGCCCTTCAATGACATGGTACAGCTCTTCCGTCTACAAGGGAAAAGACAGGAAGCTATTGGCAAGCCAAGCACAAACCCTCCCCATCCCAAGCCTCCAGCGTGGATTATGTCACATCAGACTCGCAAGAGAGCAAAAGCTTCTCCAGAAACAATTTAGTGAGATCCAGAACATCATGCAGTGGCTTTTCAGGCACTGCCTATGAGGACTAGCACACTTTCCCCTGTTAGTGCACACCACGCTGCCTGCCGACTGCTATTACCTCACTCTCCTTGCTCTTCAGGGACTCATTCAGACTCTGGATTGTACGGTCTTGTCTCTGTGATGTTTCTTGGACAGATTTCAATTCAAAGTTCAATTCATTCAGTTTTTCCTGTAGCAACTGAATGCAAAGAAATATGAAGTTTGTCTTATCCTACCTAATGCTCTATCTAAGCACACTTAGGACTCCCTCCAGCCCTCACTCAGTCCATACAGCCCAGATGTTGACCCAGTCAAGACCAATGTGGTTCCCTCCAAAGCCCAGATACGCTGTTGGAGCTGTGTGGAAACCACTGTGAAGAAACACAAATTCTTCCCTTTTCTACAGGACTTTTTCAGCACTCCTAGTTCCTCCAATACAGCCCCAAGGTTCAGGGCAGCGTCCAGGCTTAGCTTTCACATATTGCTCTACTCCCCACAAACTCCAGAGGAATCCCGCTCCAACTGCCCACCACCCTTCCCCATTTCTATTATTAAACAAACAATTGCCCAACAACAAACAATTCTCTAAACAAAATGTTCCTTTAAGAAGCAGGAAGTGCTTCAGCCCCCAAAACTCCCAAGAGATATGAACAAAAATTGTCACCCTTTGCTTTTAAAGCCTCCCAGTTTAATGCAGCTACATGTCTACAATCTCCCAACCCCTTCTCTTACCACCTCTTTACCCCACCCAAACATTTTTGTGGCAACTGCTGGTCGAAGTAACACCACATTTGCTCAGATGAACGGTTCATCTGGCCTCAAGATCTCACAGCAACACGAAGGAGTCTGTGTTGTGCCAGCTTTGCAGCAGCACAGCTGCAGAGCAAAGTGGAACTTCTTGCTACACTCTGCGGCTGATTTTAAACCAACTGCCTTAGACATATTCACCCTAAAGAGGGCAACATAGCTCAGTTTCAGGACAGTTATCTTCTTTCACCAAGACGTACATGACAGTGCATCAAAACAAGTGCTTGTCAGCACTGCTAAACATACTGCTTTTGGACAGTCTTAGAAGACATCCATCTTTCCTGGAACTGATTCCAGCCTTAATTTCCCAAGGAGCTGGTATTGCCACATGATCTCCTCTGTGTTTATTGGCTTACAAATCTGTTGTGTTCTCTCTTCTGAGAGACATTTCCCCCCACACACCCACATACACACAAATTTAAACACTCCCAGTTGCATTCACTGGGCCTTGGGCCTCTACTGTTTCCCTGTCAACCTTTGTGGAGCAGGCAGCTTCAAGAGCTTACAGCTGTCCTTGAATTTAAATAAAGAGCCTAAGCAGTGATGCTCTTCCTTTTATCCCCTGTTCTCCCCTTGGGGATAGTTACCTTAGAGTTCAAGAGCATAGCTAAGAACATCTATCCCTTGTAACATGTGCTAAGTTTGATCTGCCACACGACTACGTGGCTTTCTTAGGAAAGATGCTCATAGCCTTTAAATCCCAGTGAAAACAGGACCACCCTCTGCCCCAAGCTGATCTCCCTGTTTGCAAAAAAGCAGCCAGTTGTCTCAAACACAGCTGCTCTTCTCCCCTGCACCAGGCTCAAAGCATGCAAATACACAAAGCAGGAAAACGGGCTCTGGGCACCTCTCCTTCATTCACTCCCCGTGGGCATACAAGGCAACCAGGGAGTCCCCCCAAAAGCCAATTTGCAAAAATAAAATATGGAGACCTTACACAGCACAGCTGTAGGAGTGGGAAAAAAAAAAAAAAAAAAAAAAAAAAAAAAAAACATGCAGGTGCTTTTAACTCAAGCTGAGAGCTGGCAGCACCAGGAACACAGTGTCAGTGCAAGTGCCCTCACTGGAACAGAACTGGGGCTGTCTGCCTGCAGCCCGGCTGCGCACAGGGAGGACAGGACTACATAAGCCTTGTTAGGTGCCAAATGTGCTGCTCATGGCAAAATACCTTATTGGTGGCATCAAGTTGCTGGACTTTGCCCTGCAGCTCTGCAGCGCGCACATCAGGTACATGCTCTGCAGCTGCAGGCTCCCCTGGAGCTGGCTGCTGATGTTCATCTTGCCAATTCTGGAAAGGAGGAGAAACAGTTTAAATCTTGCATCGGCCTCTATTTAGTTACCAACCCAATTGCAGACCTTAGAGCACACACACACACAAAAATAAATAAATAAAATGGATTTTCTAACTGCCTTGTGAGCACCCTGCTGCCCATGCCTCCTCCACCCGGGTGGCAGGTCAGTACCCGGCTGCTTGCTGCCAGCAGCAAGCCTGAGGCTCCGCTTTGGCTCCTGATCACTCCGTACTCTCTCCCAGGGAGCTCTCAGCAGCTCAGCTGGCTCTAACCACTGCCTCCAGGCTGATGGCAGATCTGTTCCCCACACCCAAGCCATGTCCTGACACCTGCCTCCTGCAGGCCCTGCTGGCAGCTTCAGTCAAATTAAGCTCTTCCCATATTCTGTCAAACTTAACCCTCTTCATCAAACCCATAACCTTCAACCTCTCCCATCAAGTATCAGCCTGTGTGACACAGTCACCCCTGCTTTAAATCCCTGCACTTGCAGATCTTTGGGCTCTCCTTCCCAGCTCTCCATGCTCCAGCACCCTTGCTTTCTACAATTTCCTTCAGCTCCATAAATCAAATTCAATGCCACAGCTGAGACTTTATGCACAGACAGTATCTATTATACTGGGAAATAGCCTCATGACCCCTTCTTGCTGTTTTGCTGCCAGCAACCTGCACACTCCCTGGAGCAGCAACCAAGCACAGCTTCCCACCCTGGCCCTCCCAGGTGCATTAAGCATTCCCGAGTAGCTCCAATGACACAAGACTGATCTAGGTCTCTTGCAAGTTGGAGGGAAATGATACTGA
>VZSV01000052.1:3168523-3218793 GCA_013398735.1 Nothocercus julius
CGCTTCCCTCCCCGCAGCCCTGGCTGCTGGCCTCGGGCGGAGCGGCCCTGCAGCCCCAAGGGCCCTTCCTGCGGCTCCTGACCCTCCTCTCCGCATCCCTTCGAGGCTCCAGTCTCTGGGACGGGGCTTCCAGGCAGCAGCTGCCGGCCCCGCTGCCGGCTGTGCGTGGCCCAGGCTGGCTCGCGCCAGGGCCGTGCGGGCACCGCGCCAGCGCAGATGGTGGCTGCGCTGGCGCCAGCGGGAGACAAGTGCCGCGGGCAGCGCCAGGAGAGCAGCCTGGCACCCCGGAGACCCTCGCCCCCGCAAGGACAGAGAACACGAGCAGCCAGGGCAGGGAGGCCGTAGCTGACCCAAGCTGTCATCTCCCGCTGCGGAGCTAAACCCAAGTGCTCTGCCCTCCAGAGATCTCCCGCGGCTCCTTTTTGGCAGCGCTTCCCAAAGCAAGGCCCACGCAGCGCTGCTACGGCCCCGGGACACGGCTGCGCTGGGGCCTGCGCGGGCAGGTCTGCCGCTGCTCCTGGGAAAGGAGCCCGGGGCTGCTCTCCTTCGCCCACGCAGCGGCGGCACCGCTGCCGCCCGCGGAGCTGGCGGAGCGCTCACGGTAGGCCAAGGAGAAGCGCCGTTTCCAGGCCACGCACCTGCCCGGTAGCGTCTCCGGAGGAAACCACCCTGCACAGCAGGGCAGCCCCTCCACGGACAGGGCAGCGCACGCAGAAGAGAAACCCCCAGCCCTGCTTCACCCAGAAGCATGAAAGTGCTCCTCAAGGAGGTAGCACTGACCCCTCTGACGAGGGCAGGCGCCCGGGGGCCATCCCGGAGGAGCAGCTCCAGGGTTCACCTCAAGCGCCAGCAAACTCAGCGCGGCCGTGCCAGTGAGGCGGCGCTGCCCTGACCTCCCTTTAACTTTGGCACAGAGGCACAACCTGTGGGAGAACGGGCCCGAAAGCCGCCGGCAGGTATTTACTCGCCGAGCTGGCTCTACCAGAAGATAAGGGAGCTGCTGTTTGAACATTCAACACCCTCCATGCCTCCCAGCAGCTCCTGGCCCCGGCGGGAGGTGCAACTCGGCTACCACCTTCAGCAGGGCCACAGCAAGGGCGGAAAACCTGCGGGGCGAGCGCCTGCCGGGCCCCACGCTGCGGGACGGCTCCCTGCTCAACATCGGAGATTCTGACGGCTCCGATTTCTCAGGTGTCCAACACGGAGGAGCTGCCTCTCCCTGCTGCATGCCTCTATGCTGCACCTTGACACCCAAGCTGCACACACGGAGGCCTCTCAGCTCCAGGGATGAGGCTCCTGCTTCCTGGCTGGAGAAACGGCCAGGGGCCCAGCAAGGGCGGCACGGTCTGAAGGGGAGAGCGTGGGGAGGGCTCCGCTAGCCCCTGGCCACAGCCTTTCCAAAAGCCACACGGCAGCTCCCAGGCAGGCAAAGCTCTTGCTCAGATACCTCAAACGGGCCACGTGCCACTTCCCCGTCCCCTCCAGCGCACTCTGCTTGCTGCTGGTCTCTGACCCTCTCCGCAGCTCTCCAGGAGTTCCAGGAGCCTTTCCTCATGCTTGAGCTAGGAGGCTGCTAGCTGCCGGGCACAATTCCTTTGGGATGATCAAGGGCTGGCGGGCCACGGCAGAGCCCCCTCGATCGCCCCAGGTTTCTCCTGAGCAGACTGCAGCAGCACTGACGGGTTCTCCCTGGGCAGGGGCTGAACAGGCAGGAAACACCAGCGAGCTCTTCATCATCCTGTGGCTGCGCCAGGAGAGGCAGGGAGACAAATAAAAAAGGAGCAGCACAAAGACGCTGGGCACATACTCTTTATTCGGGGGATAAAAATTGCTTATACATTTTGCAGCAACTATTTTCATAAAAGACTTTTATAAAAAATGTAAAAATAAGCAAATATTTTCCATTATTAATATAGGAAAATGCTGCTGTGTGAATGGTTACTCTACGACTTACGAGATAAAATACCACCTTAAGGAGATATTATCTTTACAAGTAGTTAAAAAAAATAATAAGGCAGAGGGCCATCATATTAACACACACCAGGCACGAAAGTGGCTTCATTCCTCAGAGGGCACACATCCTGTAGATGGTAGCCACACATATAAAAAGGCACTTGATTATTTGGGGCTAACACGTAAAAGCCCTTGGTTTCTTTAGCAACTGGTTTAGCAACACTTGATTATTTGCAGTGAGACGTGTACCTGGACAGATCTCCCGGAGCAGCAGGGCTCCTGCCTGGAAATCTGAGCGAGCTGCATCTAAGCTTCACAGTTCACACTGCGGCCAGTGCGACGGGGAATGCTGTGTGCGTCGTAAAAAGCAGTAACTTCAGAATAAAAACTTCAGCCCAAAAACATGGCCCCGGGAACCGGCTCCCCCTGAGGCCCTGCCTTCATGTACCATTGAGTCAAATCAAGGAAAAAAAAAGAAAAAAAAAAAAAAAAAAGGAAGTTTTACTCTTGACTTGATTACGATGAAAAGAAACATTGAAAGAAATACTGTACATGGTAGGATGCTAAATAACCACTGCTCAGAGGGGAGTGGCCTCCTCTGTCTTTTGGCCACAGCTGACAGCTCTCAGATCTCTTTGGAAAGCTTGTTTGCAGGGTTCCCCCAGGGAGGTAGAAGTAAACCATGCCTAGAAATGTGCACTTCTACTCTTGCCTCGTCCAGAGCCCTTCAGGGAAGCGTCACTCTTGCAACACAGAGATGCAGAGAAAGCAGAGGCAACAACATTTCACCTGATGGAAGCAACAGCTGGTTTCCATCCCTACAAAAATATCGGAGGGAGCTGCAGCACAAATGCCACCGCTGTCCCACAGCACGTGCTACGCGTTCCCCACCACGGCGGGGAGGTCCCAGCGCAGGATGCGAGCAGAGCACAGCCCCAAACCTGGCAACCAAGCTGCACTTGATAATGGCTTCTGAACTATTTGGTCTGCAGCGTAACCCAGCTCCTGGTTTCAGACGCGCCGCCACGGCCTGAAGCCTGTCCAGGAGTCGGTGCTGCAGCTTCCCTCCCAGAAAGGCTGGACAAGACAGCACTGTCCCAGGACTGCAGGGGAACAGCTGCTTTCAAAGGGCTGGTCACCTCTCCACGAGACCGCGGGCTTCGTGACACGGACCAACACACTGCAAACACGTAGCGACATCCTCGGCACCCGTGGCTAATACCGCAGAGGCAGCACGAGCTGCCTGTAGGGCAGGAGACACGGCAACCCTCCGCTGGAGGAGGGGGCAGTTCTGCGCCCTGATGCTGGGAATTTGCCTTACTGGGATTTGAAGCACTCCTCCTGACCCCAAGCGTTTCCCAACAAGCCTGTTTTGCTCGCAGGGCGTCTCTTCCGATACGGCAGCAGGCGAAGGCTGTCACAGACACACCTGGCATTACTGGAAGGGTAGTGTCAGAAGGGTCCGGTGCGTCTCAGGGAAGACAGACAGACGGCAGAGATGCGCTGACAGGCCGCTGCCGGGGGAAGACCCACTCAGACCAGTATTTTGAAAACAAAAACAGACGTATGAGAAGACTGTACAGATATATAACCTCAGGATACTTGGGGTGTGGGCAGTTAGAAGGGTCACAGATATTAGCTGGTTGGGATAAAAAGGCTCTTGAAGGGGAAAGGCTGCATGACCAAGGGTGATGGGTTCAGTCACTTGACCTGCAGGCGTTTTGGGAAGTCTGGCTTGCTTGCTGAGCAAGAAGAGCCATGAGGAAGAGGGGTGTAGGAATGTGGGTGCAGCTCTGAGCTGACTCAAGACAAAGCAACTTGAGCTCAAGAAGAACTAGTAGAAGGTGCTTCAGAGAGAGGTTAGGTAGGTAACAAAAAGAGTAACAAACACACAAAGCTGGTTTTGGCTACATTTCTGGAGAAATGACCATAAGATGCATTAAGCTGAAGAGCTGTTGCCTCAAGGAAACAGTGGAACATACTTAAAAGCAGACTGGAGAATCCAGTGGAGGCAGCAATCACATCCTAGGTGCTAGGGACTTGGTTAGAAGTGACCCAACAGGTCTTCTCCGTCACCAGCTTCTACAATTCTCTGTTTAGGAAAGCATAAAAGCCTACGGCAACCACAGTCCCTCCAACGAAAAAAGCCTGGGCTCATTAAGACTCTTGGATACTAAAATGGTTCTTCATTTCCATCTGGAAGACCTTCATCAGTTCTGGAGTCCACTTTACAGGCTTCCCCGGGGTCGGCCTTCAGGCATACACCTGCATGTTGTTCCGCTGCTGCTCGGACATGTGAGCGGCTGCCGGCCCGCGCTGGCTGTTCCCGGGACTCGTTGCCACATCAGACCAGTCGGAGGCAGAGTGCGGGGAAGAGCTTGACCACTGGTCCGGAGATTCAGGTGATGGAGTCAGGTACGGGTGCTCCCCTTGCAAGTGCCGGTTGTGACTAGGAGTCCGTTCCGTGGCCGAGGAGTAGCAGCTGTGCTGCGACGGCGGCGTGGGGTACTTCCCCATGGAGCTCTGGAACTGGTGGTAGGCCGGGAGGATGGTCTGCGCCACCTGCCCGTCCTGCTGAGGGATGGCAGCCATGGAGAAGGAGGCGCTGGGCAGCTGAGCTAAATCCGGGATCTGGTACATGGAGCTAAGAGGAGCAGCCATGTTCTGAGCGCAGTTTGGTTGGGCCTGCTGTGGCAGTGCTTGCTGGTTTATGCCACCCTTGGGAACCAGCTGGAAAGTCATGATAGGGGGCAGAGACTCCCTGGAAACTCCCAAGTGTTTCGCATCTGCTTGAACTAAGCTGCTCTGCTGAGAAACGCTGGGGTGTGAATGCATCACCTGGGGCACCATGCCAAACATCTCATTGTACTGGGATTCATTCATCTCCATACGATTCATCCACTCGGTGGAAACATTGGCTGGCCGGAGCCTGCCGAGCCCGCTGTTTGGAGGGGTGGTTCTGTGCTGTGAAAGCAGCTGGCTGACAGACGGGAGCACGGTGCCGGATCCGCGTCCCAAGGGCTGCATCTCGTGGAGGTTGGAGAAGGACATTGTATGCGCGGCCTGCACTGACGGGGCAGTCAGCAGGGAGCTGGGGGATGAGTGTAACACCCCCGGTGACGGCATCACAGGTGAAGATGTTGGTTCAGATGCAAAAGCATGGGGTGATTCTAGGGAATCAACGGGTGACAAGGTCACTGAGCTCTCTGAAAACTGCCCTTTGCTTTCGCTGAGGGACTTCTTCCTTCTCCTCTTGGCATCTTTGGTGAGGTTCGTGGGTATGATGCCCTTAGCATTCGGTTTGCGTGACTTCTTGCTTAAGGAGGCATGCTTCAGATTGAGGAATGACCTGTTTGGACCACAAATGACTGGCGAGAGGGCAGAGTTCAGCATGGCACCTGGGTGCCCAGCAGGGCTGTGCGCGACATTGTACTCATTCAGAAGCTGCACTATGTCGTGATGCATCCGGTCCTGGGCCACATCCCGGGGCAGGCGATCCATGTGGTCTGTGATGTCTCGATTGGCAAAATGGTCTAACAAGATCTTTGCTGCTTCGAAACTGCCTTCCCGAGCAGCAAGGAAGAGCGGTGTCTCCTCCTGAAAACAAAGAGAGCAGATATTTCAGCGGCTTTGCTGCTGTACCAGATTTAGAGAGAACCACATGGCTATGGAGGGACTGACTTCGAGCTAATGCTCCCTCAACGTTGCAATAACACATGGAAACATAGTCCTAACATGGTGTGTTGCTAACTGCCTCTAGGAACATCCTGCTCCAGGAGACCATCTTTGAATATGGCAGATTACAGGAGGAGTCTGGGGATTTTGTACATGACAGTGGGACCTACAGCAGCAGGCACCGTTCTGCCATGGGTGCTGTGAGGAACCATAAAAGAACTTGGTGCCTTTCTTTCATCATCTCCCATGAGGAGGGAGGCATGAAGGACTAAAACAGACCAGTGAAGAACAGGAGTTTGTGGGTACTCCCGAAATCTACTGAGCAACACCTAATATTCAAAAAACAAAACCTCATATAGAAGAAGGAAACCAAGCATTAACACAAAGCAAATCCTAAGAGCAATGAAACAGCTGGAGGTCTGCACAGCACAGGCTTCCTCTCAAACAGAGAGGCTGCATTGGAGACCCTGGTAGTGTGACAGGAGGTGACTGCTGCTATGCTGCTACGCCACCAGGCCCGGCTCTCTGCTAAACAAAGAATTCAGCTGCTTAGCACAAGCAGCATTTCAGCCTGGTGCCCTCACCCCACTGACTGCTGATTGCATTCCTTTCTGCAACAAAAGCAGGGCAACATTGACATGCAGGACCTTGCCAAAGAACAACAACAATTGTTCTCCCACATTAAAAAAAAAAAAAAAAAAAAAAAAAAAAATCATTCAACATTTGGGGAAAGTTCCAGTCATGGTCTGGATTTAGAAGACCTGCCCCGTGCACTCAGTTTAGAAACTTTGGGCTTAGCTCGCTTCCAACAGCAACGTGATGATTTGAGGGAAAAGCGACAGCCATGCTGGACACACTCATACTGTACCTTGTTATCCTGCATGTCTCTGTTGGCTCCATTTTTCAGCAGCACCAGTGTTGCTTCCACATTGTTGACAGCAGCAGCCCAGTGGAGAGCAGATTTACCTAAAGGGAAACCCAAAAACTTCAGTAACAAGCTGAGGAGCTATTTTTTAAAGCAACATGATGGACAAGAACACACTTGAAATAAAAAAAAAAAAAAACTAAGAACCCACAGTACAACTTGCAGCAGGGTATGTCCTGAGGCACAAGCTTATGCTCTGGTAAGTCAGCATATTGTCACATACTCCTCCATTCCTCAAGGTGTGATGGGACTCTCAGCACACGCTTTAGGATTTCCTTATACAACCTACCCCACAGTGTCACATCTAGAGCACAGAAGATCCCAGCATTACCAGTGCTGTATCTCTCCCTTTCCTTCCAGGATTGTCTAAACAAACCACTCTGCAGGGGTCCGCAGTCAGTTACTACTGGATAGGAGCTTCCACAGGACACCCCGTGTGCCCTATTTGGCCACATAAGTCATGAGCTGCCTGTGCTCCTGTGCTCTGGAAGAGCAGAAGCCCAGCCCTCCTTGCTCACACCATGACAAACATCTGCCCAGCCTAGGCCATCAGGCCACATTACCATGGTCATCCACTGCGTTCACATCTGCCTGGCAGTTGATCAGCTCAGCCACCATCCCTTCCACAGCCAACCGCGCAGCCAGAATTAACGGGGTTGTTCCATCATTCATCCGGGCATCCAAGTCTGTCACTCTGTTACGGATCAAGATCTGCACAACAGGAGAAGAGAGATTTTCTTTTCTCAGTACTTCTAAGGACTGAGACTAAGGATTTACAACAAACTCAGGAGAAACTTTGTAATGAAATATCAGCATGAGGTCTGAAATGCAAGGACACAGAAAACGGGCAAGAGTGACAGAAGCAAACAGACCTAATAAACACAAAGAAGACTATCTGTTTGGGGTTCTTCAATTGCTGTACCTGAAAAACACCTTGTGCATCAGCAGCTACAGCTGCGTGCAGGGGAGTCCGTCCCATGTTGTCTCGTGCATTGGCATCTGCACCGGCATCCAGCAACCGTTTTGCAGCATCCGCTCTTGAGTAACGGGCTGCTAAGTGCAGTGCCATCTCCCCAGTACGGTCTGTTTGGGCTTGCAGATTGGCACCTTGATAGATCAGATCGGTTATTATATTTGCCGAGGAATCTTCTGCGTCCTCATCGTCCTCGCTAATATCAGAGCTGCCCACACGTAGAGATGCCAACATAAGCGGGGTACATCCATCTGCAAAGGAAGAGATGTTATCACAGCAACCTGCTGGTGCGAGCAAAGGGAAGGAAGCTCTCGCGTTACATCCCCTGCCATTAGGTCCCGATAGAGACAGACAATTCCTCCAGCCACTTCAACTCACAGCCGTTCTCTTTATTTTAAATCTCAACTGAATTAGTTGCCTGTTCTCCTTTCAAGCAGGATGTTAGCAACTACTGCAACCGCAACAGGACAACTCATGTGGACGTCCTGATAATACACCTAGGGAAAAGAAGTAATTTATAGAGAAAAATTGTTGGTGGCAGCTATTTAACAGACAGTGACCTGAAGAGAAATGTAGACAAAAGTCTACAAAAGACCCCTATAGCTTCATTAAAAGGGCAATGAAGCTGTGAAAATCGAACTCTAATAAGCTGAAAAATGCACGAGTAGCACTGCCTGAACCAGCCCCATTTTGCTTTCAAGAACATCCATCTTTGCAACGCTAAACCAAACTAACCAGGCACATGCTGTACTTTCACAGAAACCCTGCACAGGAAGAGATTGTGGAACAGCACCTAAGTACATCACCCAACACGTGCACAATGCCTTGTTCCCCATGCACCCCGTCGTCACAGCACTAACTGCTCATGGCTACAAATCCCTGGAAGTCTCCCCACAGTTTGGGTGTTTTCAAAGACACTAGGCTCCTTTCTCTCCTCAAGTCTCCATGATGGGATGTCCACAAAGGCTGACCTCAGGCCAGGATGGTTCCCCCAGGATCCATCCACCAGCACTGGAAGACAAACAGACTTCAGGCGACTTCTAATTTAACTTAGCTTCCCTGGGATAGCTTCCCTTTCTCTCTGCTGATCACAGAGGGCGGCCTAGGAGGATCAGCTTGCCCTCTTAAATTTCCCCCTTATTTATCTCTCCCTCAAAACAGTGCAATGAAGGCTTAAAACATCCCCACTGATTTTCAGCAACCAAGCAGATGCCACGGGCTTGAGTTTCAACACACTCTGAATTGACAGCATCATTAGTTCCTGAAATCACCGACTCCAACTGCAGCCTGATGCTTGCTTACTGATTTGGCTGCTTCACCTTGTACACATCATCCTGGACACCCAAAAAGTCAGTGGGACCCAGAGGAAAACGTGAGCAGAATGCTTGGCCTCAAGAAATTAGCTGCATGCCCTGTGGCAGCTCTGCAGCAGTGAACACAAACTCTGCCTCCCCAGCGGGGCTCGCTCGCAGCAGCCCAGGACAGTTTTTCAGCAACTGCCTGCTTCATTTCTAAGCAGGGGACTTGCTGTACCCCACAGACAACAGCTTCCCACACACACAGCTCCAGCTGCAGTGCACAGTCTGTACTGAACGTGCCCTGCAGCAAGCAGGACAGCGCAATCACGGCACTAGGAGCCTGTGTTTATAAAGAAGTGGTATTCACCCTGTGAGTGCCATACAGAGAACTAACACTCTTCCCTTCCACCCTCATTTCCCCTTTCTTTTTGATCCCCATACTTTTCTGACTTGTGTTTTTTTTAGTACAATTACAGAAGTTTTAGAGAAGTCTAAAACTCCATATTTCTAGCCCAGGAACCCACAGAGATGGTGGCTGCAGCTTTCAGCCCTGCAGCAGCAGAATTCCCGCTCCTCCTAGTGGCTTGACAGCGAAGGACAAACGCCCTTTCACCAAACAACTTCCTCCAGACGCGCTGGACAGCGGAGAAGGGCTGGCGCATGGGCCCGGGTTCACTTCCAAGATCCAGGCGCGTCTATGGACCCTCTTGCCTGCTGTCCAAGGCTGCACCTCCTTTTGTGCTTCTCTCCCTCACTGCTGGCTCTACTTTCTTGTCCCAAATGAATACTTCTCAGTATGCAAGTCAGGCTGTGGTCTCCTCTGTTCCGCCCCGCCGATAAAAAGAGTGGAGAGAAGCAGCAGACAGAGGAGCCTTCCTTTTCTCTAGTACCCCAATCCTGGGAAAAGCACTTTGCAGGGAAGGTCTTGATCAATCATTGCCGTTGTCCCGGGCAGACTGTGGGGCTACTCTGTGGGACACACAGCTACAGCATGCATATAATCCTTAGAAAAAGTAACTGTCACCAACAAGTCTCTCAGGTATGCGCTTTTCAGAGCCTCAGAAGCTGACCACATATGGGTAGTTTCATGAGGCTAGCAAAAAAGCACATGCAGCCAGAGTGTCTCAATTAAACAGGTCTTGGAGTATTAGAGAAAAGCCGTGGACACAATGTCCTTTTTCCTCCTTCGAGATTGTTCTCTGAAATAGCTGGAAAAGAATTCAAAAGGATCCAGCTGGAGGCAGACACGCAGCATGGAAAATTCCAGTCTGAACCACTAAAGTTTAAGCAACTAAAAAAAGAGGGCCATATAATAGGGACAGTTAATCAGTTTTAATTATAGGTGGTGTTACTAGCTATGCCTATAATTGCATTACCCTGGTTACACACTCACAATAACTCCACTGAAAAGAATGTCCTCACTACTCTGGGGGACACAGAGAAAGAACAGCTTGGAGAGGCAAAGGTGAAAGCAGCATTGTATAAAACCTCTTCTGTTTGCTGTCTTCCAAGAAAAGTGCCCCTGAGTAAATGTAAAACTTACAAGAAGATGGTAAAGTCTAAAAGTTTACCTGATAGGTACAACTGAAAGACTGTACACAGGAAAAAAAAAATATCTCCCCTTTCTGCCAGATGTTTCCTTATTTAGGAAAAGGCCATCTTTGCTCCTCTCCAGAAAAAAAACACTCTAGGTGTAAAGTCTGATAAGCTGCCGCTCAGCAGAGTCTGGCAGAAATCTCAGCAGTGAGTGAACTGGACAAGTTTAAGATAATTTCCAGCACAACTGTGCATTTCAAATTTCTGCTACAATGCCTTTCTGACCACATCTTTAGGCATGTGTTGTCCTGCAGGAGATGACAAGCCACTTCCTACCACTGTGTGGCAAGTGTATTCTCTTCTTCCTGCTTACATGATATTCCTTGTGCTGCAGACCATGATCCAACCTCCCCAGCTTTCTTTTCTGGCCTCTGCACAAGCTCTCCTTGAGTGCTGTAGAACTTCTGCAGGTGTCCCTGCATTTCCCAGAGCAGCTTGAAACATCAGCAGCTGCTGGAAGCACAGGAGACCCAGGCTGGCTTGCAGCACAAAGCACCAACCTGGCCCTCTGACATTGACATCCAGAACGTCCACTTCTTGGTCCGCCTGAGGCGGTGTCAGGGCGAGCGACGTGCTTCCACAGATGTCTGCTGCCTCCAGGTGCTGCTGTGTCCATTGGCGCTGATCCACCTGCTCGTCGCCTTCCGGCAGCAAGGCCTGATCCTCAGCCTGAGCACAGGGAAGAAATGACTTGCTTCAGAGTGCTCATCAAGCAGCCAAAGACACTGCAATTTCTCACATTTTCATTCTTTTATTTATTTTAAGCTAACCAACACCTCCATTTACCTCAGTTTGGCATTAACTTTTATATTCCCACCACAAAAAATCAGGCCGGAACTGCAAGATGTTATTAACCTCCTCCCTTCAGTACAGTGGGACCTGGCTAGGGAGGGGACATGGGAACGAAACTCACCTGCTTTCTCCACAGGCCTGGCATGGCTGTGCTAACCCGAGGATTTGCTCATTGGATATCTTTAGTTATATCTAACACACACCTGAGCTACAGCATGATTTGGGCAGTGGAACCCTGGAAGTTAACGCAGTGTTTTTCCCTGCTAGCCCAAAGCAGCCTCAGGGGTCAGTTGGCTACATTCAGGGCAACCTCCTACCTTTGCTCTCTTGGGCTGAGGTCCGCCGTCACCTGCCCAGTGTTCAGTTGGTCCAGAGTCAGCCAGGTTACCCTCCGGGATCTGCACCGCCAGGTTTCTAACAGAGGAAAGCACATCACTTTGCAAGCTGGCCAGGTGTTACTATCACTGTCTGCAGAGACGGGCTGCAGTCAGTGTGGTAAATTGCAAACAGGAGCCAAGAAGTTGGAAAGGAACACCTAAGATCTCAATGGAACTGATGTCACACAACTACCGAATGACAACAGGCATAACACGCATCAGTGGTGTCCATGCAGTCACTGCAGCTTTGAGCTCCTGCAGTTTCAAACTGCAAATATCAACCATGGCATCATCAGACTAAGCCTAAAGCCCATGACCAGCTTCTAGAAGACAGACAGGCTCAGCCAGCAATCACAACTGTCACACTGTCATGCTCATCGGAGATGCTGCCTTTCCAGGCAGCACAAGAAGCACAAGTCAGATGATAAATCTCGCTGTGGGTAAACTCCATGTGTGTTATAAAAGGAACTGAGTGTGAATTGGGCGTCTAGTTTTACTTGTAACGATGTGCTACCGTGACGTTTGCAAAGTGTAAACCTGGCCTTCTGTCTCTGAAAGCAGGTGCTGCATTGGCTACAAAAAAACACCTGCGAGCATTGGAAGAGTAGTCAGGTTAGTAACAATCAAACTCTTCTAAACAGGACTTAGAAATAAAAATATTTTCCAGGCTAAATAATACCTCCTTAAAGTATTTGTCCCTGGTTCACAATATATCTGATCCCATGCAGATTCGGGAAAACTGTGTAGAGATCACTCCCTGCATTAATTTCAGCCAGGCAACAGTGGCATTAATACACTTAGAACTGCACGCTTGGTTAAGTCAGTGGAAAGTCAAAACTGCACAAATAGGATTCTTCTGAAGTTTGCCATTATTTCTGAATCATGTCTTCCATGCTTTGAGCTGGAAGTACTAAAAGTTCATTTTCACTATGAACTCAAAAATGTCAAACCTAATCCCAAAGGAAATCATGCAACAAAAAGTAGCCAACTGCTGAACTAAACAGAGAATCAAATAATCAAATGTAATCAGAAGATTAGATTTCTTACTGGTATTTTATAGATTAAGGTTATTTAAGATTCCTCTGTCCAATAAGGAAACATTAAATTTGGGGAGAGAGGCTAAGCTGTTTCAGTTTAAAAGGTAGCTTTTCTTGTGGAGTTAAGTGCCTTTAATGAAAGATTTGTAAACCATGTTTTTAAAATCCTATATCATGTTAGCAAACGGGTGATCAGTGGTCTAAATGCAGACTTACTTGAGCCCGACTGCATCTTCCCCAACTGGCTCTCTGCGCTTATGGTTACTGGGGTCTCTGCGCAGAATAAAGCCCTCCGGGAGCCACAGCGAGCCGTGCTTGCGTTTGCGCTTGGCCATCATCACGCCCAAGAGGAGGATTAAGAGGATGATCAAAGCTGCCACAGCAAGGAGGTAAAGCAACTGGGTCTTCGGTGGCAACAATGGTTCACCTAAAAATCCAAATTAAAACGCAGTGTGATTAACGAAGTTGAGATGAGAATCTCTGATGTACATGTGCTCTTCCCCAACTAGGAATCTAGTGATGTTACCAATCCAGTATGAAACTGCAGCTGAACCTCAGACTGAGGGTGTGGGACAGAAATCAAAAGTAATATCCAGCACTGAAGGAAAATGCATCTGCAAGACTAAGGCACATCCCCTTTTTCCTTCTCTCTAATGGCAATATTACTTCAGTTCATGTCTTAGAACATATGAATTGTTTCTAGGGCAGATAAGACAACTGCAGTGGTGACAAACCATAGCAGCATGTGAGAGATCACATTTTCTACAATTATTAAAATGACTAGGCTCCCCATTTATATGACCTGCCTTATTAATAATGCAGGAAAAGTCTCCTCAGAAAATTCACAGCACACATGCATGCTTTGATGGGAGGAAATAAATATCTCCCAGAAACTGTACTGAACAGTGAAACATATGAAGATGATCAATAACCTGAGTGCGCACTTTGTAAGCTCAGGTTTCCTGTCTGCCTCCCTGTACAAGATATTTTCCCTCTGAGATCACTTACTTTGGACAGACACGAAGGGATAGGGCAACATGCCCTTGATGGCCTGAGCAGCTAGGAGAGCTGCAGCAGCTTCTGTGTTGTGGAAGCACTGCTCCGAGTCTTCCGCACACTGACGGTTGTCAATCTCCAGGAACACCCTGGTGCTGCAACAGCACAGCAACAGAGCACAAAGTCAGCATCAGAAAAAGAAGATTTTGTCAAAAGCATTGCAAAGTTCAATTGTGGTATTTTAGGTTAACCTTTCCACTGCAGCACTGAGTTTGGCAGCCTAATCTCCCCATAGCAAACCAGAAAGGCTACATCCCGAGATGGTCCAGACCACTCACACACCTACAAGCAACATCTATCTGCCTAACAAGGCTGGAGAAACTCAGGGGCATCCACTCACCCAATGACCTCCTGCTCCAGCTCTCTCTGCTTGCGAATGATCATGAGGGATCGCCGACTCCGTGCTGCTGATTTCTCCCCGTAGTACGGGAAGACCATGGGGTTTCCCTGGGAGTCCAGCTTGATCCTCAGGTTGGTGTGGAGAAGAGTTCCTAAAGTGCGCAGGAAGGTGCGCACGTCCCCCAGCAGCTCGTCAGGGGGCATCAAGACCACAATGATCAGGGTCCCCTCTGCTAGTTTCTCAGCTTTGTCACCAGCACAGTCCAGGCCGTCCCAGCCACACTCCTCGCTGTTACAGCCCTGGTCACAGCGCCCATCTGCATAGTGATCAGCACAATACTTGTCGTACCTGGAACGGTCGAAGGGTTTCAGTTAGCAGAAGCACACACACATTCTGTGTAGTACACCTGCAGTATAGGGGCTGACAGATTAGTATACAAGGCTTTTCATCACTTCTTAATCATTCTCGCTTACAGCTGAGGGCCAAGAACACTTTCATTCAGGATTTAAGAAAAAAAAAAAAAAAAAAAGATATAATGCCAGGACACAGATGGAGATGGCGCAGGGTGGAATTTGGGAATTTGGACACGCAGGACTTCCACTTCAGTTCTGGCAGTGGTAGAACAGAACTGTTTATTCTATTTACTGAGATAAAGCTCTAAAATCTTCTGTCTCATCAATCAGCAATCATCACAGCAAAGCTGTAGCATTTATCATGAAAGACTGGAGAGAAGGGGGTGCCATAACAAAAAGGCAGGAATACCCATTCTGAGGGAGGAAATACACCTGGGACAAAGACACGGGTATTGCAGCTGTGGAGGGATTCCAGGATGGGAGGTAGCACTATTGAGATCTAGCACAAGATGAAATGCCTTCTATTTACATTCCCACAGAAAGCAACAGAGATCTATTAAGCAGGTCAACACATCACTGTCGCTCAGGGTATCAACTCAGCTCCTAACAAACACATTCCAGAACTTCTTTCCAAAAATAGATGAAAAGTATGCAAAAATGAAACTGCTTCATGCTCAGCTTTTAGCAAGAGCATAGACCAGCACCAGAAAACAAGAAAAGGGAGAGGAGGAACACGCACAAAGCACAGCAGCTATTGCAAGCATTAGCAGGAGACGTGTTAGCGATACAAAGAGAAAGTTGCAGGATCCAGCCTTACTTGCACGCCTTGCTATTTTGCTGACATTCAAAGTTGTCAAACAGGCACTCGGGTGTGTTGCAGAAGTCGTCGCACTGTCCATTGAAAAGCATCCAGCAGCGCAGCGAAGAGGAGCAGTTGGCCCAAGGATCTTCCATTGTCAAGGAGCAGTCGCCTCCGTCCCACTGGCATGCATGGGTGTTGCAGTCCTCATCACAGTAGCCATCCCTTGCTTTGTCGGAACAGTGGGAATCCAAACATCCTAGGGGCTCTTGGCTGGGATGAGCAAGCTGTTCACACTGGCTGCCTTGGGCATGATCAGGGCACTGACAGTAATAGTACGGAGGCTGAGAACGAGGGTGGCAGATCCCACCGTTCTGGCAGGGGACACTGGCACAGCCGCTGTGTGTCTGGCACTCCTCTCCCGCAGACAGCTTGGGGCAGTAGCACCGGGGACCAGACGATGTCTGGATGCACTGCTCCCCCTTCTTGCATTTCACTTGCCCGCAAGTGCTGTGGCTGCTGAACTCGCATTTTGACCCAGAATAACCCTGGGAGGGGTGGGGGGAGAAAGAAAGAAGGAAAGAGAAAACAAAACAAAACAAACAAAAACAACAGGCTCAAACTTATTCTTCAGAGCTCTGAGGGCCAGCGGCAAAATCATATGTGCAAACCCTTTCTCCACAGTAATTCTTCTGGTCTTTTTGTAGGAGCATGTCATGCTTTTCTGGGTCTAGCCTCAGGGACAAACTACCTTTAAGTAACAATAAATAAAAGACCTTACAAGGCTCTGTTAACTTTTGCAAGGGGCTTAGGAGAGCCTTAAGCAAGGGTAATCTTGCAGTAAGAACAGAAAACACTGAAGAGTAAAAAGCCTGCTAACTATTTAACATTAGCTTTGTGGCAAAAACCATCCACGCTGCCTCAAAAGCCAATTTTTTTTGGAGTAGCAATAGGCAATGCTCCTAGGAGCGTAGGAGACTAGATGTCTCCTAGGACATCTGGTATCCTGGGGTTTCCCAGCTAAGTAGATAACTTAAAGAATGTGGGAAGAGTGCCCAAACACAGCTTTGCAGGTAGGATAGAAAACAAGCACTTCACCTACAGCATCCCCGTGACACTAACGTCACTGCAGCCAGAGAAGCCACCAGCTAGGGCAAAGCTACGCAAGCTTCAGGAGGCGGCACTTACCGGAGGACACTGGCAGATGAAGCCATCGGGCATGTTGCTGGCAACAGCACAGGTGCCTCCGTTCTGGCACGGCTTCTGGGGACACACATCTATTACACTCTCACAGTGACGACCTGAGGCACGGGGAGAAAAGAGCGATGTTTGTGCGCCCCGGAAAGCCACGGCAAAGCCAAACACGCGGCCGAGCCGCCCGCGAGGTGACGCTCCAGCGACGCTTCCTTCCGAAGGTGCAGGGCACCTCCCCACGGAACGCGTGCTCCAGGAGAAGCAGCCTCCTCCTGGGCGAGCCAGCACTAGGACAGCATGTGTTGCTGTCACCAGGACACTCGGTTACAGCGGCCAAAAGTGCTGTATGCAGCACATCAGCTTCGGGTTGGTTAATAGTTCTGCACCTGCTGGGAGGTTCTCAGCGAGCCCAAAGGCAATCGCTCCCTAACCACGGATGAACAACCCGTAGAAGGGAGATACTGCGACAAGGAACCCACCCGACACCAACCAGCACTAGAAGTAACATTAGGTGCCACATGACAGCCAGAAGAGACCAAGAACCCTGTGCAGAACCTGCTGACAGTGTCCGAGCACCGACAGGATATGCCTTAAGAGAAGCCGCAACACGAGCGAGCGGGACAAGCAGAGCCCCTCAGGCTCTCCGTTACACAAGGAGGCCTTACTGCCCTGGGCAGCGGTTGCAGCAGCACACAGAGGCACCTCTCACTGGCACCAGAGTTTAAAAAGATGAACATGACCTAAGCATGACTTGGACCCTCTTTACCCAATGTTTCCAGATAGATTTCATGTCCAAAGGAGCAGCAGGTCTGCATTCCCCATGCTGCAAGCTCCAGCAACCCTCCTGAGAGGGCCACAGCAATATGAGGGGTAACTCAAAGGAGAGCTTCACAGAGAGGATTTAACAGCAACTATCTAACATTTCGCACCAGCAGCCCACTAGCTATCCTGGCTCCAATTTCCCCATACATTGCTGTTTTAGAAACTTCATGTGCCAGCTCATCCAGTTAACATCCAAAAACCACCACACGCATTCTTCAGCTACACTGTGTTCTCATGGTACCTTTACATCTGACAACCACAGATTTAGTGAATAATCTCAGCATCTTTAAATTTTAAGAAAAAAAAAAAGAGTAAAAAGTACTAGTAAAACACGCAGAAAGTCCACTGGTAAGCAGGGAAAGTGAAAAGTTTCAGTGGAAAAAAAACGAATATATAAGTTAAATTGACGTGCAAACCCAAAAGCTGGAAGCTAATACACATCTGGAGGCTATTAGCCCAAATTTATACCCAGTGGGAGGGAGAAAGTAGAACAACAGTAATAATGGCAAAGAAGAGATCCAGAAGGGGTGAGGCAAACGTTTGCGCAGAATGAAATTTTTGCAGATTTGTGATTCAAAGTTGGACTGTGGAAGGATCACATCACTAAGCTAGGAATGTAAAATCTGTCTGTGCACAGAATATTCCAGCCTGATCACATCACCAAAATAAGGCAGAAAGGGAGTAAGGGGTACAAAAAGAGGGCCAAAAAATAATTATGAATACTGTGAGATTAATATATAGAGAAAATTCATATGTTGCTTTGCAAAAGGAAAGACTATGGAAAAGGTGACACATAAACAGTCATCCTTCCAATATTAGAAATGGGAAATCACGAAGAAAAATACACCAGGAAAAATAATCCTGGCAGTCAGGTGTCCTTGGAGGTTCCTTTGTCTGAGACAGCTCTGGAAGACCCATCTCTTAGAAGCTCTAAAGATTGGTTTAAAAACTAAGACATAGTGGAGGAAAACAATCCGATATTGTAAAGGAAGGCACTGGATAATATGATTCTGAGAAAGTTAAAGACTGACCATTTTTCATGACCTCACTGCAAAATTGGAAGCAGGTTTGTGAATACTCACCAATGAAAGCACTGCGACAGATGCACCTATAATCATTTATCAGCTGAACGCAGTCCAGACTCCCCCGAGGGCTACACGGGTTCGAGAGGCACTCGTTGATATCCCCCTCGCAGCGCTCGCCCGCGAAGCCCGGAGGGCAGACACAGCTGTAGCCCCCAATCTGGTCAATGCACTGGCCTCCGTTAAAGCAGCGGGGCACTCCTGAGTCCGGAACACAGTCATCGACGTTCTCCTCGCACAGGCGGCCTGTCAACAGTAAAAGCACCAATTTGAGGATACAGTGTCATGGTCTCGTTTCGTATATTGCTCAGTGAGTTTTAAGGCTGCTTCACACACAGTGCTAGATATAAACAGGTAAAGAACTCAGTTTAATTCAATCCATACCCCATGCACTTGCTCAACCCCAAACTGGACCCAAGGAGCATGTGTTTCTGATCCAGTCTGTTCTCGATGCCATGTTATACTGGGATTCAGCAGCTGTCATTCTCGACTTAATTTCAGGGCATAATCAAAAACACAACAACAAAACAAAAACAAAAGATACGCTCAAATTACTGTGACTGAACGCAGCCAGTCAGCCCTGCGCTGGCTCTTGCAAGGCTGCAAACGTCCCAGCATCCATTTAATTTGGCGGTAACGCTGAAACTCCGCAAAGGGCATTTGTCTCCTCATCATCATCATTAAAATGACAGGAAACAACAAACCAACAGGAAAAAAAGAGCCGTGATAAAACACAGATTCCTAGCCAGTATGCCACTTCAAACATCTAGCTCGTGGGCACCTCGAGTAAAGTCGACACAGCTAGGGATGGCAGCTGGACCCTCTCCTTACGGGGTGCCCGTTCAAGAGAAATGCCCGTTACTGGCTCTGCTTTAGCCACACAGCATAACAGAGAAAGACGCACAGGGAGGGCAAGTAGATCAAGGAGAAAAAAACATCCACCTAAACATAAAGGATGTCTATACTGTCACTGGTAAGTAGCTTGCGTAGTTTTGTAAAGTATTGGCTTCAAATTGAACCAGGGACAAAAGTTAACTCTTGATATCATAAGCAGTGGAATCATTCTCTGCTAATTCCTTACTTAACAAACAAACAAACAAACAAATAAAAAACCTCAAAATTAATTCCAAGAAGCAACTCATCCCAACATCCAGAGATGGAAGAATTAAATACTTTCAGAACTTCAAAGATTCTTCAAAAGGAGGAGAAATGCTTTTGCACAGTAAAATCCTAGCATTGCAGAAATTGGTAGATAAATATATACTCTGATGTAGAGACACTAGAAGCAAATATTTTTTTAATTGGAATATCTAATAAAAACAGTATGTTAAGAACTGTTCTCTCAATGATTTACAAAGAAATAAACACTTATGAAGATTGCAGAGATCAGCTGGCAGCCACACTGAAGTAAACTGCTAATAATGTATGTGCAGCGGGCAAACATTTTAGATGATATTATAATCTTTCTCAGGATATGAACCAAGAATCGACTTCTACCTGATGCATTTGGCCTCATCTGAAGTTGCTTTTTTTTTTTTTTTTTTAAAAAAAAAAAAAAGATTAAAAAAAAAAAAAACTCTTTGCAAAACAAAGATCCCATAGCCTAAAAAATATGTATTTATTTTGATAGAGAAAGTATTTTTCTCAAGGGATTCAGTGCACTTTGGGAACATTCTTCACAGGAAATAATGTATTCTCTGTATAACTTGTGGCATGAAACCAGTTATCAGAGAGGAAAACTCACTGTTGGAACATTCACTTAATAGCAGAGTTTCATACCCCGAGTTCCTGGTGGACAGGAGCACTTGAAATGATTGACAAGGTCTATGCATGTTCCTCCATTCTGGCAGGGCTGAAACTGGCACTCATCCACTTCATATTCACAGTTGACACCCTGGTATCCAGCCACACACTAGCAGAATAAAAATAAGTGTGAATAATCTTCACAAAACAAATATACTAGCAGCCAACTGAGAAAGAAAAAGGCCAACACAGTGGAAAAGAACCCTCCATGGAACAGATTTAGTCTTCCTTTGTAGCTGCGCAACTGCAAGTGATTTCTTGCTGCAGGCAGACAGCTTAAGCACCCAGGTTAACCGTGTGCCTACTCAACTGCACAGTGTTTACCTTTATTCCTATAAAATATGACAATCAAATCTGGAACATTTTAGCACTGCACTCACTGTAGAAGTTTTGCCTCAAGGTTTACATAAAATTCATCCCTTCCTTCTTGGGGAATGAGCTCCCAAAGTATTCTTTATATTAAAAATATATGTATACTGCATCAAAACCTACCTCAGCTATGAAATCTCTTAAGAGCCCTGTCTCCAAGGAGGCATGGAACTCAAATGACTACAACCTTACCCCTTAACGAACATACCTCTAATTCAGCCTTAAAAGCCTCTCAGGAGCACTGTTTCTGCTGCAGCCAAATTATAAATTATTTCCAGGTGTTGACTGCTTTTTTCTCTGCTTGAAACTATTCTACCATGTAGGTGTGTTTCTGATTTCTTTGGATTCCTCTGCACTACCCTTGAGTATTTAGAGCTCTTCCTCTGTGCTTTACCTCACACTGGTAGCCACCCAGGTGATCCCGGCAGGTAGCTCCATTCCGGCACGGGCTGGAGTCGCATTCATCCAGCTGCTCCTCACAGTAGCTGCCGGTGTAACCCACGCGGCACTGACATCTGTGCGTGTTTCCGACATTGAGGCAATGGCCAGAGTGCTGACAGAGCTGGTGTACTGTGACTCCTAAAGAAAGTCCAGTACAGTGAGCGAACAGGTGAAAAACACTTATCATCAACATTGATTAAAAAGGAAATAACTGCTTTGGGGGCCCACAGTATTAACTATAGTCAGAAGCAGGATTTGGTAGCTCCTATTCTCTGACAAAATGCTTAAAAAGATCCTAAGTTACCACTTTCATGTGCAAGGACAGCATGGCTTAAATGCGGTCTGCCTCGGACTTATTATAAAGGTATTAAAACAGTTGAAGTATTTTACAAAAAGGCAGTTCATGTAGAACAATTTTACTGAAACTGAGACTTTAGAAAATATTGATTTTTTTTTTTCTTTTAAAATATTTTTATAGTAAGAATTAGCTTGCTATTCAAGACAGCTGTGACCCCAGTGCGAACTTAGAAAAGATTTTTCTAGCTTTGATGTGATTGCAAATGACTCCCAAGAGGCCAGGCTCTCTGGGATTTCCAATGCACACTGTGTGCTCAGGGATATGAGGAAAGGAGGAATGGATGAATAATGCACTGGAAAACGCTTTCAGTTCAAGGAGCAGCGAGCCTTATTTACCCCTTTGTGAAGCTGCCACCTGGCAGGAGACATTGGGCACGTCACAGTAAGCCCCGGTCCAGCCGGAGGGACAGAGGCACTGAGTCTGGGCGGCCTTCTGGAGACACGTGCCGTTGTTCTTACAGGGAGACTTGCTGCACAGATCCATAAGGGTCTGCAGAAAAAAAAAAATCCAAAATGTTGCACATAACAAGAGCTGCTGGGAACATTATTCAGCACAAATTGAAGAAACACAGAAAGGAAACACAGCTCTGCAGAGCCGTGGCATTGGACAGAAAGGGACAGTACTTCCCTAGAGTAAGCTAAGGGCTTCACTGACAGGCTCAAGAACTCACCCAGGAAAGAGTAAAGAGGAGTAAGCCTCAGATGGCAGCATCATTTCAAGAGCAAGATTATCTCCCCGTCTTACTGTACGCTTTATAAACTGAGGATGGACCAGAGCATACTGCGCTTCTTCATTCTTTACATAAAGTGTCCAGACAAAGATTAAAAGTCTTTTAGTAAATCGTCATATGAAAGTGAAATGAGGATTCAAAATAACTCTCTGACCTAACATGAATCAGTCACTAACCATCATTTCCTTTCTGACCACTTCAGTCTCCAAAGTAATTCAGTTATTTGATCGATTTCTAGCTGACTTGAAGGAAGGATGAGTTAAAGACGATGGAACTGAATTTTGGCTGTAAAGCAATTCTACTTGCAGAAAGTTTTGCTTTTCAGATGCAAACTGCCTCCTCACAAAGATTAAGGGAAAAAATCTGTGCTTTCACATGCAACTAAGAAACTTGGAATTAAGTTCTATCACATGCATCTGAGTGTGAAGAAGGAAAACACTGAGCCTCTTGCTTCTGCATTTCTAATGAGGAGCCGACTGTTTTACATGCAAATTCCATAACTTATGAATCATTGGCCAATTTTGTTCTGCTTATGTAGCTTTGCTAATTAGGTCAAGCCAGATTTTCACTGAGACAAAAACTGCAGTGTAGCTGTAATTTATAAATCACTCCAATTCAGCTTTCAATAGTATTTATAAGCTAAGAAAATTCCCATTCCCTGTATAAAATGAGCAGCACAGGATGACCAAGCTTCCCTCCAAGTGTAACACAAGCGGACTCTCCCCGAATCCACATTTAGTTCAGGGAACATTAATGCTTTTCTCAAGTAACAGCAATGCAAATGCTACAGAGGAGGAACTCCTGAGCTTCCTGGTACTTTATGACCACTCTCAATGCCAGTTCCCCCAGTGAGATTGCAGCGGTGTGTCCCGAATACCTAATCAGGGCAAGCTGAGGGGCTGTTTCTTTATACTTCATTCCTTTGCATCCACTTCCTCCATCAGCATTACCTGGAAGCAGACCTGACAAGTTCAGTGCCTAGCAGAGCACTCCTAGAAAAGCACCTCCATCCCCGTGTAACACTTCCTCTAACGCTCACTGTGCTGCACAGACACATTAAGACGAAGCACAATTGCAAAATCCTTGTTAAGCCCTAGTGCTTTCCGGTAGTTTAAGGCATTCATAGATGTCAGTGCTTACTGTTCCGAAGCTAGAGACAGTAATAAAGCATTCTTGCTGTTTTCATAATCACAAAATAATAAAAAAAGAGATGTGTAAAATGGAATCAGCATTCTACTTCCACTGTGATATGCCACATTTCACAATTTAAATTCACCTATTTCTATGCTTAGAACTGAGGATCAAGACTGAAATCAGATGCATCAGTTCTAAAAAGGAAACTGGAACACTGTCAAGACAACCTTTTCCCACGGGTTATCCCATAACCCATGTCTTACCACTCCTTTGCATTTGTGGCAAACAATCAAATTCACATGAATCTTTAGTAAGCAGTAAAAAAGACAACAGTTAAATCAAAGTCACAGAATCAAAGAATGCTTAAGGTTGGAAGGGACCTCTAGAGATCATCTAGTCCAATGCCCCTGCACACGCAGGGTCACCTAGAGCATGTGGCACAGCGGGTTTGGAAGATCTCCAGAGGAGACTCCACAACCTCTCCGGGCAGCCTGTTCCAGGGCTCTGTCACCCTCACTATCAAGAATTTTTTCCTTAAGGTCCTGGAACTTTCACTGTTTCAGTTTGAGTCCGCTTCCTCTAGTTCTATCAGCGGCCACCACTGAAAGGGCCTACTAATCAGATCAACATTCTTCCATTCAGGTGGTGTCTATTTTTTTTAAACACAAGATTCTGTCTGCAACCAAGACAATTTTATGCTTCAAATGAAGTGTAGCCATTTTCAGAGCTAACACTTGTGTTTGGTCTTTAGAAAACTCATCTAGAAAACTCCTTAACTCAAAAGCAACCATGCTGTCCTCTTCATTGCACCTAGCAGTCAGTGTTTGCTTTCTAGAGTTTTGAACAGGAGCACCTGCTTTGGTAGGGAGTGAACCAAGTTCTCCCTGGACTAGCAGACCAGGGCTGAAGGAACAAGAGCTCTGCCGTACTAGAGCTCTGCTCCGCATCACATCTTACACCTGGCAGCTTCCACTGCTGCGATTCTAACAAAAGCCCCCGATGAAAAATGGGCATGACAAAAATATCGCGCACCTGACAGTTCTTCCCAGTGTAACCCAAAGGACACACACAACGGTATGTCCCCAGGCTGTCCACACAGGAGCCTTTGTTCAAGCAAGGGTGCGAATCACACTCATTGATTTCCACGAGGCAGAAGGATCCTGTAAATCCCACTGGACATTGGCAAGTGAAGGAATTGATGCCATCCACACAGGTACCTCCATTGAAACAGGAGCTGCAAGACAGTGAGAACAAAACTGAGCTGACATGAAACGCAGGCGGTTCACAGTGAAAGCCAGCAGGTAAACATCCCTGAAATGAAGCAGAAAAGCAGACTGCAGGATCATCTCTCCACTGGTTAACAAAGAGGCAAAAACCAGACAACAGCAAAGCAATGGGATAAGTTTACTATCTTTTATCTTCTCAGGTAAAGAAAGTAAACCAGGGTTTCAGTGAGTCACTTCTTACTGAAGTAACTTCTCACTTCATAAAACCTTCCCAGCTTCAATGCCATCACAAACACGTATCTACCATGTATGTGCATGGTTTGCTCAAACAAATTTTGTACAAAGTTTCCTCAATTTTACTATAAATTATTGATGTGAAAAAGCTGCAAAACATTTTTTTTTCAACTTCAAAGGAGTCCAAGGCATGTTTTCTCAAGGAAGAAGTCCACAGACCATGCAAACACAAGCATATTCGCTGTTGAATTAAGTGAACATATTGATATTACTAATTCTCTTCCTCCTTTTCTCATCAAACCCTCAGTAAAGTCCTTGATTTGGAAAAAAAAAAAATGACCAAAACAAAACAAAAACAAAACAAAAAAAAAACCACCAACCAAAAAAAAACCCTCATATATGCTATAGCTCCTTCAGTTTGAATCAACCTTACCCCAACATTCTGGTAATAAGAAATTCTGCTACTGTAGATGCACTATGGAGAAATTATGAGGCAAGAAAGGGGTAGTGAAGCCCCAGGCAAAATGAACTTGTAGGAGTTTTTCTCTCCAAAGAAACATACGGCAAGAAACTCCTCTAAAACTAACCCTAGATTAGACTCTCAAGGTAATCGCTTTGACAAAGAACAGAAATGAAATCATGTTTGTCATCAGTGTGATGAAATGTCAAAGGGTACTTCCAAGGCAGAAGACAATGACTCATCTCTGTGAGCCTGAGGTACAAGCTTTAAAAATCTGAATTTTGACTGTGAATATGGTAGAGATATCAAAAAATTTATTTATCAGTGCTGCTGTTTTGCCTTGTTGGCTGAATTCTATTTTATAAGAGGCAAAAACTGCTTTTTACATTGGTGAACAAGGAAGAAAAAAAAAAGGAACTATCAATCACTTGGAACATTTCCCTGAAATAGGGTTCTCATCTCCAAGAGAAGAGGGACTCGCTCATAGGAGGAGTCTTGCACATGACCAGGAAGAATCATTACAACTCAGTTCAAATTAGTTAACCATCACAGCGCTCCTAATTGCAGCTCAGTAAAATTTGGTTGAGAAGGAGGGGACAGGATTAACTTGGAAGAGCTTTGAAAATTGCTACATCCTACATTAGTACCTGCAGGACTGGTTTGTACCCTGACTGATAATGAAAACAAAAACAGGATGAACATGAAGGAAGAACCAGGCGTCCTGCTAAAGCTTGATTACTTCTCTTGATTAAACTGTTGTGCAAATCAAACACACCCTCATCAGTGACACAATTTGGTTCTTAAGCAAAAGAGGTTAAATGCTTCCACCTCCACAACTGCAATTTTATAGGAGATAAGAAAGAAATCTTTTCTTTGCATGTGGAAAATGTGTGATGCAGCAAGAGCTTTACATTTATGTTCCTCATGCACTTCTTCAGAAAATTTGTTCTAATTTGCTTTTTTTCTTTTTGAAATATATATATATATTAAAATATATTAGAAATTATTTCTGTTTGCTAATCTAAATCTACATACAAGAATCCTATAAATTCTAAAAATAAATAGGCAGAAAGATGAGGCCTCCACTGAGAGCTCTCGTTTTTAAAAGGTACTAAATAAACCAATTGTTTTGGGGAACAAACTGTTGAACTCGATTCCACATCTCCTTTTTAAAATGAATTTATTTTTTATCTCAGTTTTGCTAACTCCTACACAATTTGTCATCATTATAAGATCTCTGTTGATTAAACCTTTGTAGTACAGACTTTGTGGTGCTTGTGCTCCTTCTGGCCTCTTCACATCTTCCAAATTCTTCCTCCTGTCCTGCTTTTTGGTTTCCATTATTTGCAGTGAATTACTTGACTCTTGGCTATTTTGCTTTTTCTGTGATTCTGACAGTTGACCATTGCTTGTAATTTTGCAAAATTTGTATTTCCCGATATAGTAACTGTTCATAACCAATCTGCTCTTCTCCCTCCTGTCTATGATAAAGCTCCTGTTGAAACATAAGTTTTTTAAGCTAGCATCTGTCACTTTATTAAAGTTTGTTAGACACTGTTTATTATTCCTCTTATAATGGCACTAGGCTACTAGCTGGTCTTGCAGACAGACCGCCAAGGCTGCCAGGCTGCTCTCCTTCAGCCACCACCCTGCACAAGGGCAATGTCTGAAGCTTGAGCATGTCTCAGTTACAGGAGGCAGCAACACAGATCCTCATCCTTAATTTCTGCTTCTCACTAGGGCTGACTCCAAGCCCCTGTGTGTGTCCTTCCTCAGCACACCAGCACAGCAAACTCATCTCACCTCTCCGTGCACTCATCGATGTTGTTCTCGCAGTTGGTTCCCTCAAACCCGGGCTGACACTTGCAGGTGTAGCTGTTGACGTAGTGGGTGCACACGCCTCCATTCCTGCAGGGTTCACTCAGACACTCGTTGGTGTCAGTCTGACATTTATCTCCATGAAATCCAGGTAGGCAGATGCATGAGAAAGAGTTGATCCCATCCACACATGAAGCTCCATTTTGGCAAGGGTCTAAGATAGTAAGATAGAGTAAGTTTCACTACAGTAACTTTCCAAGTTCGTAGCAGAGAAAGGCCAGCTCTAGAATAGTAGCTTTTTGGAGAGAGAAGGGGGGGGAGGGACGGGAAGGGGGAAGGATAACACAGCCTTGAGAATAACAGAGCCTTTCTCATCCACTTATGGAAGAGAGTCCTAAAGCTTTACCAATAATGGATAACTACTACATTTCTCCTACTTTCAGAGCTACCCACCAACCCTAAAAGGTCACAGTCATTCCATAGTTTCTTGTTCTGCTCTGTTTTCTGGGTTTAAGACCCACGCTCCTCTATCAGATGCTGTCTCTGAAGACAGTTTTCTTTTCTACTCTGCATACGTGGAGGCTGAATGGGGAGGATGGAGAAAAAGGGGAGACAGGAAAGGGGAAGAGGCTAGATGTTACTTAGCAGTTTTCTGATCTATGACTATCTTTATGTAGTAATATTTTGAAAAGCATGTTTTAAAACGTGTATTTTAAAAGATGCAAATAAGCTCAAACAAAAAAATGTTGCAGTTCAACCTAAGTACAAGATCATTCTGTTCACCGATACATGAAGATAAACAGATGTGAGAGGTAATTAAAGCTCATTTACTGACTGAGAAATATGTTCACATGATAAAAATTTGTGTTATAAGAGACACCTGCATGCATTTAAAGGTCATCTGACTACTGCAGAGAAAAAGCACATTCAAAGAGAGCACGCTGGAAGCTATACTGCATTGTGCCTATGGCAGCCAGCCATTTACGACTGAAGCCAGAAACTGTGCATTAATTTTCTGTGCTGCACATTTACTCACAGAAAAAGCAGACTACAGAATCAAGCCTTCAATAAGTTCATGTTGTTGGTGGCTCTGTTTGCTTCCTAGATTAAAGACACTTGGCCCAATCCATGATGGGGTTCTGTTATGCTAAATGAAATCAGTTGTAGCAGTAATGTGAAATTCTGCTTCACTCTCATGAGTGTGCTATGTACCAGATGACACTGGATGAATCTCACATTTAGGAATGGAGAGAGATCTTCTAGTTGTTAAGAAGAGGTTGACAAACCCTTTAAAAATGTGCATGGCTGCAGACATCCACACAAAACCAAGCAGGACAGGCAATACCTTTAAATTCAGTAACATCTTTGGAGAGACGACCTAAAGTGACACTTTTTGTACTGTACCTGTTTGCTCAGAAAGAAGCAATCGAAAGCCAGACATCTTAAACTTCTTTCATCAGTGCTGCTTTGGGGATCCCCCAGGACAAGTTTTATTTGGGTACTTGTTCAGATCTTTCTATATAGCAGTCACAATTGTATTTTTTCTTCACTGCAAATACAGCTCTCCACATTCATACATAGAGTCTTAAAGACTTTGGTTTGTTTTTACACTACTCCAGCAAAAACAACTCCTTTTTCTTTCTTTCTGCTCTTTTCTCTCCCACTTAAAGAACCAGCCAATTACAAAAATATGACATTGTGTGCAACTCCAAGGTTTCATAGAGGACCTTTCAAATAGTAACAGATGAACTTTAAACATATGACATTTTCAGGGAACCCTGATTTTATCTGATGATTACACAGAATAAGCCCAGTTAGAAAAAGAACTTACTATGCATTTTGTTTCCTGTGTACATAGCAGTCAAGCACATGATATAAAACATTTAAAAAAAGAACATTTACTTTCTCATAATTTAGATAATTTCAAGACATATTTGTATCTGGGCTACTCTCATGCAACTGGTACTCCAGAATAAAAGTGCCTTCCTGCTGCTTAATTTGATTTCAAATATGGATTAACCAGAACAGCAAGCAGATACTCTTCCTCCAGAATATGAAATTCAGACAGAGACATTTCAGGAAAGACTTCTATATCTTATATTCCCACCACACCTCAACCAAGCTTACCTTTGAAATACCAGCAAGCCCTGCAATGCTACTTTAACTTTGTATATTAAAATTTCAGGCAAATTTTTAAAAATTCTTAATTTACCTGTATTCCTTATTAAAGCATGTAAACTATAAGGACTGCTTTGACTTAAGAATCTGAGAATAACTCCTACTATCAGAATACTTAAGTCCAATTATACGTGCTAAATATGACAGACTGTCTGTCTCAAATGTGCAAATCTTAAAAAGCTCAGCTTTTTTTTTTTTTTTCTCCTCCCTTTTAAGGCATTTAAAAGAAACAGTTTCAAGTATCTCTTAAATAATGCTTACCACCAGTACATCAAAGTTGCTTCTAGGAAAAAGGGAGAAGATGGAACAGCCCACTGATACTCACTTGAAAGGCAGTCGTCAATGTTACTGTCACAGTCTCCTCCGGTGAAGCCGGGACGACATTCACACAGGTAACTGCCTTGAATATTGTGGCACAGAGCATGATTTTTGCAGGGCTTTGAGACACACTCGTCAATGTCCACTGTACATCTCTCCCCTGAAACATGGGGAGTCCAGAATTAAAACTGCCCCCAATTATGTCAGTGATCAGAATGCTCTGCAGCAGCACGGCTCACGTAGCCCGCCCACATTACCTTCCCAGCCAGGGGCACAGAGGCACGTATAGCCTTCAGAGTCAGGAGATTCCTGGCAAATCCCCGAGTTCTCACACGGATCGGGGGAACAAGGAGCCACCACCACCTGGCAGTTCACACCTGGAGAGCAGAAGGGGAGAAACATACAGTTAAGAGCCTGCTGCTTTCTAGAGGAACAAATACAGCAATTGCGATTTGCACGATTATCCTACAAAGCAGTGGACGGCACTTCCAGTTTTTGGAAAATCTCAGACAGAGAAGGAAATCAGAGCACTCCTCATGGGCTCACTTGGTACAAGCAGGAGACAGCCATGGTAGTTCCAAGTGATACAGGAACCCATGGTTAGTGATTTATTCCTCCACTGTGCAAAAACATCACCAGCATTTCTAGAAAGTGCCACAACCAAACATAGCTTTTTTCACCCAGAAGTTTGCCTATCATATTGCGATACTCTGTACATTAAACAAATTGTTGCCTGAAAAACATTTCCTGCAGTTAGACAAACTCACTGTCTCACTTAATGTCTAATTGCTTGCATACAGCAAGTTACAGTACTTTTAAAACATCTTACCCAAACTTTGTTGCCTGAAGAAAAAGTTATTTTTCGGGACTAGAATGTTGTTTTTTCTGGACTTCCCATTAAAGGGTTTCCACACTTTAAGAAACCAGCTATAATTTAACTTCATGTAACTGTGGCATTTCCTTCTTCCTTCCTATTTCCATGAGGTTTAATGAAAAGATTAAAATGACAATAAGGGTGTAACAAAGTGGAAAGATGCAGAGAGCAGAAGCTTCTGTCTGAATTTTCACCTTTGAATCCTTTCCTACAGGTGCACCTGTAGCCGTTCAACAGATCCTCACAAGTTCCTCCGTTCTGGCAGGGGTTTGATTTACATTCATTCCCTTCTGTTGAACAGTAATCTCCTACCCATCCTGGGTCACAGACACACTTGTACCTTTAAAAGCAAAAACAGCAGCAATTTTAGAGCATTCTTAAATAACTCTTCCACCAGGCATCTTCTCCTGCAGATGGTCTTTGAGAGAAAAACAGAAGACTTGTCTTTAGAAGAGTCCTAAGTTACATTTACATTGCTTACCTCAGCAATATTTTCCAGTATTTTCCAAAATACAAACCTGCCATTAAAACCACATCACACTTTGCTGCAACTTTCACAAAGCACTCAGTTAACCTACAATATGTATCTTTTTGGTACCATCATCTCAACACATTTAAAGACAGGCAGAAAAAAAAAAAAAAAAGGAAAAAAAAAAAAAAAAAAAAAAAAAAAAAAAAAAAAAGACGAGGAGACAATAGATTCCAAAGGCGGCTATATTTAATAAAAACTAGTGGCTACAAATGCAGACAGCTGCCTGGGAGCAGCAGCAATTTACTCCCTGGTGCTTTAAAAGCTGGAGCAGGGCAGCCCTCCACCCACGGACGGGGAACACGGGCGCAGTGAGTCGTGAGTCACGCTGGGCTCGCCACACGCTGCGCGCGGCTCTCGCAGACGAGTCTTGTTTTTACCTGGCACCCAGCACAAGGTGCGAAGGGCACAAACCCGAGTGCAGGTGATGAGACCGAGGAGAGGAACCAAAGGCTTATTTCCAGCTTATGGGGTGGCTGGATTGGAAATACAGATTGCCTTCCCAGACTTCCCGTGGGCTCCCGAGGGCTGCCAAACCCGAGAGTTCACGGCTCTCGGCTTCAGTGTTTGGCTTTCCCACTTGGGAAGAATCACAAGCAACGACTGCCACCAAAACGGCCAGAAAAAAAACACCACCAACAGAAGAAAACTCTTCTCTCTTCTTTCAGGCATGTAACAGTGTGACTAAAACTGATGGAATCAGCCTTGGATAAACTGTACTAGGCAGACACTGCTCAGCAATAAAGCTGATCTTGAGAAAGCGGCTAGAGCAACCAGCCAGAGGCCAAGTGCACGTCATCAATCCACTGACTCAGACAAAACGGCTTGCTCAAGAAGGAATCTTTCCCCAGAAACGTAATGACTGATTTTGTTTTGTGCAAAATGTTAAATAAATTTCCTGGGGAAAACCATGAGCTATTACTTTGTACCTTCCCCTCAACTTGCCATACTGAGCTCCTTTTTCTACCTTTAGTTTCCTTTCTGCTTACTTGAATGCCACAGAACCGTCCTTGCGACGGTGGCAGACCACCCTTGCTACATGCCCATGCAAAGACAGTAAAGAATACAAAGCAGGGACAGAAAAAATAAACAACTTGGAAATAGCACAGACCGCAGCTGGTGACTAAAAGTCTACAGCTTATTGTGAGCATGTCATGGGCAATGGATAAATTTTGATCCTAAGCTGACAGAGAAATCAGAGAAAACTCAGAAGCCTCAAGGCAATGATGCACTCTGGGCAAAGCAAAAAAAAAAAAAAAAAGACAAGGTAGCAAGGCAGAAGATAAATGGGACTTTGTCGTAGATGGGTATCTCAAAAAAAGCCATGCTCCTAGGAAGTTTCTACTATTTGCAAGTGCTGCATTTAGCACTGCACCAGGAATGCACAGAAGAAACCACACCAGAAAAAATCAGTTTGCAAACATGCTTAACAGTGCCCTCCTCAAGGGATCAGGTGGCCATTTTCAAAACTACACAGACAGTTTGGATTTGCTTTTGCACCCACTCTCAAAAGACCTTATGGTGGGGGGCATAAACATAGCCTCGTCAACATGCATATTCACATACTACTTCTAAAACATGGATTTCAAGGCATTAAATGGGACAGTAAAACTTACCCAGTAGTCACATGGGTGCAGTTGCCATGTACACAGGGATTACTCAGACAGCCATCTGCCTGGGACTGACAGTGAGGGTGATGGAAACCTTCAGGACACACGCACCGAAAGGCATTGATCTCATTTATACATGTTCCACCATTATGACAGGGGCTGGATGTGCATTCATCAATATCCACACTACATCGTGGGCCTATAAAAATATTATTTATTAAGCAGTATTTCTTATAAAAACATTTACTTTGCATGCTTTCAAGAACAAAAGTTGAGAGACAGTCCAGTAAAACCAATGTGGAGGCACAGATGGTGCATGCAAGAGTGACTTCAACTTCAGCTGAAACCCACAGAAGCATTTTTGAAAGACCTGTAAAACAGCATTTATACTTAACAAGTATTTACAGACCATTCAAGAACCTAAACAGAATGCCATTAATAATAGCTAGTTAATGATAGGAAGACAAAAATCACTTAGTTGTATCGTGCGTGGAAGAAACCTCGAGCTCCACTCGTCACAACCTTGC
This sequence comes from Nothocercus julius, assembly GCA_013398735.1. Classification (NCBI taxonomy): domain Eukaryota; kingdom Metazoa; phylum Chordata; class Aves; order Tinamiformes; family Tinamidae; genus Nothocercus; species Nothocercus julius. The sequence goes on from VZSV01000052.1 coordinate 3,201,405, forward strand.
TGTTCTGCATTGAAGCAGCTACCCTTTGAACAACCATACTGCTATACTCTGCAGTAAATATAGTTCTTGTGGTTTATTGCATAAAAGGATATGTAAATAACAGTGTTTCCTGTTTTGCCTAGCCTCTGTTTACTGTGCATGCCTGGACTGCAAGATCCTTAAATTAGTGACCATCAGATCTTGCGAGGCTGGAAAACGACAGGCAGTAAGTTGAGAAGCACTTTGAGCCTAAGGAAAGATGTAATGAGATCCCAGGCATGCCTGCAAAATGCAAATTCATCAAATTACCAAATATTTTAAATTGTAACAGTAAGAAGTCCAGCAGAAGAATAAATATTGCAGCTGGACAAAAAGGAAGAGCGTGCTTGAGCTGGACAGGACCACCATGCCAGAACCAATGGAAGGGGGTTTAGACGCACATGACACATGAAACATCTCAGTGCTGCTTCTAATTATTTCAGATCAATTCTAATTAGAATTGTTCAGTAATAAACAGTAACATACAAGATGGGAAAACTGTCAGAAACAGTATTGATTGCCATGAAACAATTATTTTATGAGCATGTTATCCAAGATGGCTCAAAACATATTACATCCATTATAAACATATATATATAAAAATACATAAATGTTTTAGTCATAAGAACTAGTCCTGTTGTAGACCTACAGTTCTGAACGTAAAAGGGCATAAAAGCTTCTTTTTCCTGTCGTTTGTACAATATTACGTAAGACCTTATGATTTAAAGGGGAAACAAGAGAGATGACATTATGAAATAGCATTACTGAGAAAAAAAAAAAGGTTATTTGGTTGGAAACTTCAGAGGGGAAAGAACTTGCTAGAACACTGAATCAATGTTTTTTTTCACTCTCAAAAAAAGAAACCCTACTTGTGGTCAAAGCCCAAGATACTTTTCAAATACACACCAGTCTATACCGTTCTATACTCCCTGTCCCTGGAAAGAAGCTGTGAACAATAAACCAAAGACACATGGATTTATTTCTTATGAAACTGAGAACCATGAATTGGACTTAACTACCTAACAAGAACATCATTTCACAGCAGAGATTAGGACATTCCTCTACATGGTAGAACTTGGCTTTAATGTGAGATGCCAAGATTCAAAGAGTAGAAGGATTTACTGAGATACTAACTGAAACCCTTGTAGTCAGCACGCAAAAAACAGCTTTCTTAGCTATGAGACAGGATAACTATCTTCAAAACAACTCAAAGCCATCACGTAGCTGACTTTACCTGTAAATCCAGGTTTGCAAGCGCAGTTGTAGCGATTAATGCCATCAATACAGTCCCCGTGAACACAGGGGTTACTCGCACAGTCATCAAAGTTATTTTCACAGTTCACTCCTGGAAAAAAAAGTTAGAGGAGGGCTAAATGTTATAACAAAAGTTTTTACTAGGGATTTATCCAAATTAAAAATCCTGCCTACTTTGAAGTTACATAGGGATTGGTGCAATTTATACAGGTGACAATGCAGAAGCAGTGTGACACCGAGGAATGTCACCTGAATTGATGGCTGCTGACTTTGACACTGAACTTGTCGATAAATGTTCGAGCAAAAGCATAAACCATCTTGAGTATCAGACCTATTTTTTCAGCAGATACTTCTGCAAGCTTGAATCTTGGGAGTAAAAAGGAGATAAATCCTTCCAAGACTAGCTGCAGTACCAGTAACAGTTAGATGGTCCACACAACGCAGGGAAACGCAGCAAGCAAAATGAATGTGACGAAAGCACAACCTCCTGAAGCTCATACCACAAGCTTGCCTCTCTTTGCAAACTCAGCACACATCAGAGCAGACATACGAACTAAAGAAATGCTTGAATTCTATCCGAATTCAATCCTTCCACCTTGTGCATTGTGTACCTGAAGTGCCCAGCAAGCAGTTGCACTGGTAGCCATTCACCAAATCGATGCAGCGTCCTTGGTGGAGGCAGGGGTTGCTGTGGCATTCATCTATCTGCTCACTGCATATGGCACCCATGTAGCCAGGATTGCATATACACGTGTACGAATCAATCCCATCTTGACATTCACCATGGTGGCAAGGATCAGGATCACAGTTGTTGATATTCTCCTCACACAAAAGACCAGCAAAACCTAAGGAAAAATGATCAGCAGGAATAATTTAGTGATGAAGGTAAACTGGTATGATGCTGTAAGTGAATATAATGCAGACACAGAAAGAATCATGCTAAAAAATCAGCAAAGTGGCATACAGAGCACAAAGGGTATGTGGGCATCTCAGCAGCTGTCCTTTTCCCAGCCCTGGAAAACAACAGACTCTTCCACTGCTCACAGCATTTTACAGAACTTCTTGCATGGAGGATTCTGGCATCACAAGCCTTTACCTTCACGATATTCAAAACACAGCGGCAATGAGAGGGCACACACAAATCATGATCAGAACTATTTACTTGCATCACTATCAACCATCTGAAGACACTCTTGTCATTATTTCCCTTATACAATAATCCAAGGGATTTGACTTTCTCCTTATAGGAAATTACTGCAAAGATGCTGCAGAAACTTTGCCAAGGGAGTTCCTTGGGCTCACATCACAGTTTCTGCAGGAAATGCTTATTAAAAAGCATTTTTAATGCTTTTTGCTCACTGCAAAACCTTTCAAAAACACCAATCATGCACCAATTGCACATTCATGAAAGACTGAAAGCAACCTCTTCACTTACAAGCAATGAAACAAGCAGAGATTTGGCCCGTTTCATTCTGCTTCAGCTGGGAAACATCCTGAGCAACAGAGAAGGACAGATTATATTCAATGGGAGGGCTTCAAAAAGAAAAAAACATCCGGAATGATTAAAACAGCAGACAACTCCCTCAAGAGCCCTGTTTTCCCCGTTAGAGCAGAGCTCTATGAAACAGGGACAATTTAAGAGAAATGGCTTCAAGACATGGGGATATGGAGCTCATTCTGCCTTCCAGCAGCTGGAAAAATGGCAGGCAGAGTTTAATATTTCAAGCATTAGTTGGAGACTGATACAAACGAGGCTGCAGGGAATTTCAACAGCTGAAGAGTAATTCTCACCTGAGTAATATAACTGGATAACAGGCGCCCCATTTTTCATACAGGTTTGTGGCTAGTTCTCTGGTCAAACATACCAGGTGACGGCTAACTTTTCCAAGCTCTGCGAACGTATGCATGGATGAATGGGTGTGGAAAGGGGTGGGGAGAGGGAAGGGAAGCTAGTTAGAGAAACAGATATAAGAATGTTAGGGAAGGGAGAAAAACAAACCGAGAACAGGACAAACAGTGGCAAAATAAAATAAATAAATAAATAAAACAGAGGGTGGAGGGAGAGAAAAAAGGAAAAACCCAAGACAACTGAAGAAAAGGAAAGCCATGAACTACCACGGGAAGGAGAAGTGGAATAATGCCAGAAGGGAAAGAAAAGACAAAAAGCAAGCAGTAAATAGAGCTATCGGTACAGCATTTGGCCAAACATTCTGCAGTTTTCAATCAGTTCTGCGGCTGGTGGTTATCATTCAGGGAACACACAAATCACTCATATTTTACGAGATAGAAAAGAACATATCAAACATCATTTTTCCTGTAAGTGACCTGCCCCACAATGAATTCTGTGTTTCAGCCTTAGAGAAAACTAACAGCCACATTAAATATATTATCTAGTATATATTTGTTTGAAAAATGCCTTGCCTCCTGTTGTAGTGTCATCTGAAGCAATTTAGTTCTAAAACCACACACACTTTTTTAATCTTAGTAAGATACAAATTTGCTCTTAGCAGAGTTAGTCTAGAACAAACTCTTGGAAAACACACAACAAATCCCTGAGTGCATGGAAAGAAGCCCCAGCGCAGACTCCCAGTACAGGTTCCAGCCAGGGCACCTAACCAAGGATGTTACTGAGAGCTGCTGCACAAGTAACCCACATACATTTGGTTGCTTTCAGCCCGTTCCTTGAAAATGCTCCATACGCCATGTGCCTGCATGGAGGAAGGACTCTTCCTTTTCTAGGAAGCCCAAAATTTCTGTACCTAGACGCCTCCTGAGCAGCTCTGGGCCCTACATTAAGAATGTGCTTTTCAAGCTGCAGCTCTCCAGATTATCAGCACTTGGACCCAATGCTGCCTTTTCCTGCCAATCCCCTCAGCAGAACATTTTCTCCTGCGTCTTTAGAGCAAAAATTATCATCCACTACACAACCCAGGACTCTCCTAGGCCCAGGAAGCGCTGCAAAGAGTTAATAAAGCAGCTCTGCACTCGCAGTGAATGAAAGGAACCAGACCACACACCAGCTTGAGAAAGACTTTCTAAGATAGCTTCCAAGTTCAGGGCAGACTTAAGCTTTTCTTCTTTTTGCAAGTGTCAGCTTATTCTGTCACACACAGTAATCAAAAGGAGAATCTTAACAAGAATAATTACTCCTCTCAACTAGACTATTTCAGTCCCCTATTTGCAACATGTTCATTGTTTTTCAGGCACGTTATTGGGAGCAAGGGGTGTAAGAAAAGGAGGAATTTTTAGGCTAACCTCTGTTACATTCTAAACAGTGAAGAATAAGTTACTGAAGCCAAACTAATTTGCTTTAACAATTTGATTTTGGAATGACTCAAAATGAGAAAAAAATGCTCATGAACCTAACCAGCCAAACAGTACATTTCTGGAACAGAGGCTGCTCTATTAACTGTTCAGCCTTTTCCCGAATGGAAGAGCTAAAGCCAGTACTTTCCACAACTGCCCACACTGAATCTTTATCATGAGCTACCATTAACTGAAAGCAACCAAAAGTCATCCATCCTTAAGGAGAATTAAAGAATTAACAGCTCTGAACTGCCTACACCCACTTATCTGACCAGAAATAAAGGTACGGTTGAAATACATCTGCAATGCTCTCAGGGTTTGTAAGTCAAGAAAATCCTATACTTGCACCTAACATTTCCTAACATACAATTAACCAAGGAATGAGAGAATTAAGTACATTCAAAAAAGCCGAGTTCTATCCACAGCCTCTGTCAAAAATTCTTACGATGCTTTACAAGGCCTTTAAACTATATTCTGCCAGATGGCTGCTGTGCAACACTTCTTCCTATGCACCTTTTTTTTTTAAACTGGACTTAAACCTTCCACCTTCGTCATAAAATACTCTGAAGTAACAGAAATAAGAATATACAATAGTATGGCTCTGTCCATCTCTTGTTCTCCTACCAAGTAGCATATACCACCCCAGAATAAAGAAGAGAAGGCCACAAATAAAAGGCTTCACGCTGCTGTTTCTCCATTCAGGGATCATTGCGGAAGTAGCTGTCACATTCTAGGAAACAAGAGATGGGACTAAAAGAGGGAGGCCAGAACTCTCATCAGTTGAGAACTTGCTGCTGTCCCAAGTTGAAAGGTTTCTGTGTTAAGTGCGGGAGCAGACAAAGTTTTATGACACACGAGAAGTTTGGCAGAGAGAGAGAGGGAACGCTGACACTCTGAGCTGTGTTTAGGCTGGACACCATCGCCAGCCCGGGGGTTCGGTGCGGGACCCTCACCTGTGGCACACTGGCACTCGTAGCCATTGGGATGGTCAATGCACTTGGCTCCGTTGAGACACGGCGTGCTGGAGCAGTCGTCTATATCGATCTGACACACGGCACCACTGAACCCTGAAAGGCGGAAAAAGGTGAAAATCCAGAAGCAAACTAAAGTGTTAACCGAACAGTTGCACCGTCAGGAATTACGTGTTAGCAAGTTCTTAAAACCATCCAAATAGAGGATGAGTAAACCTAAGCGGGGTTGCATCATTAAGCACAAACACCACACCCTGGGTAGAGCAGTTCCTCATCGAAACCACCAGACAAAACAGTTTCTCTCTTCCAGGTCAAAGGAGCAGGAGCAGCATGAAAACAGAGCCGACCAAGGCAAACAGAAAGCAAAAGAGGCACAAGCGGTGTTCGCCACTGACCACTGTGCTGCCCAAGAAACTGAGAGGGCAGCAACAAAATAAAGGGGAAAAAATTCCAGCAAAGCAAGCGATAGGCAAGGAACAGTAACGTATTCATTGCGAAAGCCTCCAGAGCAGAACTGCTACAGCAGCGTGGGGCATGTAGCACAATGCAGCTCTGTATCTTTCAGTACATATCTTGAAATAGTTAATAAACTGTCAGTAGGTTATGTCACTTATGATGCAGATCCCTAGGCGCCTCAAGCAAAAAAATCAAAAGCATCAGGAATGTTTCCTGAGGGAAAGAACCAAAGGAAAACGGGGATAAAAGCCAGAAGAACACAGTAAGAAAGGATGCAGAGCATACTTTTGTCAAGTATACTCTGATCTCAAACCTTTTTGTGAGCCTCCAGGAACACAAGTGATGTTTACTCTATAGCTAACATTGATACCTCAGCTCAACACTTACCTCTCTTTTGTAAAGGAGGGATCTAACTCACCTCCATCCTCAGGCAAGTAACAAGCTATAATGATGGAAAATGGCTTCTGCTTACCAATTGCAAGCATAGGAGAAAAAGTATGCAGAAGCTCTGATTTTTAATACATATATAAAAATATTACTCCATATCACACTATGATACTCATAATAATAAAAGTTCTTGCTGCCAACCATCCTCTAACGTGAGATGTCCGACTATATATTCCTCAACACTCACCCAGTTATAGGTATGCCAGTTACAGCAAACGTCATTTACCAATGCAAATGATTGCAAAAACTTGTTCAGGCAGATGCAGCACTAGAACCACCAACACTTGCAGGCAATTCTTTCACTGGTGATCAACTAATTCTTGATAAGTTGCAGGAGGAAAAACTTGCAGAAATAATTACTCACCAGGAGGACAGACACAGAGAAAACGGTTCACTTTGTTGAGACACACTCCATTGTTCACACAGGGATTACTCAGACACTCATCAATATCTTCTTCACAGTGAATACCTTTAAATCCTGAAAAAAGCAATAAAAAGATGTGACTGAAGACATTAAAATGTGCTCCTGAGATTCTGACTGCCTCTTTTGTCAGTGCTGAAAGTCCAAGCCAGAAGCCTGTCAAAAGTAGTATCTTGATTGCACCCAAGTTCATTAACAGTGACAGAAGAACAAGTTTGCATCAAATTCAAATCTAATGCTTTCCTCTGTACGATGACAAGCCATTATGTTTTAGCGTTTTGGAGAAGATCATCAATTTGGGGAGATAGTAGTATAAAGCAAAACATAAGGTAATAAATGGCAGGCACTAAAAAAAACAAAACAAAAAACACAAAAACAAAAAACCTTAAGCTAAAATTAATGCCAGAATTGAAAGTCAATGGATAATTAAAAAAAATAAACTAAATGTAACTAGGGTTCCGTCTCTCTTCAAAGAGGTAGGTGTTAACATAAACTTTTTTTAGTTTTCATGGCATCAGCCAATCACCTGCAGGGGTCACAATTCTTTCATTATACTTTATAAGACTGTAAAATTGGCAACCTGCACTTTGAAACAACACACTTTTTAATCAGAAGTCAAAATAGCAGACTGTACAGATCATTGATGTGATGGACATGGTATATTTTATATGCAAGATTCAAATCAGGTAAGATTTTTATGGTTAGTTTCAGTGGAAGATTGGATCTTTCGGGATATTTTAAATGACGTAGACCAGGAACAATCCTGCTCTTTTATCGAGAACCATCACATACACAGCTTGGAACATGGTCTTCTTTTAGAGTTTGCACCAACATTAGCTTCCCTCGGCGCTTACACTAACCTCAATTTCCATCCACATGCTTTAATAGGCAGAGCAGCAAACATGTCCACGTGTGTGCCAGCCAAGACCACAATCAGAGAATCACAGAATCATTACAGTTTCAGTGATTATGGAATCAAGACCATCGAGTCCAACCATGAGCCCACAAGCTGCACTCACAGGCGATGCAAGATCATCTCTCTCTCTCCCCACCCGCACGGGCAGGTCTCTTTGGGTGGCACTGCCACAGCCAGCCCTCTTCCCTCGCTTCACATGGCCTCACCCCAGCACAGTTTGCTCTGCACCTTGGCTGAGCTGGCAACCCTTCCTGTGCTCGACCTCCTGATTTCTTCCACTGTTTCTGGAAGCCTCATCTTTCCCAGAAACACGTCTCACCTGGCATACAGAGACATGTGAATCCTCCAATTTTATCCAGGCAGGTGGCATCATTCTGACACGGATTTGAATGGCATTCGTTGATGTCCATTTCACATCGAGGTCCCGTATAACCCTTCAAACACTCGCAGTGGAAAGAGCCCTCTGTGTTTACACATTTCCCAGCATGTTCACACGGATTGCTGTTTGCTGCAAGAAAAATACATATCTGTGTCAAACTCTTTCCTCTGAGCAGGAAAGCCACAGCAACTTTTGTTAATCCTGATCTTTCAATGCCATTCCTTTTTGCCAAGTACGACAAGGGAAAGGACCCTTCCTCCTGCTGGGAAAAGGCTGCCATCATTAACAATGGTCCCAAGGAGCAATTCTGGTTCATAACAGAAGCAACAATAGCTCCAGAGAGAACATGGATTAGAGAATTAACCCTGCTTTGAAGGCCTCATCTCTAGGTTATCTCTTCCATTTACTTTGCTCCTGATGCTAATAGGATGCTGCCAAGGTCAGAAAAACATCAAACTAGTCCTTCCAGCATTTTCAGAAAGGAATTGTGCTCTTGTCCATGGCAGTCTGAAGAGCGAACTTCACAGAAATGCTTCCCCCCAACCCCGATAATACCTACCCAGGGCTCATGGAAGTACCTTCACCAAGCACGCTCTGCAAACTAACGCACACTAAACTCCAAGGAAATGTGCAAGAGCCTGGCTCATCCCCCACACAACAGAACAGGAAAGAGAGGGAAGGAGCATCACTTATGCTGAGAAGCAATGAGAAATTTTGTATTCCTACCCCCCCCCATTACATTGTAAAGCAAACAATCCCAAAGAGCAAACGGAGACTCACCCATTGCACATTCGTCCACGTCCTCAGTGCAATCTGCTCCCTTATGGCCTTGAGGACAAGTGCAGATGTAATGACCGTTCACAGGATTAGTGTCACACAGAGCACCCTTCTGACATGGATTGCTAACGCAGGCGTCATCCAAGTGGCACAGAAGACCTAGAGAAGAGTACAAGAGTTCATCCAAAAAAGTGAGATCCAGCAGACAGACTGCATGTCACAAAATCAAATTCCCCATCCCAATATTTCAAACAGAAAACCCCAGAGCTAGAAGCGTGAGTGGTTTCTTGTAGGCTTCAGCTCACAGAATGCCAAAGGAATTTGACAAGGCACTGTCTACATTTGAGCACAGTTATTTTAAGTGGCATGCAACATCTCACCACCACCCATAACTTCTCAAAAACAGGCCCTGCTAAGCATTGGGAAAAACTCTACTTTCCCAGCAATAAAAATTGTTATAATTTTTTCCACTAACTCAATACAAACACGTTTTGTTCATAGTTACAGAGGCGTAAGAAGTCTTTGTGCACAGACAGTATGCATTTCTTTTGTTACTCCTGGTCTTATCACAAAACACTTAAAATAAGCATGCTGCTTTAAGCAATGCATCTACCACAGAGCCATGATGTTTTACCTTTTCAGAAGTGACAGAGCTCCCGAATTTTTCATCCTTACCTGCCTTTCCTTCTGGACAAATGCACGAAAAAGAAGCTACTCGATCAATGCAAGTGGATCCGTTAGCACAGGAGGCAGTGAAGCAATCATCGATGTTCTTACTGCAGTCGTCGCCACTCCAGCCGTTGACGCAGACACAGGCGTAGCCTCCGTTGTGGTTGGTGCAGGTCCCCCCGTTCTGACAAGCGTTGGGCTGGAGCTGACACTCATCGACATCTTCGGTGCAAAACTGGCCTGGTGCGCAAGGAGGGAATGAGTTTAATACAAAAACAGACACTCGGACACAAATTTTTGCAAAGGTAACACAAGCAAGAGAGACACCAAAGTCCGCTTCCTAGTTCTAGGATACTCACAGTCAAGCACCAGCCTAAAAATTACATGAACATTGTTAGGAACTTAGATGAAAAAGAACCAGCATCCACATTCAACCCTAAAGAGGAAGTTGAACGACAAATGCCTTTTTCAAAGCACAGTGTGAGAGCCAGAGGGCCGCCTGTGGAGGGCCAGGGTACATCTGGGAGGATTTCAGAAGCTGAATGAAGCTGGCCCTGCCTGCAGAGCAGCCCGAGTGACCAAGAGCACAGAGCACGGCCTTGCAAGAGGAACGTGGCCAAGGCAGCGCCGGCCAGCAGGGAAATAACTCTTGTCAAGGGAACTTATTTTTTTCCCCCCTATACAATTATGCAATGCATATTACTTGCTGAAACATTACTTCACGAGGCAGAATTGAATTTTTGAGGCTCTTCTACTTATAATGGCAATTTTCTTATCCCCAGGTATTTCTGCAAGCAAGTACAAATAGTTTGCCTTTAGAAAAAACAAAGTCCCCAAATCACCTGAGAATGAATAAGATTTTTTTAATGACTGCTGATATTGAAGGGAGGGAACCAAAAGGGCCCTGTTTCCAGGTTTAAGGGCAACTGCTCCGACCACTGAGCACGACCAACTAAAGCAGGTTTCACAGAACAGGAGATTTCACTGTCACACCTACAGGAAGCTCTGCAACTTCGGTTCCTAATGTATTTATTCATCCAAATAATATCCAAATGTTGATGCATCTTTTCTATTCAAGCTGCATGGTTTAATACTTTAGAATGAAATTGTTTGGCTCAAGTTTGAAGTCGTTCATTCTTTGAATTGCTTCAACAGGCTAAAAAGAAATGACTTGGCACCAGCTAGTTTCTTCCCAGAGTGGTAGATGGGCACAAATATACACTCAGAAGTACTGCTCACAATAATCCAATCCTAATCTTCTTTTTGATAAACTTTTTCTTCCCTTTCCATTACATTAGGAACTCTAACCCTGAAATTGCTCTAAAAAAAAAAAAAAAAAAAAAAAAAAAAAAAAAAAAAAAAAGCTAAGCTTGTTTATAACTAGCTGCTTTTCAACATCCTTCTTAAAATGCTGACAGGAGGTGCATAGCACCAAAGGAAGTCTCTTTATCTAAGAGTAAAACTAGATTTGACTGGACTCCCCCCCTTTGTTTGTTGACACCCTTCCCTCCGTCATGAGCCTGCAGCAGCTTTCCCTTATTTCAGCAAAAACTGTTTTCAGCAATTATATTGCTATTACCAAAATCCTCTCCTTCCTCATCAGCTGCACACACATTCATCTGGAATTTCCCAAGTATTCCAAGAATAAGAAATTCAAGAGATGGCCACCGATTTTTGCTGCCAGCTCTCCTGGGTTACAACATAACCAGGTTTGTCAATTTAAAAATACTTACTAGGTATTGCTTAGTAGTCACCTCCTTTATGAACAGCCTGGAAATTACGATGCTAGTACACAAGCATACCTTTTATTTTGATACACAGAGCTATAATACTTACTGCTGGTAAGAACGTAGTAACACTAAGCCATCACCATCTCCATCTACTTCAGCCAAGCTGTGATTCATGTTCCTTCTGTAGAGTTTTGGTAGAGTTTTCAGATTGAAAACCTCTGCTCAGATACTTAGTGAAATAGTTTGGGCAAAATGTAATACCAAAGGAACAACACACTTATCTGCAAAGCATATTATAAAAAGCAAAGCAATGCACGTGTCCTAGGAGCAGTCATTTGCTTGGGAGCTTTCATTATTAGCAAATCCATTAGCTTATCAGTAGCCAAACTGAAGCGAGTCAGTTATCTCAGCCTGGTGCCTGGCGGTTGTGCATATCACAGGACTCATCAACACAACCGACTTCCTTTCAAAAAAAACAATAATCAAGACGCTATTTGATTATAAAAGCTATTTTCCTCTTGTTCTTGGAGGGGGCCCAACGCAGATCAAAGCGGGCGCACGCTCTGACCGCCGCGCGCTCGCAGCCCTGCGTTGCAGAAACATTCTTGCAGCATCTGCATCCTCCTTTTGGGCCACCATCTGAAGGCAGTTTGTTTCAAAAGCAAGGCAAATTCCATTCATGACAGGAGAGGCATATATGAGAAATTTACTTTTGCATTTTACTATATTTTAATGGGGAAGACTTGATCTTTATTGAAGTTACAAGTGAGTCTGACAATCCAGACTCAAGCACTGGGCAAAAAGTCTAATGATCAAAACCAGCACAAGGCCAACAGAGCATATCAGTCTCACTGTATTTTAAGTTCTCAGTCACAGGACAATCATCCCCAAAGGGTTACCTGGCCTTTGGGAAGGGGGATTGCAACTCCTGGTACCTATGACAGGGAAAGGGGAACCTTTTGGGCAGGTGCTGCAAGGAAGAGACCTGACACTTCTCTGCTTAGCAGCCCAGGTCTTCAGCACGGGGCCTGTCCCAGGAGCTTCTTGAATGACTTCCTGCGCAGCGGCGACAAAGGCCCTTTCACTGCATTGCGTAAAAAAGGGATTTAATTCTAAGCCTTGCTATGAATATACTGCACAAGCTTTCGCTCTGCCTGTTTACTTAAGATTTAAATCAAGGGGCACAAAAAGATCTCCAAAACAGTTACTTAAGGGACACAGCCCAATTTAATTGTAACCGAATCCAGTACATTTATTTGTAGATCTGTACTCGATAAGCTTGTTTTCTGCTTGCTAAGAGTTTTAGGAAGAACCAAGTCTTTCATTCACAGGGCTGAGATTCAACTTCCAAGTGCAAATTCCACTACGAATTGTACAGTCTAATACTCCTCATAATCCTCGCGTTTCCGAAAGCCACTAACAACCATCTTGGCTGAATGTTAATTCCCTTAGCCGACACTTTCTGTGGGTATGCCTGTGCTTGCCTTCTTGCCACTTTCACAATATTTCTTTTGGAAATATAATTAAGTGCAGTGTGAACTAGTGAAGGTAAGTCCTTCCACAAAACTTCAAGTACACTAATTAGACAACATTTCAATGGAAATGTGGAAACATATAACTGGCAAGAAAGGAAGCACAAATTACTCCGAGAAGCTAATACGAGCCTAACCTGACCTTGATATTTGCAGAGCCTGGGAAATCAGCTAAGTGCAGACTCAGGTTCCGAGTGACCTTGTGCAGAGTAAACAGCCCGTCCGCGCGGTGTTTCAAAATTGAAAACCAGAAGTAGAAAAAGGGAACAACCTTCAACTCCGAGTGCTTTTTTGCCCACTATGAAACTAACTGATTTCCTGTGCGCTTCCCCTTGGAGAAGCTACAGGGAATAAAATGCCCGCTGGCCGCTCTGATCGCTGCCAGTGGCGAGCTCGAGAGCAACGCTGGAGCTCCCTGGAGCTGGGAACGCCGAGCAGGGGCTCAAGAGCCCTCAGTTAGTTCTGCCAACCCACCGGCCTTGATGAGAAGCAGCACGTCCCTTCTTCAAGCAAACTCTATGCTGAAAGAGCAAAAAACCCATGTATGCTTTTTCCCCCTTAAGTTTGAAAGACTTTGTTATAAGGTGAAAGGCATCTTATCGAGACTCACAAAATAGCTAAGAGATAAGAAAGAGGATTTGTATAAATGGCCCGTTTCAGTTACGGCAGAAGATTAAGGGTGCCACAGCTTGAGGGCTCACGCCAGATCCCCTCAACCACCGTTATACACTGGCCAGCATCCATCCCAGGAAAGATGTTTCCACCCCATCTTATCTTGTGCGCCGCAGGAAGGGTCCCTGCTGCCCGAGTATCCCAAAGCACGTCAGGATAGAGAGGAGCTGATTCAAGAGCTGGGCACGTCTCCTCAATAAATGGAAAAGCACGGGGGGAAAAAAAAAAAAAAAATGTAACTGACAGGTCTTTTAGTAAAATGCTTATGAAAAATACTTTAATTTCTATGTTTTTGTACTATGTATTTATAAAATATGTATCTTTAACCAATGGAAGGATTGCTCCTCCTTAAAAAAAATAAGCTACAATTAAAGAACAGATACCAGCACAGGACCATTTAATTAATGGCCTGGAAGGAGATGAACAGTAGGCAGTGGTATCTTTAACACAGTAATGTTTACATTAGCCAAGAGGAAGCCGGGGAATCTCAAGCAGACTCAACTAAGCGAGGATCCTGGGAAGACAAGGTTTGATGTGACAAATGCCAAGTAATCACAAGGGTAAACAGACTCCTTGTACAAATTTGAGGTCAGACACTCCTCAAAGAACAACTTTAGATCGCCCGGAACAATTCCACGGGGAGCGCTGCTCGGCTCACAGCTTTAAGCGCAAACGGCGCTGCCCAACAGCCCCGGCAGAGCCTCCGTGGGGAACCCACCTCGTGGCGCTGAGGCCATCGCCTTAATAAAACACATTGCAACAGGGGTGCAGGCCGAGTCCAGAGTCCAACGGACCGATGAAGAAGAGAATTCACAAGAAACTAATAGAGCAAACACTGGTCACAAAAGGAGGAAGGTATCCTGATACAAGTATAATACAAAAGGCTCTTCAGGGAAGGTACAACAGGTGGCAAAGTACAGGGAAGAAAAGATTTGACCACTTATGTAACTCACTTTAATGACCCAAGGTATCACCAAAAGCAAAGAACTTCAGACTCCCCTAAAAGAGGCGACATCTTTATACAAGATGAATGTCCAGAACAAAAAACAAGTAATGCTCAGAAAACGCCCAGAGATAATAATAAAAAAAAAAATCCAGTTTTGATACAACCTTTATTTTAAATATGTGCAGACCTTGAGGGTGCTGTCAATCCCACATCCATGTATGATGGCAGCTCTCAAACTTCTTCATGATGAAAAGCTCACACTGCTCATCTAAGGAGGGAGATGATTGCTCAGCAAACTGGGGACTTCCAACGCTTGCTAAGCTGCCTGTTACATCTAAAGGAGAATATTCCCATTTTCCCTGGGAAACTAAGTCTAGGGAGGGATGAAGGCAGCCTCCAGATCACATTTAAACTGCAGAGCCATGAAGTCATCACAAGACTGATGCTGCCAGCCCAGGGATGGCTGCAGGCACCAAGGAATCTGTTGGACCGCACGGTTTACACCTGCAAACAGTCTCCCTGGTCGCATGTGTGTTCAGCACAGCTCTTCCCTGCCTAAATACTACAACAGTTTCTCCTGAAAAAAGGGACTGGAGCCAAGTAATTTCCTCCTTTGTAGGAGCTTTCTGGGAAAATAAAATGAAAGGCATCACAGCCCTCAGAAGAAGGCTCCTTTCCCCAAGGTGCCCACACTATGGTTTTTTTCCATTTGAAATACAGAACCACAGAGCAGCAAAGCACGGAGAACCATTCCCACAGTTTTGTTTTGTTTTTAATAGATCCACCCTCTTGAGCAATGTCAAAGGCTATCCAAATTACCGTAGTATTTAGGAGTATATTATAGAATTTGAACAATGCAAACAGAGTAAATAAACCGGTGGTCATTTCAAGTTAAGATGATGGGAAAGCAGGGTTTAATTTCAAAGCCACACCACAAAGCACACAGTAGAAGGAACAATCATTTACTAGGGATTTTACAGCCTCCAAGCACAATATATTGTGCTCATGCCCTGGTCCACAAAGGACGGCCCTAAATCACTACAGAGCCTCCAGGGCCAGGCGGCAGCTGGGACGCAGCTCTGCTATCACCAAGCAGCAAAACAGACCTGGGGAAAAAGTCCCCAGTGATGCAGCAGTGGCAGACCAGCTTAACACAGCTGGTGACACAGCTGGGGACAGCGGCAGAACAGAGGGGACGATACAAGGAATTTTAAGTTACCACCAGTGAATCCCTGTTCTGCCCTTCTGTTAACCTCCCCCAGAAAGCCAGGGGAAATGCCTAGCAAGTGAAAAGGTCTGCAAGGCAAAACCTAACAGCTGGAGCTTAAACTCACACACACAAAAAAAAACAAGCCTCCTCTTCTCAAGGTAGTTCAAAAATGCATCTTTAATAATTATCCAAAGACAAATCACCTCATGCGAAGTATGAGGAAGTAACAGAAACTGCCAGGAAAATAAGCAAGCCAGGTGCAGATAAAAAAAGCTGTCACCTATAAGCCTGGTCTCATAGCAAACCTCCATCAAGCCAGAGTCACCAGAGAGCAGCCTAGTCTTCTTTGTCTTAGAGCCAAGCACGTGTGAACCACAATGAAATGTTAAGACCCACCAAGAGGTTATTTGGCATGTTTGACCTCCAAGAGTATTTCCCGGGCTGGAACATTACCCAATGCCAAAGGAAGAGGCAGCAGCATGGTGCAACTTGGAGGCTGAGCTCTATCATGAGACCGACTGAGCTGCTACCACCCGAGTTGTGTTATTGTGGACACCCCCTGATCCATATTTATTACTGGGAAGCGGGAAACAGCATGGAACAAACTGAAGGCCGTGGTAGGTGCTCCAGATTCAGACTGGAAAAAACGTTAGCTGCTGGCACCATTTTTAAGGAACCGAAACTGCTCCGGGCGCAGCTGGAACAAAGGATCACAAGAGAAACAAACAGCACCCAGGATGAAACGTGTTTAAAAATCAGATGCTTCAAAATCATTTGCATGTTCAAATGAAGAGCTGCCAGCTCTGGAGACAGCCACATGCTCCCTTCTCCCTTTGTATCTGCCAATTCATACATGAAGGAAGAAAAAGAGTCATAATCCCTCCTGGCCCCTGTCCGAGAGCTCCGTCTCTTGGAGATACTACTGTAGAGATAGCAAAGCACCAGCCAACTTGTTCAGATCTGTCTGTGCCAAACTTGACAAGCACAAAAAAAAAAAAAAAAAAAAAGGCTACGATGCTTTTTAATATAAATTTGGACAGGCAAATTTTAAAATAAATTTGGACAAGTCTGCCATCTCTGCACAAGCGGGAATGGCGACTGCACTTCTTGCAAGCATCTGCTGCGGACTCCAAATACAGACCCAGATGTAAGGGCAGCCCTTTGCATTCAGTGCAAGCGCCTGGCAAGCACTAGAGAAAAGTGCAACCCCAACGGTACAACCCAGCAGGTGAGGAGGATTTCTATAAAGCAGGAAGGAAATATGGACCATCATTTAGGTGACTGGCATGTTAAATACTTCAAGGTTTGAGGTGAGCATTTACTGGCAGATTTAGTTCCACTAACTTTCAGGGTTTTAAGTATCCTGGCAAACAGCTACTTTTTAAACATTAAATTAGCACAGTCTGTTACTGTATACTTTCTGATACAGAGGCTAGGAAAGAGGAAAAAAAGTGGTATTTGGCAAAGAAAAAAAGTGAAAGAAAGAAAGAGACAGAGAGAGAGAGAACACAAAATACCAGAGCATACAATCTTACATAAAAATGTTAAACATTAGCCTTTTGATGTTTATCCTCCCTTATATGCAATGAAAATTCAAGTCTGCCAGAGTTAAGGCCTGGATTTTCAAAGAAAACCAAGGTAGAGAACAAATCTCACTCTAATTAAATCAGAATTGAACCCTTAAC
>VZSV01000052.1:3218843-3247708 GCA_013398735.1 Nothocercus julius
ACTGAAAATTCCTGCCTGGAGCTCTGCAGAAAAAGTAACCCTTGTGCTTGTGTTTAGGAGCATATGACCAAGCCAGCAGCCGTTTTAATTAAAAAGAACTGCCCTCCTGCCTGAAGAGGTGGGTTTCTTTTTGCTGAAGACAAACATTTGCTTCTTAAGCCCGCTTCCAATACTGGAGCTATTTGGTGGAGTCAGCTGTTAGCACAGCGTGCTTCCCTCCAGACAAAGGTCTCCTGGATTTTAGCAATCTCCAGCTCACCAGAGCCCCCTCCTCAGGCCAAAGCAAGGGCTGAACAAATACAGCGGCCATGGGAGCTTCACTTTCCCAACCACAGGGGTAGGAACGAAAGGAAGCAAGGAGGCCAAGCCAGCAAGTGAGGCAAGAGAACGTGGCTCTTCCAAAAACGTCCTCCAAGCACAGACATCGCGTGTGGCCCCAAACCCAGACTCATCCCGAGGCAGCAAACAGTGCAAAACAGCACAGAGCTCCGTGGAGGATCCAAATCCCAGCAAGTTCTGCTGTGCCCCATTCCAGAAAAGTTATTAAGGTCAAATGCAGACTCAGGATGATCCCTTGAACTATTGCAAACGTTGCACAGCTACGCGGAGTCCTTCTCAGCTAAGCAAAGCAAATGCACTTGCAGTGTTTTCTAGAGCTAATCACTCTAGGACCCAAGCCCTAAAGTCACCTTCACAAAAGGCTCCCTGGGTTAGATTAATAGAGCAAACAGGTGCATTTGAAGGAGAGCCTGGTTTATTCATGTGAACTGTAGTCTGGGCTGATGGAGCAGCCTCAAACCCTGACATGGTTTCCCTGCCTTCCCGGGAGGCCACGGGCACCGCTCACAGCACTGCCCTTGCTGCTCCCAGGGCTCTCCCTGCACCATTCGAATTTCTGATATGCTTGTGCAGAACACATAGTGCCTTGAAAGGACACAAGGAAAGCTTAATAATAATAATAATAATAATAATAAAATCAGCTAACAATCGCCAAAGAGAGTATATGGGGAAGAGTGTGCCCTCCGCCATGCCGAAGAGACTGCCTGGCTGATTGCTAACTCAGGAGTTGGCAATCACTAGAATTACAAGAAACATGAGAACCTGGGAGGTTACAAAAACATATTAGTGACAGCAGGAATTTCTGGTCATTGTGTCTGAAAGGCGAGATTTTTATCTTCCTGGGGAGAAGAAGGAGAAAAAAAAAAAAAAAAAAGAAAAAGGCTGCAAAGGAGAAAGAGAAGGACCAGACTGCAACAAAAAGGGAGCAGCCATCTCTGTTAAAGGAGCAGGAAATGAGGCTGAACGCAAACAGCCTTCAAGGCTGGATTCCAGTTCCAAGCCAAAAAGACACACGTTTCCGTGCTCCAGCCTACCACCTGTCTGGGAATCACTGTCTGGCGGCAGCTGGTTGCCAAGAGGAATTGTGACAGATTTGGTTTCGGTAAGGGATGCTCTGACGCTGCCTTCCACAAAAGCGCACGCTGCTGGCTGGAGCACAGCCTGGTGTCTTGGCGGGGAATGAGGCTGCTTTCTGTGCACTATGAAGTGCACACTGGATCAACAAACATGCTAAACTGTCATTCACGACACAGAGACTACCCAAACTAAGACTGCAAATAATTCAATCTGAAACTTTCCAGGATTACTTGAAAGATAACTTTTAGACTGCAGAGGAAGTGCTACAAAGACTGTCTAACTATGCAGGAAAGTATTTTGTAAGATTTAACAGTCCTTTGCTTTTAAACACATCAGCAGGGGCCCTTTCTCTCTTTTTGTTATTAAAGTACCACCCAGTGTCCTCTAAAGTCAAGGTCTCAGCTGAGGCTTTGGTTTTCTGTACTGTTGACTCTCCCACAGCTCGCTTTTCACAGGGCTCTTGCATTACAAGCAGATTCCAGAAATGTTGTTTGCTCCCTCCTCCTCTCTTCCCTTACCTTAGAGATGATTTACAGCACCATAAGCTGTGTTTTTGCAAAGGATGGACCTGCACTCACATGACACTTCCCATCTGTGGGCAGCTCCTTTACTGTAGTTTCTTTGCTCCTCTCAGAATCAGCAGTAGTTTAATCTTGAAAAGTCCCATTTCTCCCTACACTATTTAACCTGCGGTTTAAACATTACAAACAGCCTGTTCTGTTGCCCTGGCACTCGAGGTGTCAGCGTGCCCAGCAAGGACGTCTCACCTTGCGCTGGGTAACACACCTCATTACCCTATGGCCATGCTGGAGACAGACTATCATCCTGCATGTTCTTGGTCTCTTATGGAAAGCACAGGAAAGAGCCTGAAACCCATTCAGAGAAAGAAAAGGCCACTGAGATGACCAAGGAAAGGATTTGAGGTCACCATGGGACATCATCAGTTGCCAATGTATTTACTGGGCAAAAGGAAACTTATGGATATTATAAACCAATTCCTGCAATCCAGCTGGCCAAAAGCTCTTCAACGCACAGGCTTTTGAAGAAAACTGCACAGAGAAAGCCCCAAATACAGCCTTCCATTCCCAGTGTTAGCCTTGAGCCTCCAAAAACACTCAGGTGAGCAGAAGTCCAGGGGACTGGTTACTGCCAAGACATCCTGTGGAAATGGGCATAGAGCCACTGCCCTGCATATGTCAGCTGCAATACAGCATATGCAGAGATGACATTAAAATATGTGGCTACTTCTTGACTATGATACTCACATTTTAATTCGAATGCCAAAATTGAAACTGTGCATATTAGACAAGGTAATTCTCTTTGGAGTGAAAGGAAAAGCATCCTTCAATCACACAGCATCTACTGGCAAGCCCATGGGCAAAAAAAAAGATGGCAGAAGATCAGGCCACAATGTGGACCTCATGTTTGTCCCCAACACTGGTCAGGCAGGACCATAAGGGGTTCGGAAGTCAGAACCACCCACTGTACTAAACTTTAGCCTTTAATCGGACAGACAACCTTCCACAAAACCAGAGAGTCAGAGCCCAAGCCCTGAGCTCTCCGCCAGGTGAGCTGCAGAAGTCGTGTCCCTCGTAGACAGCAGCCACCCACCCAAATCCTGTAAACTGAGCTACATTTGTGGTGCCTCAGCAAAGCCTTTTGAGCTTTAAACTCATGCTGCAAAACACTGATGATCCATCCTATCCCCTACGCTTCAGGGAGGATCCAGAGATGCTTTTAAAACAGAGAGAAGCTAGAAGCCCCAGCACGGCTTATAACCTGTGCAGCGTGGAACAAGATTTGCAGGGTCACTTCAGGGTTGTCTGCTCCTGGCCCCTGCTCTCTTGCCTGTTTTCCTTTGTGGGTTTCACTTTCTGTGAGCTCGCAGCTCACGCGGGCAGCAGAGAAGAAAGGGCACTTGCTCATCAAGGGCGCTTGCTCATCAAGGGCAGGACTAATTTTCTCCTATTTACACCATGTTGTAAAGAGTTATGCAAGCAGTGGTGCACTGCAATTCTTTCATGTGGTTTTAAATTCATTTAAGGATATATAAATTTTTAAAGTTGATGGGCTTTTTTTAAGCTGAGAGGCCTCCTTTGCAGTTGATGAGAACTGTTTTATAAGAAAGATGTTCTCAGGAAAAAGCTAGACTAACGTGATGAAATCTCTTCAGCAAACTCCTCACATTGAAATTGTCTGAACTACCAATCACAGGAGCTGTTCAGGTTTAAAACAATAACACTGTCTATGTACAGAGTAAAACATGTTCAAGGTCTCCAGAACCTGATGAGCTAAATTAGGTTAGATTCCCAAAATAAGTAAATAAGAAAAGACACAGTTAAGTATAACCCCAGCTTGCCAGTTTTAGGGCTGTCTCTTCACCTACAATTTTGAAAGGAAGGCAAAATTATATTTAACCGAAACAGTGTGCCAGCTAAGAACGACAAGTGTGACTCAAAAAAAATCCCCAAAACCCGAGGTATTTGTTTATTTTTGAGGTAAGGAGATATTTTGTGTCTGAAGATGACACAATTTCCTGTAAACAGCTTCTTCACATCAAGCATAACACTTCCCTGAAATTCACTTTTTTTTCTGCATAGACTCAAGGTAAAGCAGACTCATTTACGAAGCAAAAGTAGCTTTGCCAGTCAGAGAACTCCAGTTAAAAACCTAGACACAGCAGAAAAATAAACTTCCCACACACACCCTTTTTTTCCTCTTCCCTCCCATACCCCTAGCTACATTATTCTAGATTGGCCTGGTTCTGCAGCAACGTTACCACCATCTACATGAGGATTATTATGCTGGCTTAAATATATCCCAAATGTTTCAGCTTCATTGACATCTCCCCCATGGATTGCACAGCGCAGACGTGAGCGACATTCAGATACTTAAACCTCGCGCTATAGGTTGGTGAAGGCCACGAGTCCAGCATTTCATTCTCAGAGTTAGCTCAGCCCATACAGGGGCATTTTCTGGGTACGTACCTGTCCACTGCGGTGGGCAGCGGCAGTTGTACGTGTTCACGCCGTCCACACATACCCCCCCATTTTGGCAATTATGGTTTGGGCAGTCATCGACGTTCCGTTCACAGATGCTTCCCTCAAAACCTAGAAAAAACAGAAAATCCAGAGAGTGAAACAGACTTTCAAGTCTCTTCCGAAGAGAATTAACAGGACCTGATTAGTCCTGCAGAAAGCCTGACACAAGCTGTGCTCTCCATACACGATCAGTTGGGTTATACTTTGACATCGCAGTTCTCAGGTTTACCAATAACATGCCAACCTTGCCATTTCTGCAGGATGAGACAGCTATTTATCAAAGTACAAGTGGATGCATGTTAATGTGGATGAATAAGTAATGCCAGAATGCAGAGATTAATTTAAAACATCAGCTTTGCCTCTTCACTACTTTGGAATGCACCATTAACATGAGACAGGCCTTTCATCCCAAACCTCGTCTTTAACCGCTCTCTGCTTTTAATGCCCCACTCCAGACAGTTCCCCAACATCTGCGTCAAGTCAGAGAGACCCTCTGAACAACATCTGGTCCCACAGAGATGCCATTACGTGGCAGATGAGGCTGAGGCCGCCAAGCTCTGTAGCAACTTCTCCAGACTATGGCTGCTCTAAATTGAGATGCCTGGGAGGATCCATAGCAATTCCTACCCCGAGTTCCTGGCACTGCAGGTAAGAGCCACAAGGAAAAAGGAGCACTGTTCCTTAGCCATAGGAATTGCTATATGGCCCAAAAGCAAGGAATCCTTCGCTAAAACACCGACCAATGCACACCACCAGGCTGTAACCACCCTTTTCCTTCAAAGCCCTTCCTTCCTTCCTTCCCTCAAGATCCTGCAGGCCTCATGGCAGCAGGGAAGGCAAAAGCCAGGCAGAAACGTGACAAGCTTGGTCTGAAGTCAACTCACCACAGTAGGTCAGCCATGAAACACTAAACGGGAGTGTCCTAAACCTGCTTTTGAGCTCAAGGGGAATCACCCCAACAAGCACACACATGCCAGCAATGTGATCAGCATGGAAACGCACCCAGAACCAAGAGCTCACGTGGTTTTAGCTCCTGTCATCTAAACTTGAGCTTGACTTACCCTCCTTTCTAGAAAGTACTTGATAAGAGGCATCTATTTAAAACCATCTCATCACACTGCAAGACCCAAAGACTGAGTAAAATTATAATATGGGAGTCATCGCATTGGTAGATCCTCATCAAGCCACTGCAAATTTCCTTACATTTGCACCAACTATACTGAAGTCCTCAAGCACCTTATGCAAATACATGAAGCCATTAATTCACCCCAAAAGCAAGATAACACCACAGGAGGGAAACAGAAACAATTCTCTTACAAAGGGATGTAGTAGAAAGATTCAAGAGTTGTGATATGTAGTCAAGTGTGTTTATCCAAAGATATCTTCAAAGGAAAGGAATTGGGAAGGATGTAAATGTTGACAATGACACTATTGGAGTGCATAGCTGAAGAAAATAACAGTTTCCTTTTTGGTAACCTCCCAACTCCCAGATTCCCTTCATTTTTTTCTTGTTGTGAAGAACAACTTTGGCTTTGACTCAAGACATCTAGGTTTAAAGGCAATCTCTTTCTGTTTGGTTCAGGCCTGATACACACTACAACATTGGGATCTGCTCAGTTTGTAAATAAAGTCTTCCTAACGAAGTTTAGCCAGCATTTTCAATGGGTCCTTTTAAGTTGTGGCTGTTTGAGTCAAAGAATCTACATCAGAGCATTACAAGCACTAAGTTCCTCCAAGACACATGAGCAGAACCCCTCATTTTTCACAAACTGGGTCCCTGGATGCGATTTTGCAGTTACATAATCTGAATCTCTTCCAGAAGGCCGAAGAGTTCACGGCTTCAATGTGTTTGGACACCTGACCCAGCTTCCTGCTCGCCCCATGCTGGGATTGACGTGTTGTCCCTCGCTTTCCCATTCTCCCTCCGAGGGAATGTTCTGCAGCACACGGCCTGCCTCCTGCTCTGCATCCCCAAGCACTGAAAATCGAGGAATGAGAACCTCAAGGGGGAAAGTGTTCCCATAGCTAATGGGGATACATCCTCCCCTAGTGCACAAAGAGGGATGAGTGTAGACAAATTTAAGTCTTAAGTCAGTTGAGATCTCCATCCTATTCCATAGCACCACATCCAATTTCCTCCAAAGTTTAAAGGAATTGCCTTAGCCTTATTTGCACCCACATACAGAAAAGTGAGCCTGCATCTCAGACTTCCTACAGGACCGCTCAGGAATGGGAGCAGAAAGTTACCTCTGGCCATCAGTTTCAAGTTATTGGCAGATTGTGGCATCGCTGACTTGAAATTAGGCACCTCTACGCAGAGCGTTAGTGCCCACCACATCATTCTAACACACGCGGCTTGGACAGTCAGGCCTGCTGGAACAGGGACTGCTCAGCAAGAGAGCTCAGCTCGCGCGCGCGGAGCAGCAGCACCCGGCCAGCCCCACGGAGCCGCGACGCTCGCGGCCGAGCGCGCTGCGAAACGCCGGGAGGCGACTTCCTCTTTCCAGGAAGTGCTCCAGTTCCCATAAACAGCCCGCTGGGGTTTGACAGATAGTTTCCTGAACGAGCTCTTGGAATTCCCTAGGGTTCTTATCTTAGTTAATGGGTAATTATTTTGATGGATAACAATGAATAATCACTTTCCCAGCTAAGAACTTCCTCTATTGACTTGTTTAACATTCCACTAAGGGTTAGCTGCCAAAAGAGCTCCTTTTTTGTCAAATATTTGCAACTACGAGCTCATTTTGTATTTTAAAGGAGTTAATGCTGCAGGTTACACCTCCCTCACAGTAGTATTTATTACTACAGCTATCTTATGACTCACCCAACATGCTTCTCATCCACAACCTTGTTTTATTTAAATCCATAAAGATATGGCTATGGTAGATGGATGCAGAACAACAGGTTACCTTTCATACAGACAGAATGCGGACAGTACACATAACTCTTACACTTGCCACTACATGCTGACATATCCCAATACACGACTTTATAGGTTATAGAATGCAGAAGGACGGGCTAGAGCAATTCCATTTATAGCCACAGTGTCATCAGCACTGCTCCAATGAGGAGAGGGATTCTAAACAGGAATTCCTATCCCATGATCTCGGCCCTCTCTTCCAGATCAGGGGGACTTGTTCCAATATTCCCAGCGTGTGACAGGTCACCATTTCTCTTCTCTCTGTTGACCTCTTCTTCCCAGACAAATCCCTTCCCAGCACTCCAGAAATTTCATGGTACACACTTGAAGGCAAGGGGGAAGAAATGGCTGGGTGTGTTGCACTTACCAAAGAGGTTAGCGTAAGCATTTTAGCCTCTCCAACCTCTCTCTCTCTCTTTTTTTTTTTTTTTTTTTTTTTTTTTTTTTTTTTTTTTTTTTTGCTCTTTTTCATATGACTACTTTTAAAAATAAAGTTAGCAAAACACAGCCAACTTAAATACAGGAAACCCAGAAATGAAGGCTCTCAAAGCAGCATTAACTCACCCACATCATTCATGTTGTGTAACAAGTCCAAAAACGCAACTCATAATCCAAAATGTGTGCGAGCAGCAGTGTGGGTGTGTAACTGTTACTATAGTGATCTCCTTTTCATTTCCTGACCATAGCTTGGCTAGCCCACACACTCGTCTAATGGAAATGTGCTCTTACCCAGTCTTGCACCCCTGTAAGAGTCATTAATGCAAACAGCACTGTCTTACAGGACTAAGTCCCTTATACTTCCTCCTCCCCTCCTCTTCCACCCATCATGTTGCTTCTGCAGAATATCTTGCACATTTTACACTGGTTAAAGAGATTTGAATTTAAGAAAAATCTGAATTTCAGTAATGAAACTAGTCAAGTCTTAATTCAAAAACACCCAGTTCAGTTTCCTTCTAAAAATATGTAAAATGGAAAAGCAGTAAGTTCCCTGAAAAAGCGACAATTCATTACGATATTAAATTTTCTTAGATTCTAGGTGTTCAAGCATTGTTCCTTCAAACACAGTCAGAAACAGTTGCTTTCACACAAAGATGAGACAACTTTCTATTTTAAGACCAACTTTCCTAAATTCTTTTAAGTCACATGTTTGCTCAGACTACCCCAAAATTTGTTGTGCAGACACCAGCTAAGCTTGGCAACATGCGTTAAAGGTCACTTGAGCCAGCACTTCAATACAATGGTCTCTTAGAAGAAAGAATTTCTCACAATTTCTAAATACTCTTTCTGCACTTACCTAGGACTCCAGGTAACTTCTAAGAGAATCCAGTCTCTTGACATTCACCCTAAACAGTATGGCAGCTACATCTTTCATAGAAATAGTAACAACAACAAAAAATGCTTGAGGGAAAAGCGTTTTCTAGACTACCACACGCTAAGCGTTCATGTGCCAGACTGCAATACACTCAGGGAGGAAGTCTAGTCAAAAGAATTTCCAAACAATCAGTTTCCCATGGATTGAATCACTCTCAGTATAAAATCTGCATCCTCTAAAAACCCCGATATACACAGAATAGTAGTGTGGTCAGTATGACAACTGCATGAGGAGAAGCCAGGCAGGATGAACACATTAGGCTTCCAAGCAAGTGGGATCTGGTCATCTGTGGACACAGGTGTCCTTGGCAAGTAGAGCCCATCTCGACACACAAACCCAAAGCAGCACACGATCCTGAGTAAGAGCATAATCCCTGATGTGGATGAACTCAAAACAGATAAAGTTACCAGAGACAAAGCAGCCATAACTTACCTGAAGGTTATGAGAGACAGAATATAGGGTCAGTTGGAAACAATACCCCATAAGATTTGGAGGAATGGGAAAGAATGTAACAGGAACAAGTATGCTCTAGGGACAAAGACAGAGAAAGACCAATGGTTGTCTTTCTTAAAACTTTGAAAAAAGTTAATTATGGCCTATGTTGAGACAAACCATGTATTTATAGGTCTTCAAAGTCTTTATGTACCATGGAATTTAGCACTCTTGCAGGGCATGAGGAGATAACCTAACTCCTCAAATCTACGTGATAGCTTTTACCTCACTGCCTTGCTGACATTTTTCGCTTCAACTCTTACATTACACCAGCATTACACAAACTCCAGGAGTTTTCAGGAGACTCCAGCCTGAATCCAATTACAGGACTGCAAAAGCAAGCACTTTGAAGAAGGAGCATTTACCTGGCAGACAGTTGCACTCAAAGGTGAAGTCACTGGTCTGATGGCAGGTCCCTCCATTCATGCAGGGCGAGGGCGAACACGGCACGTAGGGGCTCTCACAGCGGTGCCCCGTGAAGCCCGGCTTGCATTGGCACCGGTACGAGCCAGGTACGTTGACACAGGTCCCACCATGCTGACAGAGGGCTGAAGTAGCACATTCGTTTACATCTATCTCACACTTCTGGCCAGTATAGCCAGGTGGACAGATGCAGGAGAACTTGTTTCCGGATACAGTGCATGTACTTCCATTGGCACAAGGCTGAGATGTACAGGCATCAATCCACTGGCAGTCCCTCCCTGTGAATTCAAGGCAGAGCATTATGTTAATAAGAAACCAATCTGATGCAAAATAGTATTTCCTTCATGCTACTTCATAATGATATAGGTGAAGATTTAGTACACCAATCATGTAAATTAATATTCCTGTAATACTTTTACGTATGCCTGCATTTTATAGTATTGTATTTGAAACGAAAAACAACTTGCTGGTTACAGCAAAAAATTGTTTTACATTTTGTTTTACAAATTGTTTTACAATTTACCGTTGTTTTATATTTATAGGGTAGCAGCAAAATATAAAATTTCATAATTTATAAGAAATAAAGCAAAGCCTGAAATCATTCTGCACACTGACATTTGAGTCAGTCAGTCTACATCCCATTTGAGAACAAAAGGAGTGAGTTTCCATATTCCCATTCAGACAAGAAAATAGAACTTTTCCATAGAGACATTTTGCTGGCCAAGTTCCCTTCCATTTTTTCTAGAAGGTAGACTATGCTTTGGAAATGCAACAGCCATTCCACAGTCAGTTTTTCCTTGTGGACAACACCACAAGATCCAAATGCCTCCCTGTTTCAGTGCAAAGGGCAGGTTGTTTGATTTGCCTACCCCTTATCCCCCTTTTTTGGTCATCACGTCACACATGCTTCCTCTCACGTCCCATGCTGGAGCTATGGGAACGTATTACGAAAGGCTCAGAGTACTCTAGGATTACACAGCTCAACACAGGCAGCGTGCAGGTACTGATGCCGAGCCCCACCTGTGTACCCCAGAGCACAGGCACACTCGTAGCTCTCCTGGCCGTGGGGATGGCAGGTTCCTCCGTGCAGGCAGGGCTGGGACACAAAGCAGACGTGCGACTCGGAGTACTGACAGTCCTCGCCCCTGAAGCCAGGGGCACATCTGCACGTCGCCTTTCCTATGAGGGACGTAGTTTCACAGGTTCCCCCGTTCCTGCAGGTGTTGTTCTCGCATGGGTTCCTGTACTGGCAGTAGTCTCCCAGAAAGCCTTCCCGACACCTGCAACAGAGAAGGAATGACTTGCAGCACATGTACCTCGAGCACTGAGCTCCTGGGGTGCACCAGGAATTACCACCTATTGCCACATCGGTACGGTACCACGACATTCCTCTAAAAAAGAAGCCTGAGCATCAAAAGAACTGCGGAGAACTACTTTCCCTCATCTTTTTCAGAGGAAAACCAAGCATTTTAGTAAGAGCTATTGGCACCAGGCATTATCCATCTCTGGAAAGCAGTTATGAAGCCTGCACAAGCGCAGCCCCCCAAGGCCTCACCGTCTCCAGCAGATTTCCCCCCCGGCTCTCCCGTGGGATGGGAACACGGTGCTCCCCTGGGGCTGATAAGCGAGTGCGGGGCTCCCACGCTCCAGCAGCAAGGTCACGTCCCAGCGGCTCCCACGGCACGACGAGGACGGCCGCGCTAGCTGGAGCTGGGGCAATATTTTATACAAGGCCCCGCAATTGCAGAATAATTGCGGCTATCTCTTCTCCTACCTAAGCTTGTGTCAATACAGCCTGACTGCACTTGTCAGCCGCAATCCATCTTCTATTTGGCCTTTGTACTGGGAATTTTTCCATTTAATTTCCAGTGGCACAGGACCCCAGAAAGTGTACAGGCAAACCCCCGCTCTGTGTCATTCACTCCTTGGCTACTTTCAGGTAGCAGATAGCTGCAAGACTATATGAAGTCCAAAAATAAAAGTGAACACACACACGGGACTGTCGACTTGCAGGGTGTTTCTGCAGTCCACAGATGCCTGCTTTAACTGATAAGTAATCTAAGATACACGGAGCTTGTGTAAGAACATTTTCTTATCCTCCTCGAGTAAGCCAGTCAGTCTACAACCCCTGCTTTACTACTGACAAGTCTTAAGATCTAGAAAGAAAACGTGTGAAGCATCTTCCCCAAAACAGGGGACTTATCCAGGAAGGAAAAGGTCGGTCATAGGGCTCTTCTCAGCGAGCTGAAGGTGAATTCCCAACGTGACAGTTTGCACACCTAAAGTTTTTCTGGACAAAGAGCAAATGGGATTATTTACACCAAAAAATTTCATGGCACAAGCATTACTGGGCTGCTCTATAGGTACGGTGCCTGCTCTTTAAGAAGGAAGATTAAGAATTCAAATAAATTCAAAGAAGTGAAAAGTAGCAACATACATAAAATCCCTGACACCATGGAAGGCTCAGGTCCCTCAGTCTATTTAATCAGAGAGAAAAGAGAAGAAGATAGTTAATCACAGGCTGAAAGTACACAAAAAGAAACTAAGATTTACAATTCCCAGGCTATAAACTACAGCAGTAACAGGACTCAGCAGCCAGAAGTTCCAGTTAGATACATTCAAATTAGAAACAGGGCAACATCCCCATCTTCATACACATACTTAAATACAGTTTCTCAACAGCATAAGTAGACCAGTGAAATAACCTATTTAAGGTTGCAGTGGAATTTCTCCATCATTTAAGCCTTTATTTTTTTTTTTTAAAGAAAAAAAAAAAAAATCAAATTAGTTGTTTTACAAAGCACATACACATAGTGCAAACAAAGCTATTCAGAGCAGTATTATCTAAGGTATGCAAGAGGTCACTACTAGATGACCACAACTGTGTTTTTTCCTCATGTTTAAATCCATTAACTTTCTTTAGCCACAGGTTTAAAGCAACTGAGCCATATAATAGCTGTGTGTAATCATAACTTAGTATTCCCCACACCCAAATTCGTGTCCTTTCACTTAATGCTTGCAACTTTGCATGCAAGAACCGAGACGGAAGGAGGGATTTAGAGGGCAAGGCAGGATTAATAAAGCAACACAGAGGGAACTGTGAGCCAGAGCACCATTCATAGAACAGGCTCCGACTGCCATGCGCCCTGCAGCAGCGCAGGGCTCCCAGACAGCACGAGCCGCTGCCCCCGTGCACAGAGGGCGCTCTGCATGCACCCCAGGCCTGAATTTGGGCAGGGCGGCAGGTTTCTGACGTCCCAAAGTGCTCCTGGGTACACTTGACCCCGGCACCAAAAAGCCTTCCTGTGCCAGAAGCAGCGGGGCTGCTTCTCCAGCTCGGGCTTTCTATCCTTGGAGAGGAAAACGCCCTTGGGAACACGCTGCAGGGAAAACTCCAGCCTGGGCACGGTGGCACCGCAGACACAGGCAGCCTCTACACCCCCCACTTTATGCTCTGCTTGGATAAGTGCTGTATCACAGAGCTCCCCAGTTTTCTCCCGCAGCAGTTCAGCGCCGGCCTTGTGGAGCATCAAAGAACAACAACAAGAAAAACCCTACAGTCCAGGTTTTCTGTCACATCTCCTGTACCCAGCACTTGCAGGCACAAATCCTTCTCAATGTTGGTGTGGGCAAAACTGCAAATACTTCCCCCACTGTTCATGTTGGGCACCAAATTGCTTCTATAAAAATAGAGGCAAACACTGAAAAAATCTGGGTCTAAGTCCAGTCTTTTTAAAAGGATATGATTATTTGCTCTATTCAGAGCCTCAGCAGCAACTCCAGCTTCCTCCGCTTAGCCAGACTTGGTCCTCATCCCAAGTCACTCTTTCAAGTTCTCAAAAAAGAAAAAAAGCCACTTGTCTACCAGAGCAGCTTAAAATTGTAGCAGCTTGTGTCAGCTCCAAAGGACATGCTCAGAACAGGAAACCAAATCTTTTCCAAATAAAAGCCACTGTTTCTCCTCAGTTTTCCATCTGATACTCCTAAACGGCAACAGGAAGATGAAGTTTGTTCTGGCACTTTCTGGAAATACATGCGCTCTCTTAACCTACTTCAGCAGGAATTTAATCCTTTAAGAACAAATTTCACATAGGGCTCGATTCAAATCATGATTTCTGAAAGCTAGAGAATTTGAAATGGGAAAATGTCCTGTGGGCTGCATCAGCTACGCAGCTGCTTCTAATTAAAGCTTCTCCTTTACTCTCCCTGGGCTACTTTCCAGCACAAATACTTTAGTCAGAACTCAACCCTTTTTTTTCCCCCTCCTTTTCAGCTCCAGCCTGCATTTGCCTTAACGCCGGCTCTCGTGGAGCTGCGCAAGAGACGTAAAAGCGAAATGCAGGTATCTATCCCAATCTGAAGCATCCATGTATGCACAAAGCTACCCTCGTTCCAACAAGCTACAACACAAGACGTGCAAAAGTTGTGGGTTTGGGGTTCTTGTGCGACAAAACTTGTGCCTCCGAAAACGGAGTTTTTTGGAAGTCTTTTGAAAAACATGTCTGTTCTACTGGAAAGACCTTCTCTGTTACCATACTGCATTTGCCTGGGCACATTCCTCAGGAGAGCCTATTTAAATGCATTTTAATACCCTTCTTAACCAGTCTTTTAAATGCTTGATTTTCATGGGAGTTTCCTATGCAGGCCCACTGATATCATCTGGAGATGCACAGAAGGAAGCAGATGGTTTTAATTTGAGACGCAGAGGGAAGAATTTCCTCCCAGTCTTGTTTCTCCCACCAGCCCAGGGCTCCCTTCGCTTCGATTGGAAAATGCTTCGACAAAGGAAAAAAAAAAATAACTCAGCCCAATGACTAACGTGAGAAGGGTCTCAACTATCCTGCTGCAGATTTTAACCAGACTTCCTTCTGGCTGCCGGCTGGCGACTCCCACACCTACACCTCCTCTCAGGAGGCAGAACAGGATTCTCTGGTTCTCTCTTTTCGAGCCCTTCCTTCCCACGTCTCAAGGCTCCCACTCGTGCGTCATGCGTCGATGCAAACTGCGGGATGGGACAGCCTCTCTCTCCCGCTTTTAAGGCTGCACCCGACTGCTGTTTCTGACGCTGCAGGGGCAGTGACTAAAGTTTGGAAGGTCAAGATTTCCAGCATTTTCTGGCCACCCAAGCTCTGAATAGTTTTTGGTGTGAACACATCAGCCACCATAGAAAATTCCAAGCAAGTGACTCAAATTGCTACTCGCTATTCCCAGGCTGGAGCGGTGCGTACGCTCCCTCTTCAGCCCCAGTCTCGAGGGTCTCCCCTGAACTTCTAGAAGGAAAATGGAGATGGAAGAGGGCAGCTCATTCTCAGAATGGGACAAGTTTTCCACTTGTGCATTAAGCTTCTTCAGGAGAACACTTATCCTACTACAAGGCTGCCTATGGATATTCCCCATTGACTGATCTGGGACCAAACAGTCTCTCAAGATAGATTCTGAAAAGATATCCACAGCACTTCCTGAAGCAGTTTTGCAAGGCCAGCTCTTGCCTTCAGACTCGGAAGTTCTCAAAAATGAATTCCGAGATCTAAGAAGATCCAGCTGGAGACAAAGGTAGGTCAAAATCCTTGGAAGAAGAGGGCTGCAGTCACACAACGGTCAACAGCCCCATATTGCTGCTGCTTTGAGTTAGCACATTTAGAGGCCCTCCTGCTACCAATCTGCACTTGAAAGGAAAAATTACATCAGGCAAATTAAAGGTCTTCAGAAAAGGTGAGGAAAAGGCCTTCCTGCGAGGCAGCACAGAAGCACACGGGGCTGCGCAGAGCCCAGCACCCCGGGCACAGCAGATGCCCGGAGGGGGACGGTCCCCCAGCCGCCGCAGCAGCTCCCACGGCCGAGGGAGCCCGGCCAACGCGCCTGGGGCTGCTACGGCACAGCAGGAGCCGATACAAGCACCCGTGTCAGAGCAGCACTTGGGCTCGTATCACAGGCGCTGAAATCCCCTGTGGTCACGCAACAGGCAATGCTCCCAAGGTCAAAAATTCAACCTAAAAGCCCTTAAAGCTTGAGCAGCAGCAAGGCCCTGAGCCTGGCAGCACTGCCACCCCATCTGCCTTCTCGCTTCTCTCCCTGGCATCGTCTTGTCCCTGCTCCCCATCGCTGGGGATCGCTGCAGGGAAGCGTGGAAAGGCGCCCAGCCTGCGGGAACGAGTTGCCACGGCTCTGCTCCAGCATCTTGCCCCGCTCCTGGCACAACAGGGCAGCCCCGTTGGGCATCCAGTCCCTCCAAAGTCCCCGCAAAGAACAACCGGCAGTGCAGGCAAAACCTCTGCCCTGCTTGCCCTTGAAACGCCTCCCGCATCCGCGCTCTTCCCGCGGCCCGCGCTCGCAGAAACGTTGCGAGCTGAAATCATCCACTGCAGGGCAGCCCAAGCCAGGCTCCGCACGGAAGCTGCCCCTCTCCAAAGCAGGGCCCTGGCTGGACAGGTCCCCGCGCGCCGCTCCGCGCTCCCTACTTCAGGAGCAGACACCCCGTGCTCCCGGGAATCGGGTCTGCTGGGCGCTGGGTGCAGAAATCTATCCTGGACAAAAGGTCTGACCTCGGAAGACGCAAACACGGGAACATGTGATTTTCTAAATACAAAGTCAAGGT
Organism: Nothocercus julius; assembly: GCA_013398735.1. Lineage (NCBI taxonomy): Eukaryota > Metazoa > Chordata > Aves > Tinamiformes > Tinamidae > Nothocercus > Nothocercus julius. The sequence continues at coordinate 3,235,103 of VZSV01000052.1, forward strand.
CGAAGAACGGCAGTATTTCTATCAAACAAGTGCCACGAGATGACAGCCGAGGGCCAGCAGCATCAGCAGGGGAACCCAGCTCCTTACAGGGCACTCACGAGAGCAGCCTGATAACGATCCAATTCCAACTTCCTTACAGGGTCACACTCTTTGTTCCCCTAACAGAAGCCAGATGCACCAGAATAAAGGTTTCTCAGCGCAAAACCACCTTTCTCTTTCAGTGGTGTAGCTGGAACGGGATTCTCCCACAAAGGGAGCTGCTTCAGCATCAGGCCGCTCTGCCTGGATGCTTCTCTTATCAGCGCCCGTGTTCCCCATGCCTTATTTATCACACGCGATTATCTGGGATGCAGCTTCTCTTCCAGAGGATCCCTGGCTTCTCACAGGCGGCCAGATAAACTGCATGGGTATCAGCAGATAAACACAGAACGCAGCGCTGCCGAGAGGAGGTGCAGAAAGAGGAAGGGGGCCTATTAGGCCATCTCGGTGCCAAGCAGAGGAAGTGCTGCAAAAAACTTGAAAAAAAAAAAAAAGTGGAAGGGGTAGAGATTTCACTAAACAGCGAGGGAGCCTGCAGAGCCAGAGCCAAGAAGCCACTTGTCTTGGTGAGAAGTTCAGTTTTCTGAGCAAAATGTTTCTGCTTTGTTCTGCTATCAAAAATTCAGAAAGTCATTTATGTTACTATACCAGAAAGTTCCTCTATTCAGAGTTCCTCATAGAGCAGGAAAGAAAAAAAAAAAAAAAAAAAAAAAAAAAAACACACACCCTTAAAACCAAAACAGGATGCTAAGAATGAGTCTGCAAAAGGTAGAGTCTCCACAAATGAGGGTTTTGTATTTTTTTCCATTTTTCCTTTTCTTTTGAAAAGCAAACAAAGCAAACCATTTGAGCCAGAACTAGAAAACAGGTAAATGCATCTCCGAATACGGGTTTGCATTAGCCCTTCCACTTACTGCATCTGCAGAAGTACTGAGCTTTCACTCGAGGCAGAGACTGGCTTGAGACCTACAGAAGACCATGCACAAGGAGGAGGAAGGCAACAACAGAATTATAAATAGCTCTGCGTGCTGAAAAAATTAGAAGACCAGTCCAAGCTGCCACTGTGACAGCAAAAATGTGTCAAAGCCTGGCCTGCCCCAGGAACACTGACGTCTTAAGTGAAGTTAAACCTGCAGGTGAAGTGACTAAACAATTTTACACTGTCTAAAAGGCGGTTAACAGGAATAAGCAAGTTGGAGAAAACATGTGCAGCAAGGGATGAGAGGCAGAGGCAGTAACACCAGGCTTGGTTCATAAGCTTATTGTGACTCACGCATTTTGGCTCCAGTCTAACAGACTCGGACTCATGAGCAAGACCTGCTAAGGTTGCACAAGCAGGTTCTTTTTTTTCTGTCTTAAAATAGAGGGGGAACTTTTTCAGAACATTTCTGGAAAATGTTCTGAACATTTCTTTTCAGAACATTTTTTCTGCTTTCAGTAATCAAAAAGCAATGGAAAGGAAAAGCCTAGGGAGCAATAAGAGTGAAAATTAAACACACAGTTGGGAATAACATGTTAATTTTTTTTTTCTGGGGCACTTCTCAGCATCAAGTATTGATTTGAAACTGAGAACCACCTTAAATTAGGTTATGATTTCCCCTTTGTGTGCCACAGGTGCAAATTAAGCATATCGAGTTTTGTGCACTGCATTAACAGCAAGAACTAACAACTGCAGACAAGGAAGACAGATGTGCAGGGAAGGCCGAAGGGGTAAAGCAGAGCTGTATGTTAGCCAAGCTAAATCAATGAGGCAGCATCCACGAGCATCTAAGGAATGCAAGTGCTAAGGAGAGAGGGATTTAGCATGCTACAAAATGGCACAACTTGCAGTGATGAAGTAAACAAGGCTTAGAAAATAAATCCGTTTACACCAGTCACACAATGATCTACCCCAGCAAACAGAAGAGATTTTTTTTTTCAGAATATAACATAACTAAAAAAAAATACAAAATTTGCAGCCGAAGTTGAAAAGGTGAAGTGTGTTTAAGGAGATGTGATACCATTCTCCAGGAGCTGCACATTCCTGCACAGCTCCTGCTGATCAGCTTTCCACACGGTGGCAAAGGGAAGGCACCAGAGGTGTCCTCTTCTCCCCTACCTCGGCCCTCCCTTTTTAACTCTCACATATTGCCCACTGTCCTCTGCAAGAAAAAGAGCTGACACACTCAGAAGTGCAGGGCAGTTCTGAAAAAAAACTCGTAAAAATATTCAGTTTGGGGCTGAAGTTCTATAAACTAAATCAAGCTATAAGATGGAGAACAAATTCTGAATTACGTGGTAGATCTCCTGAATCAAGGTACACATTTATGTTAGAAAGACAGACCACTTTAGGCATGTAGGCAAAGTAACCAAATCGATAAAATCCAAGCCCAAGAATCTGGACAGAAATTCCAGATTTCTTACGTTACAGAAAGCTGGTGCAGAAGAACTAATACACTAGCCAAAAAACACAATCTGTGATAAAACATTTACACTGAAGTCACCTGATAGGAAGAAAAGCTTAAAAACTCACATTTCCTTTCTCTTTAGGGCCCTGATTGAAATACGGGCAACTAAAATATTAAAAATGAATGCGACTTACTTGCAATATCCTGTGCCATTCTGATAGGGAATACACTGTCCCTCATTAATACAAGGCCTGGAATCATCCATACACTGCAAAGCTGAAAGAAAAGCAAACAATGGTCAGGTCAGTAGTCAGACATGTAAAGTCAAAGCCCCATTAACATGTTTGGGGGAACGGAAATGTTACACATAGCAAATACTATTTATTAACACAAGTAAGTGTTATATGAGGGGAACACAGCCAAAGACACCATCACTGAGCTTTAGTTAACCTCTTGCAGCAGCTCCTTTTGAGTAGCTTGCAAAGCAAAGAGTTCATGATTTCAGCCAGCACATGTACAGCAGCACTGGCACATTTTGGCTTTACTGTCACACAGCTGCTACTTTCTGATCAAAATCCAGCACTCTGAAGAGTCATAAAGACAGGCAGGAAAGAATCTGATGTTTGCAAGGAGGAGATACTCTGGGCCTCAAGTGGGACATTTTCCGCAGGGTGTTGTAGGAGAGACATGGGTTACTATATCCTTCCAGCCTAGTGTGTTTTCCCTGCCGTCCGCAGGGAATTCCAGCAGCCGGCCCAGGTGGCGGCCCCGCACTCCGCTGCCCATCTCCGCAGCAGGACCCGGCAGTGCACCAGGCTCTTCGCAAGCAATCGGAGAGGTCGGACACACAGGAAAGCTGCCGGCACAGGCAGATTCCTGGAAGCCCGGAAATTTACCCAACCCCACCAGGCCAAGAACTGCCCTTCTAGTATCTCCAAGCTAGTGGATAAAGCTCTAGGAATCCAAAGTTACAGCTTCTCTCCTAAACTTCACCCTCATGCCTGAAAACCGCTTGATTTTCCAAGCCTCCACTCCAGTTTCCATCCCACCACACACATTTCAATGTCCTTATGTATTTCAGCTATCGCCCTGCACTTGGGAAAGCGTTTAACCAGTCTTGGCCAGGGCACCTAGAAGCTTCGGTAACATCCAACCACCAAATCCACCACTTGTGTCCCAGCTGCTGCAGGGCAGGTGGCCTCTCCCTCAACCAGTATCAAGTTTTCAACACAAATTCCATTTCCGCGGATTATCACAATTTAAAATGTAGCCAACAGCCATTTCAGGAAAAATCTTACAAGTCCTGCAAGTCTACCAGGGAGGCCGAGGCCGTGCTACCACCGAAGCTGCTATTCTGGTCATTACAGAAGGGATTCAGAAAGAAAAGACAGAAAAGCATCAGGCACATCAAGCTCTCCCTGCAAGCAGCCCCAATTCAGTCCAACAACAGTCAGACAACTTGGAACAGACTCCAGTTACTCTCCAGGGCTCAGAACGTTCTTTCTCAATAATCCTGGGACATGTGAACAGGTCACGTGCGCTATTAGGCACACAGGGACATTTTACACTTGCAACCCCAAGGGAAGTTGGTAAAATTAAATCCAGTGGTCCCAAGATGTTAACTTCATTTCTCACAATGCAAATCTGGCTGCTTCCTGTTAACCTGGCTTCTGAAATTGGGGCAGCAGATAACCCTGCTCCAGCAGCACTCCCGGGAAACGAGCGGAATTCCAGCTGGAGCCCATTCCTGATAACCTTTGGGGTCGGTGCTTCACAGCCACCGAAATCCAGAAGTGGATTTGCCTGGCTTCCCCTCCCACTGCGGTGAGGGATTCGGGTCTGCGCCTATCGGTTTACCCCGTTTACCCGCAACATCCACAGACTTTCCGTCCCAAAGTTACCCCGCACCTCGAGCTTGTTTCCCTGCTCATTTCCCAAGCGCCCGCGAGCCTTGGTCGGCACTGGGCAGCTACACAGTGTTCGACAGGCCCAAAAGGATGGGAAACAGATCGGTTTTCCCATCTCACCCCCTCAAGATTCCTTGGCTTTGCATTCTTTCACATCAGCGAGGGCAACGAAGCAAATACGCAGAGGATTACTCCTTTTGTGGCAATGCTTTCAGGCAGGGCTTAGTAACCCCTTCGAGGAGCTGCCTCCCCACGCAGAACTATTTGTTTTTGTAACCTGTGTAGCAAAAACCTAACCAGCATTTGGCCAAAAACATCCTTCTGCAACGCAACAAGAGGGTGGCTGCTCTCGGAAAGGGCATCCTGAAGCAACAAAGCAGAATATGGCACCTCCTGCCTCCCTTCTCTCCCCACATTACAGCGTTAGGAAAAACTGCAAGTGAATAACTCCTGGTCTAGCTTACTAGGACAAATACAGAGAGACTTTGATTCAGCTTTTCCTGTTTCTTGACAAATTATTTTTGCCTTGACCTGTTTAGCAGGTCAGTAGACAACTTCTAATGCTTCGAATTCCTTTTATCAGAGATAGAAACTGAATTGTGGAATGCAGGGCACTACCTACATGTAATATTTTAGTAGTGAAAGAAAGTGGGGAAAAAAAAAAAAAAAAAAGTAAAATGACCACCAAACCTTTTCCAGCTTAAGACTAAAATAGACTAAACATACAATCTGATATAAATAAGATTAAGTTAATGTAACTGTAACAACATTCTATATTAAAAAAGCATTAAAAAGTAACATTACCCTTTCATTAAACAAAATCACAAGGGAAATTGAGGACTACAGTTCTCATAACGAAGTCAGCATTTCTGTGCTCAAAGCACTGTCTTCCTGTATTTTGATAACTGTAATTTCCCAATGCACACAGTGAACTAGGCATTTCAGCAGGGTTTACTCAAAAAACGCTTTCCCGCTACCCTGCCACACTGTGCTCAAGAGTCAACCGTATCAGCAGCCTCATCTATCTCAGCACAATGTATAAAGTTAAACCCATTTTTGATACCAACTGATGTGTTTTCTTGTGTACGGCATGAGAGGCCAGTCTCCCATGAAGCAGAACCCCGTTCAGCCCCGTTTCTGGGAGCCCCAGGTGCAACGGGCAGAGCTTGCACGGGCTGCAGCCCCACAAGTTGCTGCTGACCATTCCTCCCCATTAAAAATATGGGGGGAATCGTGTGTGGGTTTCTGGGCCTGCCAGGACACAGCCTGGCACCCGAGCCAGCCCAGACCGAGTGCGAGCAGCCACGTCCTGAGCTCCCCTGCCTTATGATTTTTATCAGGCCTTTGGGGCATATTAAGGTAATACTGGGAAAACACCCAATGATTATCAAAAGTTTGGCTCCAGCCCCTACTATTCAGTGGCCGGGCCACCACGGAGCTAAAGAAATATCTAATTTCTAGTGTGCATTCAAGCCAAGCTTAAAAGACATCTCAGATAAAGACTTTAAGTGTGTATGAGATGAATGTTATTAGCTAAACTAACAGGCTTGGAGTCAATATAAACCACTGCTGAACAGCTGCATTTAGACACAAATTCTAATCTGATATTTTGACTAGCCCATCAGGACTATTTCCCAAAGCTGCAGTGGAAAACTGGTAGCCACTCTTGCAAAATGAACACAGACAAAAAACGATACTCAAAAAAACCCACTACAGTAAGTGCTGTGATTCTAAACATCTGAATTGGTCTAAGGTTACATCTATTTAGTGCACAATTTAGACCAGATTTACTTTTTCTGGCTGAAGAAACAGCTAAAGAAAATCTAAGAGAAAAAGTTATTTCTGTCTTATTGCTCTTTAGGATGCCAAGATGATCTGAAAGCTGTGATTTAGTTTCCAGCCTTCATCTGCATGCTATCAATTCAGACTCTTTTTAGGGCAGAAAACTCAAAGAAATAGTGAAAGACTAACATCAGAAGCTGTACATGTCAGCGTCCAGCTTTTAAGACAGAGTGCTATAATTGTTAAAAAAAAAAAAGTAACTTGAGAAAATCCAAAGGGCTTTGTAAAAGATACTAGAAAGGCTAATAAACCACCAACCTACAAGCTGAGAAGAAGTCAAGTAGAAGCAAAAATGCAAAATACCAAAACAATTAGTGCCGGGAGGAAGAGACGTTACAAAGCTGGTTTCCTGTAGCTCTGTGAGCTGTGGTTCATTATCCTGTATCTAAGAACGTGTAAGCTCTGACCAAAGCTTTTTCTGCAAGTAAGGGGTGGGTGATATCCTGACACAAACTACTGGACAGCCAATAGAGCTGCCTTCTCCTTGGGAGGGCACAAATGGGGTGCCTGTGCTCTTTGTACCCACAACTCTTCTATTAAGTTGATAGAAACTTATATACATCCAGCCCTCTCTCATATATGGTTGAAACCAGTCGAAAGGTTCAAAAGCTCTCCTGGGGGAGAAGGTGGGCAATAACCTACCCAAAATAGAGAAAAAAAATCACACCAAAACTGAAGCATTGAAGACTAGAAAGAAAAACACAAGACAGGTTTCAATAAGCTTCATGTCATTGGTGGATTTACTGTCCAAAATGACATTCATGAGAAATAACACGTCATTTCAACTGTGCTGTTCCCTTGCATATCCTGAGGAAGAAGAAGGAGGAATGCTGTTAACAAGCAACCCAGGGATATGTAGGGAATCAGTTGTGCAAGTTCAGGTGACTTGGGAGTTGCAGAGAGCTACCAGCTGTGAAGAGACGGGCCATCAGCGTGGTCAGAAACTCAAATCCCCTGCAAAACAGGGTGTCTTGGACTCCCGCAACGCAACCAACAGCCTCTTATTCCCTTCTGGAAAAACACCACGTGAAGAGAGGAGCTAAGAAAGCAAAGTTGACAGACGAGGTGAAGCACCTGGAGGGCGCCTAGTAGCTCCATCCTGCGAGACAGCCGAGACCGTACGCACGGGTGGAGGAAGCTCCGCGCCCCGAAAAATGTATGGACTAAGAAATTGCATAAACACAGCCAATACCCTAGAATAACCAGATTTTGGAGGAAAACCACAAAGGAGGGATAGCTAATTAGGCTACTTACTAATCTCAACAGATTACAGTTCAAATAAGGTTATTTATCATGGAAAGGAACCACTAATGAGTAAGTGCAAGCTGACAAAACTAGAACAGTTTATTTTTTGGAAGCAAACAGCTCACCCCACAGCAGGAACACAGGGAGGGAAAAAAAATAGGAGAAACCCTTACTGTGAAAAAGTGATAAAGCCCTTACATTCAGTTCAAACAGATTTAGAAAACACTACCATTTGAGGAGCTTCAGCAAGCTGAGCAGTTTGCCCGTCACAGGCAGTAGTGAACGCTGAAGCTTGTCTACACTGCATGGAAATCAATAAAGTAAACACAATCTGATTGTTTAAACCATTTTAAGAGCTCCATATGCATCCAGTCGCTATAAAAGCTTTATTTATTCAAAAGGTCCGTGATTCAGCACTTTCAAACAAGACACGCTTAGCTCAAGACTTCCTCTTTATCTTTGTTAAGATAATAGGTGATTAAGTCCTAACATTCCTGATACCTCTGAAGTAATATACATACATATATAATAAGCATGTCATACTTCATTAATTACTGTTTTACCAGGAAGTTGTTTAATAGGTGGACGGTCCACACTGCACAAGCCTCCACACTGAGAGGAGATCCTCACTAATAGAAATAGTTTCTCACAAGGGAACGGCTGGGGAAAATGGGCAAAATGAGTACGGAAATTGCAAAAAACAGTCCAGCAATTTAATGGTAGGGTGGAGCAATCTGAAAGCATTTAGATGGTGCTGCCTGGGAGAGGAGATGCCCCTGGCAAGATCCCAGTCAAGCCCAGGAACAAGCAAAGCCGAAGGGCGAGGACCAGCAGGCCACACTTGGTGCCCTTCAGATGCTCTCCACCGTTTGCACAAATAAAAGTCTGAACTAAATGGGATAGTTCAACACTTCTCAATTCAGAGGCTGACCAGAGTTCAGAGGAGTGGGAAGGAACCCAGCCAACCCTCTCTGATTTTTGAGAGAGAAACCCCAAATGCCTCAACCGGTTCTCTTCACTGGCTTCTCTAGGCTCCCTAAGGCAAACATAAAAACAGCCGGAGGAGGGGAAAGGCATCAAATATTCAAGTGGATTTCAGATGTAATAAGCCTATGAGAAGAAATCTTGCTTTAGAAGTGCATCAATTTCTTAAACTCCAGAGTGCAAACAGCAAACCCAGCTACGTTATATAAAGCTTGAGGTGATCCCATAAGCCGTCAGACCCACAGAACCGCATGCCATACTACAACCATCCGCTCCAGACCTCTCCCCGCTCAAAAAGTCTGAGCATTTAGGAACAAGTAGGAAGTAAAAAGTTGTCCTCTTAAAGAGCAGAGATGGGAACTGCTGTTCAAATTCACAGATAAAACAGGAGACTCTCTGTCCTTGAGGTCTTAGATCTAGGAACCTGTAGGAGGGTTATTATTTCTATCAGATGTGGCCACAGTTTGTTTGACACAATTCCTGTTCAAGAACTGCGGAGAAAAGTTCAAGATACAAATATATATTGAATTTTCGATGAACTTAATATAGCTCAGAAGTCCATCAACCACATTCTCTATTTACTTTCACAGCTGTTCTTTCCTGCCTTTCTGTATTTTCAGAGTTTTCCACATAAAGCTAAAGTATCTAAAACATCAAGCTGCAACACAAAGAATTTACTTTAGAAAAATGTTTTCAACAACAAGAAAAAAAAAAAACTTAGTTAAGGCAATTAAAGTGCCGAAGAGGTATTGGTGTTTCCATGGAAATCTGGCAGCCAGAAACTATGCTTGCCGCATTCTCCGAAGTCTTCCGTCACCCTCCATTACTAAATCTGTATTAATCTGGACATGAAGAACATTTGCCTGCGCAGAAGCAGCAGCCCTGCTGCTCGTCACTGCTGCTGCTTCCATGGCTATCGCTGGGGATGTCAGAGAGCCCAGATTAAGACTTGCTGTGTGGGGCAAACAGCGGGCACCAGTGTCATTTCGAGATACAAAGCTCGTTTTTCATCCTAATGCAGGCTAAAAAAAGGACATGTGCCCTAGGAACAGGCTATTTTCTAAATAGCATGAATTATTATTTCTGTAGTGCTCAGATGGTTGCGTATGCAGAATGATACGGGCACTGCTCCTTCTGGATGGGCACTGACCAAACAGCCCTTGACTTTTGTTGGCAATATGATCTTAGAATGAATTAATAGAAACTAAGACCATAACTACAGAAGGCCATTTTAACAGAGACGCTTAGGAAAGTTCTTTTTCCAACATGGATGACATTTCCTTAATATGCCACAAAGGAGGAGTCAGGATTAATAATCACACCATTCCTAGGCTTCGCAGCCACAGGCACAAACTTAAAGGCAATTCAGTTCGGTCAACTGCAGGTTGTGAATGTTTGGGTTTGTCTTTCAGCAAAATTCCCAAGTCACAAAGCAGCAGGCTGTAAAAGATCTGGTGATCTCCCTGCATTTACCCCTCACTTTACAGAGGGTACCCGTTCAAATCCCACCTGCCACAAACCCTTAGGACAGGGATGGTTTCATTCAGCCCAACCATTCAAGCCATCAGCAACATAAACAGTTTTTAAAAAATCAGGTGGAGCTGAATAGGACCTATCAATAACATTAATAAAAAATACCAACTTACTGTGGCAGCAGGAAAAGAAATAAAAGGAAAAAGAAAAAAAAAAAGGGGGGGGGGGGAAATAAAACTGAGGAAGCTGACAAAAGCCCAATCTACCTATTGTAAGATATTCAAATACCGAATACTACCAGAGGCATAATTCCTCCTTTTCCCATGGGATTCAAGTCTTGAGAATGTTTGGGAGAGTGTCTTCACATCTTTTTAATTGGTTAAATGATGCCCTGCAGGAAGTGATGTAAGCTAGCCCAAATTTAACCGCCCTCAATTTTGAAAGTCTAAATCAGCATCTTTGATAAGAACAAATCTGATAGAGAGTAACACCACCTTCAAACGATGGAGCCAGACTTGCTCTTCGCTGGATCTATGTGGAACAAGCAGACCAGGCCTGCAAGAACTCCCTAAAGCCTTCACAAGTTTTGCTCTTTTAAGAGTAAAGATGCCAAACTGCAGCTTGCAAAGACATCACCTTCCTGGTGCTCTAGATGCACTGCAATCTGCAGGAAATCGAGGACTGATAATCAACTGCAGCCTGGTGAATTTGGGTTCAGAGAAATTAAGGTTAATAGCAATAACAATGAAGCTCCCTGTAATTATCCACAATTACTAAGGAGGATTCCTGCTTCACCCATCGCCTGATCAGAAAAGGAACAAATGCTGTCAACACTAATGGCGATTACGGGGAGTTTTCTCACCAAGCTGCAGGTGTTCCCGCCCCACCCCGTCTTACTGCCACTGCAGCCTGTCAGAAAACAGAAGCTCGACTGGAAAAGCGAGTTGCTACAGCACGGGGCTTGCGACAAGGCAGGGCCCAGCACTCCGAACCAGAGCGCTTGGCACGTCCAGGAGCCGCCAGCGCGCTGGCTGCCAGGGCTGGTGTCAGATACCTGCCGGCGCTTGCACAAGGACGGTGTGACAGGTGAATCCAGACGTGCCTGAAAATACCCTTTCGGTGACTTCATCTTTCTCTTCTTGTCCTAGCCCCAGCCTCCACTCTCAACAGCCACAGGCAGCTCCGTTTCTTACCAACGCTAGGAGACCTTTTCATCCTAGATCCTGTCCTCTCCAACAACCAGGCTCTATGTAGCAGAGGAGCAAGCTCTGATCTGCAGTGCAAATTCAGCTTCTGCACCACAGCAGGACTTAAACCAGCCTCCTAGATACAGGAAGGGAAGACTTCTTCCCTGTCAGAAAAGGAAATCCTAGCAGCAAACTGGTATTGAACCACAGTTTAAATAAATGGGCATGACATGCAGTCTTTGCAAAAACAGTGTTTTGCCATCTTATTGGATTGCATAACTCACTTTCGGAAATAACAGCACCAACATGCACCACATGTCTACCCTACTAACAAGACAAACTTTTCAATTTTTAAGGCATCTATCCCAGGAAGAGCCTTCACTTGAAAAAGTGAAAAAAGAGCCATCCCAGCTGGCTTTGTTTTCCCTCCTCTCCAACCATTTTCTTCTAACATGGCAATAAGACTGAGCAGGTCATATTCGCAAAAAAGCACATGCCTCCCAAAATAACCATCATTCCAAAGTAAGAACACAAACAGCCTATCCCAGATACTCGGTATCCAGGCAGCGGCCCCAGCTGCAGACATCAGCTTCGACTCAGAAGGTAACGCACACTGGAACCACGGAACGAGCTCACTTGGTCCATCACTAAACTGCTTCCACTGCCCCTCTCTCCCTTCCCTGCAGTTTTCAGATGACTTGCAATGAGTGAGCCGCCTTCTTAGGAGTAAAAGGGGGGAAAAAAAAGAAGAAAAAAAATAAAGAAGTCACACAGGTAGTCAAAGCCAGCTAGTCCTTGATGGCTTTCAAGTGCTGTGAGGCTGCGCACGATTGACCCCTGCGCAGGGAGCACATATCTCGGACAGGCAGAGATGCCTGCGCGGATTCACCCCGCCTGGACGCCGAGAAGGGGAGGAAGCAACTCGAACGCGTCTCCCCTTCCTCCCGCGCGCATAGGTATTTCCTCAACGAGGCCGAAACGCCCCTGCATCACATTCACTGCAAGTGATGGAAAGCTGCAAACTTTTCCCTCCGGTGTTTCCAAATGGCAGCCTCAGACACTTAGTTCATCCTTTTGCAACCCCCGTGCGAGCTCCCCACTGCTTCGGCCCATGCCCCTTCCCGGCCTCCCTGGCACCAGAGTTTTTTAGGCTCTCTCACCGTGTCGGAGCCGGCCGCGGGCTCCGAGCCCACGACGCCGCGGACCCGCGCGCGTCTCCGGGGAGCCGATGCTCCCCAACCCGCTTTGGAGGGCACCAAAGTGGGTCTGGGCAGCTCTCAGAACCGGGGCTGCACTCCAGCGAAAAAAAGTTGAAAACGGGGCAAGCCAAAAGAGCTGAAAATTGGGTAAGCGCTGTGCTGCTTGCGCCAGCAGCGTTACGCCACGCTCCCGGCCGCGGCTGCCCGTTCCCACCCAAACAAACACCCGCCGGGGCGGCTTTCGCCCCCGCTACCGGGGGCCTGGTAAACACCCGGGCGGTTTTGAGGCAAAACCCCGCAGAATCCGCTCCCCTTCCGCCCCGCGGGGCCTCGCGCGCCCGGG
>VZSV01000052.1:3258034-3270485 GCA_013398735.1 Nothocercus julius
GGGCAGACGGCGGATCCGGTAGTAGCACGGGGCGGGCAAGGTCCGGGTGCGAAATTCTGCGCTTTCCTACCATTTAATACCGTGTCTTGTGATGCTATATCAGACTGATGCTTTGCATTTTATTATAGGCTTTAAGCACAAATTTGTCAGAGAAGGTGGGGAGTTTGAAAAACCTCTAAGTTACACCATTGCCTTAGTGCTTTAAGTTCTTGTTGCAGTGTGACACAAGGCTGTTTAGGATCTTAAAGCAAGACAGATTGGGAAGAAAGCTGTTCTGCAGGAGAAACAGTATTCAGAATGAACATACCATTCAGCACACGACTCTTAGGACGTGGAAGGAGGGCTTCGCTGACCGCCGGCCAGGCAGTGTGGAGCTGCCTTGGTACCTTCTGAGATTTCCACCCCTTACAAGTCCCCCCCTGAGTCTCTGTTGACAAACAGCCCTCTGCGGGTTGAGGAGGAGTTTGAGCTTGGTGGACAGTCAGAGGATGTGCAGGACAGGCTTGCCTGTTTGCGGAGGAAGTGTTGCTTCCTTCTTTCTTTTTTTCGATGTAGTAAATCTTACTCCCTAAAACCTTTCTCATGCAGTGAGTCAGAGCAGTGCCTGAATCTGTGCCCATGCTGATCCTGGGACTGCGTTACTGTGGATATTTCTCTTTACCACACACATAACATGGGCAATGGGATGTTCGCGTGAACAGAGGTTGCCCGTAAAGGGAATTACGGGCGAAGGACTGGGGGGGGAGGGTTGCACTGCGCAGCTGGTAGGAAGCACTGGGTTGCGTTGGCCCTTGTGGAGATAGGATGGCTGTTTCCTAAAGCCCTGCTTTTAAACAGGTTCTTCCTTGGGTTTCTGTATTTTGCAAGTTCATTTTGTTTGGAGGTCTTCAATAAAATCTAGAAAGCTCTTTGGGATGCCCCTGCAGTGCTCTCTTGGGGAAGAGGCTGTGTGTATCTGGAGGAAGAATAACAGTGGAGAGCTGTGACGTTATGAGTTACAAGCGTGGCGGGTGTTTTGCCCTGGTGCTGCTCTCCCAGTCTCTTCTGCCTGTTGAAGAAACTATCTTGTGCATCTTTGACACATATTTATTTGGCTGCTGGTAGCAGCCATAAAAATAAATATGCAACTTGCCAAGCAGCTGCTGTTTGGAGGTTTTCCAGGGGTGGTAAGTGACCCACCGCCCCAGCTAGACAGGAGGATCTGCCGACCACGCGCTGGGGTTTTGTGCAATGTTTCCGTTCTAGGTGATGACCCTCAGCTAGCCTTTCCAGATGCTTGAGAGCCACAGGCATGGCGCTTTTGCTGTACAAAAGTGTTTCTGAAATGCAAGACCTTTCCTTTAGTCATCCTAAAAATGTGACTCAAACTCTTACTATCTGGGTGTAGCTGCTGCATACCAGAGGGGAGAGATGCCTGCCTCATTCTCCCCCTTTTCTTGCTTTTGTACACTGAAATGCTTTCCTTTGTGGAAGGACACACACCTCTGAAAAGCAAGACTCATGTCCTTGTAGGCTGATTGTAAGGGGATTAAACCTTTCTCCTTGGTTTCTTCACTGCGCAAAACAGAGTTATTCCACGTGTGTGTGTGTGCGTCCCCCCCCCCCTTCCAGCTCTGTTGCAGAAGTGATAGCAGGACACACTCCTGTCCTGTTTGCAGGGAGCCCCATGTGAAGGTAGCAGTGGGAATTATGGAGAGACTCTTCGTAGTAAGCGAAAAGTCTAGGAATAAAATGTTGTTCAAAGCGGGGCCTGCTGGAAGAAGTCCGCCTTATTTGGGATGGGTTTTCCTCTGCTTCCAGCCTTACTTGCCATGTAGTTGAAAATGACCCTTTTAAACCTTGAACTGTGAAGCTGGACACACTGCAGCGGAACTGCGCATGGAGCAACCGCGGCTGGGTAACACCAAGCAAGCCCATGTAGCAGAGCTGGAAAACGGAGGCTCTTTCAAAGGTAAGAAAATCCAGGTGCATCCCTTGGCCTTGAGCAGGAGGTTCTTCCCACAAAGATGCGGCTGCTCTGCAGGCTGTGAGGTGCCTCCCCATGACGGGGCACTGGTACCAGCCCTGCTGCTGATGTCCCCAGGACCATGGGCACAAGTGGGATGAGGCTGTGGATGCGCAGCAGCTGAGCTGATCCTAGTGGCTTGCTAGTGCCCCTGGCCACCTGCTCCTCTCCCTGTGCCAGTTCCTGCCCTCTTGGGCTGCTCTGTCTTGCCGAAGCACCAAACTCCTCTGTCAACAGCACCAGACTCCAGGATCGACCTGCTGTGTTGTGTGGAGCTGCATTCGAGCTCTGCAGGACCCTGGCCTGGCTCAAGCAGGGCCAGAATTGGCTGTGGCATCACAGGAAGGTATGCAGATCGCTACAGGAATAAATAGGATCAGGTGATGCTACCTGAACAAGTAATTAAAATCACTGATTAATTCAGGTAGGAAGAGATGTTGATTTAAGTGCATCTTAATTGTCTGATTCACTGGTGTGCTGACATTTAGGAAACAGATATCTTGTTTGCTAGGATTACTGTTGATGTGTTCATCTGGAACTGGCTGTAGTTTTTTGGTACATTTGGAACGAGGGAAATGTCTAATTACTCAGATGACTACGTGCGTCCTGCAAGCGCTTACTTGGAGGCTTTGTTTTGATGTGGAGTAATGTGTAATGCCTAGTGTTTTGCCACTAAAGGGAACTGGAATACAAAGGAGCACAGAGCATAGGCTTTAAAAATTGCTAAATAAAACTAACTTGAATATTTGAGGTGCATGAGGAAAGCCTCCAAGACTGAGCGTTGGAGATGAGACACTGGGGTAAAGTGTCTGTAAACGGTTCCCGGTGGCTCCTGGGGCGCTGGGGCTGGAGGGCTGAGTGGTGATGTGCTGCTCTTGGGGCTGCTCAGCGCGTGGCCGTGGGGACTTTGCAGCCCCTTTGCTGGCCGAGCATGACGGAGCTGCGGGGTCCCTGTCTCTGTGCTCCCGGGCAGCTCGGGTTCCTGCGCCACAGGCCCTGCTGCTCTCCGGGAAATAAGAGCTCTGTCGAGTGGGGCTGTTGATACTCTCTGTCTCTCATCGCCTCCGCGTGTGCAGATGATTTCTGTGTCAAGCTTGTGGCTGTATCAAATTAGCTTATGAAATCATTTGCATAATAGATTAATCAAATGGCAACAAAACAGCCCTCTTTTCTGCCAAAAGAAGAAAAGCAGCAACCTGGCCATTACAAGAGGCCATTATGTTCCTTTGTAACCCTTAATCTTTCTTTTTCCAAGAGCCCTTCGTGTTTTGGCCTTGTGCAGGAAGCTGGCCTGCTCACTAGCTTTGTGCGTCACGTCTTGGCAGCTTTTTCTAATTCTTTGGGGCCAAATTTTGCCACCGTTGTGGTGACCTTCTAGGGAGGGTATTTCCTATGGAATTGGTGGCCAGCTGCCAAACGGCTCTGTGTTGCCAGGCCCTTCATGAGGCTTCGTCTTTCTATTGCCTTACTGAAGAGAGGGAAGTTCCTCTGGGCCTCCTGTGTTCCTCCAGACCCGCTCCCTTTCCATGGCAAGTCAGGGAGCAGAAGGAAGAGTGGGAGCAGGGGGCTCTCAGTGTGTTGCTGTGAGCAGACAGGAACTGGTCACTTGGTCCTGTTTTTCCTGTGTTTTTTAGCTACCTGTGAGGCAGTAGTTTCCTAACCCACATGATCCTGCAGCCCCAAACAAGACATCAGTGTGTGCCTATGCTCAGCTGACAAACGGCACCTCGCAAACCTGAGCGGATGCCACTGTGCGGATGATAAGAGACTTAAGTGCCTAATTGAATGTGATAGCGTGAAGCTCTTCTCCTGGTGAGCTTTAATTGGATTACAGAGCCGCACAGCCATGCGGAGGCTGCAGGGCAGGCAGCCAGCGCACAAGGAGAGGCGATCCTTGCTAATCACTCGTTTGTTTAAAACCAGGAATTACTGAGAGCTCTCTCTGAGGGGCAGCACAGCCAGTGTTCCCAGGCTGCCCGAAAGGGGTTCCTCAAAAACTCTGCCTCTCCTATGAGGATTGCACCTAGAGAGCCTGTTTGAGGGTGAGTGGGACTAGAGGAGCGGCTCTGCAAATCCCTCGTGATTGGAGGGCACCTGTTCCTTATGGTTGGAAAAATGGATGTCGTGGTGCACACCGGAGCCTGGGACCTGTTTGCTCCCCTGGAACCACTTCGGCGCTTCTCAACGTGTGGTGGGTGGCTGGGTCACTCATCACGAGCTGCGCCTGCCTTGCGAAGCGGCTGCTTGTGTCTGCTCTTCAGCAGTGGTTGCAAGTCCATAGGCCAGTCTGGCTTCCAGTGCTATTTCTTGTTTTTGAGCAGAAGCTTGAGTGTTGGGGATCTCCTGCAATATAAGCTCTAAGGTGAGGAGTAGCCATGGCACCCAAAGGTGCCACCGTGTTGGAGCTCTGCTCTCGGAGACTGAGCTCCTTCCTTGGAAGTGCCTGTGCTGAAAGCAGAGCATTCAGCTTAGCGCTGTCTCAAAAGAGCTGGAAATCTGCATTGTTACTCAGATCTGACTTCAGAAGAGTTGTCAAGGAAAATAGCATTTGTTGTCCTTTAAGCAGAAAGATTTAGCACGAAATATCACCTTTGATGTTCTGTGTGCTATGCTGCTCCCTCGCGGTCCCTGCTCTGGTTTGGAGCCTTAACTGCTTCTCCGTGAGACACCTGTGCATGTTGGAGATACCCTGGAGGCTGTGCATGCCGTTTGGACAGAGAGCAGGATGCCGGCAGCTTCTCATAACCAACCTGTCTCGCTTCCAGCCGTGTCTCATCTACCCTTTATTAAAATCAAATTGATACCACGAGTGCTGGGCTGCTGCTGGGAGGTGATAGCGCAGTCACCTTCTCCCCTCTGCTCCAAGCAGTGTGGGACCCTCACATCTGCAGGAGCTGTGGGGGACCCGCCGAGCTCTTGTTGTGCTCCTGCTCGGTGCTTCCCGGGTTGTTGGTGCAGGGCCCTGCTTCGTAGCTCGGCAGCTTGCGCGGAGGCTTCCCTTGTATGTACTCCGCAGCGGGCGCCGAGCCAGATCTTGATATAGAGCAGAGAAGAACCCCCGTAAAGAGATTCTTGGGAAGTCTTATCTATATATAGTCTATATAAGCCTGTATCCCCTTTCTGCTGAGAGGAAAATCCGCTGCCTGTGA
Organism: Nothocercus julius; assembly: GCA_013398735.1. Taxonomy (NCBI): domain Eukaryota; kingdom Metazoa; phylum Chordata; class Aves; order Tinamiformes; family Tinamidae; genus Nothocercus; species Nothocercus julius. The sequence continues at coordinate 3,263,189 of VZSV01000052.1, forward strand.
AACATGGTTAATGCAGCTGCACCCCAGGGCTCATGCACACGGTGTCTGCGCCACTGCCGCCGTGGGCCTGCGCGACGGGTCCCCCACATGCCCCTTCGCAATGGGCACCTGTCCGCGCCCACCTCATGCGCTTTCAGTGGCCTCCAGCTCCTTGGTGTCAAAAAAAAAAAGCCCCATTTTTTACACTGGAAAGGATGGTTTCTTTCTCTTGTCTTGTAGGGACCTTGTCTGGCGGTTTAAGTCCTAACGCTGTTCCGGTGGGAAGCTTGGCGAGATGAGCGTTGCCTTTCCTGAGTCCATCAAAGTCTCAGGGCTGTTGGAGGACATCTCTTCAGATGCGTTTTTACAAATATAGCAGGATCGTTTGAGGTCACTAAGTCATGGGTTTCTTCAGGGAGAGCACACCTCAGCTGGAGGCTGTGCCAGAGCTAGTTTTGAGGGCCTCTGGAGAGGCCATTCTCAAAATGGGCATCTGTGGCATGGGCTCTAATCTCATGACAATGTGTCCAGCGCTTGTGTCCTAATTTCCCTGCTGCCTCAACTAAGTGAAGTCAGTGGTTTGTAACAGGGATAGTGGCAGAGCAGTTGCTGTATCTGTGCTCGTGCTGTGGGGAACCTGTGGCAGTGGGAATCCCTACCCTTTTCCTGATCCATCCAGGCCGTGTGTAACTACACAGATTTCAGCATGTTCAGTATTTACCAGCCCTGTGCCTCCTACAGTAAAGCTATGATAGCTCTTTCACTGAAGAGCTCTCTGGGATGTGCATGGAGCTGTGCAGAGTGTCCTGGCATGCTCCAGGTAAGATTATAGCTAGCTTTTATTAGCTCCTCTGAGGCTGACGCGTATCTGGTGGCTCTCTGTGAGCTACCTGCTTAAGCTGATCCTTGTCAGCACCTTCTGCCCTTGCACCCATGCAAACATTTGAGAGTTCACATGGTAAAATGCATCGGAGAAGAATTTTTCTGGGGGCCTGGGGACCTGGTTTGGCCTGGATCAGTTCTCTGCTATGTTTTGCTGCAGGACTGTCCCGGTAGTTGTTCTTGCAGGGCTTGAGGATGAGGACAGAGCTGGAGGAGGTAGGGAACCCATTTAATTTACTCCTGCTGTGGGAAGGGCATCAAGTGGAAGGAATTAAAGTCAGTTAGAGCTTGTCTTTCCTTTCCTTGGGCTCTGTCTCTTCCAGACAGCTCCAAGGATGGGAGGCCTCGTGTTTTGGGAACTGGAATGTGTGCCCGAGCCTCTTGGCGAGGAGATCACCAGCCAGCTACTTTATTCCTGGAATAATCAACAGCGTAACCAAAGCCACTGGAGGTGGTTTGGGGTGTAACTGAATCTTCCACACCGATTCTTATGCAAATGCAAACATGTACTCCTGGTTTCTAATGGGACAAGCATGAATGCAAGTGACTCGATTCGGAACTTGGCGTCCCTGTGCTGGATCTTTAATTGCTAATGACTTGATAGCACGAGTGTGACTTGCAGAGCTGCATTCGTAACAAACTTTGTCTTCTGATCCTCTTACCTGGGCAAGAGACATTTCCTTGTGTAGGTTCTGGCAGATACTTTGGTGTGTGCAGTGCTGGAGCTTCCCTTCGCCTTAGCAGGCCCGTTCAGCAGCAACTTTGGACATTTTAATCCCAAGTTTGCTTTGCTGATGTGTTAGGGTGCTTGAAGGTAAATTAGATGACCTTGAGTTCTGCAGGAAATGAAGGACTTGTTGTGTTTCACACCAAATGGGAATAATTGTAAGCTTCTAGGAGATATAGATAGTATGTGTCTAGAAGATCTATAACTATGTGTTGATGAATACATTTAATAAGAATTATTTTGAGCTCCCGTGGGAGTTTGGTGTCTGTAATCTCCCGTCATAGCTTCAAAATTAGGCTTGTTGCTTTCTTAAACATACCACGTGGTCAAAAGCATGTGTGCTTAATTTCTTTAAAATATAAACAGCCAGAAATGTTTGTTGTTCAGGCACAAATTATTCAGCCCGAGACTGTAAGCATTTCCATGTTTCTACAAGAAATGAGAGTAATTATATGATAAGCAAAGATGCGTGTAGCTTAACTTGCCTCCAATCTGGTATTAGTTAAATTGATGTTTTCTTCTGCGTGACCTTTTGGGGTGGGGGGAAAATTGTGAAAATAGAAAATATGGCTGAAAAAGACCTTACTAGGTCATCTAGTCCATGCTGGCTCTGCCTGGAGGTTGGAACAGCTCTGCTGAGCTACTCCTGAGAGCCGCTCGCGGGCCGGGCTCTCCCGGGGAGTTTGAGAGCAATTGCTGTAGTTGACAGAGTTGTTGCCTGTGCTGCTCCTTCCCATGGCGCCTGAATCTGTAAATCAGACTAAAGGGCTACGCTACAGCAGGAAGAGCTTCCTTTCTAAAAGACAGCTATTCTTAGAGCACCATTCATCATAAATCTCTAGCATTTCTCTCCCCTTCTCTCTGTCCTCCTGGCTTTCCGCCCTCCTGTCTGCCTGCTGATTTACGCCCCGCAGGGTCAACTCCGAGGTCCTTGGGGCTGTCCCTCAGCCTTCCTCTGCGAGCTCTTCCCCTCGGACAGTTTGTCGTGTCCGAAAGACCATTTGAAAACGCTGTCTTTCGCGAAAATGTATCTGCATGCTTTCTAACTGCAGAAAGATGATATGCTGCTTTGTGTATTGCGTTGCAGCCACTGCCTTAAAATAAGGATTTGGAAGGAAAGCCGAGAACGGCAAGAAGTGGATCATATATATTTCATGTTGCTAGTGCCTTACTAGGAGCTGAGCTTCCTTTTATTTGCTCATCTCCCTCTTTCCTGTGCTGTATCTGAGCGTGAGCCAGCGTGTGAGGTGCTCAGATCTCCCTTTCTGGTTGGCAGGACATGTCGTGTTTCTGCCAGGGTTGTGCTTTCCCTTGCTTCTTGAAGGCCTCTGAGGCCTTGTCCTTCCGGAGCTGCCCTTGCTTCATCAATAGACAGGGACTGTCGTCCAGTCCATGGGTGAGCTCTGCCTGCTCATGCTCAGCCCTAATAGGGATCCGAGTTATGGTGGGAACACCAAAGAAGATCCGAGGATTTGTTCCTCCTCCTATTTAGTGTGTAGCACCCAATGTGTAAAGCTGCTTATTGAGATAAAAATATGGTGGTTCTTGGCCCCCTTGGCCCTTGGGGATGTCTTGAGGGTGAGAAGATGGAGCCATGTGCATGTTCTTCTTGGTGCCCCGTGCAGATGCTGGTGGCCTCAAGTTTTGAAGGCCATTTGCTATGGCAGTGTTTGGGCGCTTAGCTTTGCCTTGCGGGGTTGCTCTCCCGCTGCACGGAGCTGCCTGGTTTGCAGAGCTCAGTGCCCCTGCTTCCATTCATGAGAAGCCTGTTGCACGTCAGTGCACGCGCTCCTGCAGAACGGGTCACCGTAAAGCTCTTGAGTGAATGCTGGTGAAGTCAGCTTGTTCTGCACAGCACTTCTAGGCAGGTGGGGAAAGGTGCCCTGTTACCTTGTGCACTTGTAGTCGCAGTGTGAGTGATCCTGCCCTGCCAGTAAAGCAGCCGAGTGCCTGGGCACCCTGCTTCGCTTCACACCGGGCAATCTGGCACGTGGTAAAGCAGCCGCCGTGGAGAGCTCTTGGATGAAGCCCTTGAGCTAGGACAGCCGTAAGACAATTTCGCTTTGCCCTTCCTTGCTTTCGCTGTTCCTGGTGGTGGTCAGATTTGCTGATGGTTCACATTTTAGCTGGAAAAAAATGCCCCTTGTTAGGCTTCTGGTATGTCTGTATGCAACCAAAAATGCCAAGTGGGCTGGGAATACCATCCAGTGAAGTTGTATCAGCTTCTTGGAGCTGTTTTGTTCAAAGAAATTCCTCTCTGTTGTTGTTTCTCGCCCCCTGACAGCCCACCTCTTTTCTAGAGGACGTGCTGAGATGTAATTCACACTCACATGTCTGAAGGGAAAAATGCACAGCTGCAAATACATTTTTTAATGACACTTATTGTTAAAGCGTCTCTGGACAGATTTGCAGCCCCAATGGCCAGGGGATCAAAATGTGGTAGCAAAGGAGATTTTGTTGAAGACACTTGACTTTGATTTTTACCAAGCTCTGAAAGCTTTAATAGCTTGTGACTTCTAAGTTTGATGTAGACAGGAAATATCTGGGACAGCATAGTTCCGTAGTGGGGGGATTAGACGTGCTGTGTTCCTGTTAATGGTCTCCTGGGCCATCTTCGTTCCAAAATGATACCCCATTTTCCAAGCTGTGGCAAGAGGTTTCCTCCCGTGAGTAAATTCGGCCTCTCCTCCAGCTCCCTGTATGTCTCTGCAGTCCTCAGGTGGGAGGCAGAGACATGACTTAGTGTTGTATGAGCATATATTTGTATTCATAATTCATATATGTATATATGCTGATACCATTTTAAGGTCAGCTCTGTATTTGTGCTCACTTTCAGCTGCTGAAACAGTATTAAAAATGTGGCGGCAGGGTCAAAGAATGAAATCTTTGTGGCTTTCTGATTGTGGACATGGCTGGCCTGGTGCTGAAGACGGTGCCAAACCATGGCCTGGGAGAGCTCATGAAAATTGCAGGGGAAATCCTAAAATGGGAGGTATTGCTCTGCCATTCATAAGATGTGGCAAAGTGCTTTCAGAGTAGTTTTGGTTTAAGTGCCCAGGCTCCAGAGGAGAAGGGTGGGAAGGAACATGGATTTGGATTGAGCTGTGACGGATGGGCACAGATCAACAGATTTAGTTTTTACAGGTGCCTGAAACTGAAAATTTCTGATATCTTTTTTTTTTTTAAATCTCAGCTCAATATGCCAGATAGAACATTTAGGTGCCTTAAAATACAATTTAAAATTGTATTTTTATAGATCATTTGCTTATTAGTGTATTTGAAGATGTGTGTGGAAATCTGAGCTTGGTGCTCCTGGTCATAAATGTATAGACTATGTAAATGTGTTTCATCTCTGAGTAGCCACAGGCTCTGAATACTAATACCTACAGTCAGTGTGGCGAAAATTAGAGACTGGGTGCAGTCCTTTGAGTCACAGAGGTACGAAATGAAGGATACGTCCCATCCTGGAGGTTGAAATAATGTTGTGGCACCGGATGCCTCGGCCCTGTTTCATCCCTGCGGATGATCCTGCAGCGTTTCTGTAGTAGCAGCTTCCTCTGCAGCCCACGTTTGGGTGCCCGCTTCCCGGATGCTGATCCCTTAATTCAGGGAATTAAGAGAACATCTTCAGGATGCTGAGGCTGGCCTGGCTATAGAGCTTGGTCTCCTTGCATGAGCTCGCAGTGTAGTCCTGTTCCCAAATGGAGTTACTTTAATGCTTGATGGGCTTCTAGGTACCCCCTCGCTGCAGTGAGCCTTAATTTACTGCTGAGAAACAGCCACCTCGCATCCAGCCTTGGGTGGTTTGTGCCGCATTTACCTCCATCTGTTGATCCTGAGAGGATTCTGTGGAACACCTGTAGTTTATCTTGATAAATCCCAGTTCAGTGGGAACTCCTAGGCCTGACAAAAGGTTATGGGGACCAAGCTCTTATCTTCAGCTTCCAAAATATTACAGGGTTCTGGAAGAAATGCTGTGCAGTGAGGACCAGGCTCTTGAAGCACGTTATGTCCAGGCTCTCAGAACACCTTATGTCCATCACGGGTTACTAATCTGCTTTTTTACATAGGTTGGACAGACATTTAGTCAAATATTCTTGACAAATTGCACTAACAGGTCCAGACATTTGGGTTGCACTGCTGGTCCCTTATTGTTTTCAGGAATGCAATATTACCAGCAACGATGCTTAAGAACTGTAATATCTAAATAATATTGAATCTCTACTTGCCAGCTCAGCTTCCGACAGCTGCAGAAGAGGATTAGAATATTAAGCAAATGCAAATGTTTCTCCAGATCAAATCGCTGTGTTCTGCCACCACCAGAAACGTTTGGCACTGCTGGCTTTTCTGAACTCCTGTAGTGAAAACCACGATCTCTTCCCCCCAAAGCATTGAGGTGTGTAAGGTTTTGGGAAAGACAGCAGATGTGAGTGGCCAGGGTCCCCCCTTTTCCCTTGAGGAATGCAATGCAATCTCAATCATGAGGTTTTTTTAAAGAAAACAATGATTGTTTTCAAAAAAATTGTTTTTTCAGTAGCAGCTCTTAAAGTAGAGCATATAAGGTATATTTAGATGTGAAGAGGGAGACTGGAGAAGAAGAAAAGATGTGTTTTAAGTATTGTTGAGAGACATTTTGAGATCAGCTGGGGACTGGCTGCTTCCTCGCAGGCAGAGAGCTCAGAGTGGCTGAGAAGCGCTCTGCAAACCTGAGCCGTTCGCCAGTCCCGCTGCAGCCGTCGGGAAACACATGTCCCCCTGACCGCTACGGACAGCGTGGTGGTGCCGGTCGCTTCCTGTCCAAATCCCTGTCTCCTCCGTGCTGGAGGAAGACAAATCGCCCTGGCAGTGCTGGTGATTTATTTAGTACTTGCATCACCGCAGCTAACTCTTTGCCTTCCTAAGATCTCACCAACTCCCTTAGTCTTGTTGTTCTGTGGTCTCCCTCCCGGCTTTGTTAGCACTGCAGCAGGCAGGCTGCAAATGAGCAAGCGCTGACCAGAATATTATATTTGATGGAGGAAATGCAAGGGAGAGGAATGCAATGCAGCCTCCATCCAGAGGTGTAGACTTTTTGTCCAGGCTGAGCAGAATGCTTTTGCCATTTCAGCTTTTTTGATCACAGTTAGTATTGTAAAGCTGTACTTAGTTTGTCACCCCCTTGCACAGGAGAGAGAGCTGCAAGGGACAGTAAGTTTGAGCTGCTCTTCCCTAGCTGGAACAGTTTCTGCTTGAGGGAATGCTAACCAGCATTTCCAGCATGTTTAATACTAAAGGGAGCTCAGCTCTTCTGGTGGCAGGATCTGGAGTTTTTTGTGAATTATATTTAGCACTGATGGAGCCTACTTTGCCAGCTGTGTTTTGTTGCCTTGCAAGAACTGGCATTATTCAAATCTAAATACAGGGCTGCAAGAGAGGAAAAAAACCTCCCCTTTATGATTATTTTAATATATTTGGCTTGGAAGCATCTTCTGAGCTGTGGCCAGGAAGGAAGGGGGTTGTCAGCATCGCCCTCGTGCGCTCGAGGCTGCTGTGGGGCTCGGCGCAGTGCAGGGCTGGTGCCACGGGTGGCCCGGCTGGAGAGGATGCATCCCTGAACTGTCATTCCAACCTACCCTGAATGCACTGGGATTTGGAGTTGTGACTTCCCCTTGGTGTCCCCCTGCCCCAAGCAGGTCGGGTTACTAGCGATGTATTTTTGGAACCTGTGTG
>VZSV01000052.1:3279114-3291614 GCA_013398735.1 Nothocercus julius
AGAGAGCTACACTTCTGCTCTTCTGGGAGAATGACCTATGTAGATATAGCAGATCTGCAGTCTCAGCAGAATATTGAGCCAGAGACCTCTGAAACTTGCCACTGTGTTTGAACAGCCCACAAGTGCTTGCTAGGCAGCAGCTGGTCTCGTGCTTGCCTGCTCACTTTCCCTGAAAAATTCTCCATTATGTGAAATCAAATGCTTATACAGCAAATAGTCCAGTAACTTGGTTAGCATATAGCAGTCCAAACACAGTATTGATTTGAAGCTGCCCTGCAATCCCATCAGCTTTCCAGACTGCTGCAATGTCTACTGTTTTCTTTCACCACCACCACCCTTTTTTATCATCCTAATTACTTGGAGTTATTAGGATGTTTAAAATTCCCACCTTCCCTGAGCAGGGGGAGCATATTAAAAAAAAAAAAAAAAAAAAAAAAACCCTGTCCTTCATAGTTAACACCAGGGGTGTAAATGTGATGCTGCAGCCTCTGAACCCCAGAGGTGAGGAGCTTGGTAGGTACTGGCTGGAATCATAAAATGACTTTTAAAATAAGACTTTAACTTGGGGGATGGGGACTGACTCATAGCTTTTGAATGCTGGGGTTTGGCAGAACAAAAGCTGCTTTGTTGCAGTTAGGGACAGTAAATATGCCCAAATCTTCATTAGTCAAATATCTCCCTTTCGTCTCATTAATATTTCACAGAAGTGCAAGGTTGGATCTGTCTGTTCATTTTCTGTGTGCTAGTCCCTGAAAATGCTTCCCAGTTTTGAAGAAGCAGGACTGGGGTGAGACTTTGGGCCAGGGCTACCCCCATTTCAGCCCAGTCTTTCTGCCCAGTGCCCCATCCAGGGCACCTCTGTAGGGTGGACTCCACTGATGAGGCCAGCGCTGCCCTGGCAGTGCCCACAGGTCAAAGCCCATCCCTTCAAGCTCTCAAAGGATCCTGCTTGAAAGAGCTGCTGCCTTTTTTTCTTTTTTTTTTTCCTCCTTCTCTCTGGGACAAGGTAGATTGTGCAGCCCAAAGGCAGCTCAGGTGCTGCAAGTGGTGTCAGGGAGGGCAGGACTCATGGTAGTCGCAGCTCTCCTGTCCTGCTGTTGCCGTGGGGCTGGGCTATGCCTGCGTTGGGTGCCGGGGCATTCACCTGCTGTGTTTGATTTCTGAGCAGGGCTCCAAACGCATCCTGAGGTCTCACGAGATTGTGTTGCCCCCGAGCGGACACGTGGAGACGGAGCTCGCGCTGACCTTCTCGCTGCAGGTAACATGGGGCTTGGCTGGGGCTGCTGCTTTTCAGTGAGCAGAGCTACTTTGTGGGTCCAACCTGAAGATCCTTTTTTGCCCCTCTTCAGGTTGTGGCCTTGGTGGGAACTGAAGCAGACCTGCATGGCTCTTTTTTTGCCTTCCATTGCTTTTAAGAGGGGAAACTGGAGACAGGCAGCCATGGAGAGTAGCATGGAAGAACAGACCAATATAAATGTAGCTTTGGAGATGAGACAGGAGAACCTCTGATCTGGAGCTGCCCAGGAAGGCACTGTTTTGGGAAGCAGGATCTGCTCTTGGCTCCAGAGTCATAGGGAGAGCTGGGAACTGGGACAACTGTATTTTATTGGCTCCTTTCTTTCCTGGTTCATGCTGCCCTCTGCTACCTCGTGAGCAGGGAAGCCCGCAGAAAAGGAGCGTGAGAAGGAAGCAGGGTTAATGCAGAGAGGTGCTGCTGGTTGCTCCGGTTGCAGGAAGGATTTAGGGCTCTTGGATTGCGGTGACGCCTGGGAAGCCTTCCTGAAATGGCACAGCAGGATTTCTATGACAGCATTTATTGTTTCTTAATTGGATGGTGGCTGGAAGCTGTTCTAGCTGATGACTGTAGCTGAAGCCAGATGCGGTGTGAGAGTAGTGCCTGGGCTGTCTGCGTGGTGCCGGGCCGCAGAGCGCGCGGGCGTTTCAGCGTGGCAGGCTCCGTGCCTCGCAGCCGCCGGCGTCTCACCCCGTCAGCTCCTCACACTGCATCTCGCCCTCCCTGTGCGTGCAGGGTGCTGCGTGTCTGCAGCTGCAGCCTCCTGCATCTTCAGCCACCACCTCCTCCGCTGTTTCTACTTTGCAAAACTCTTGTCCCTCGCCTAGAGCGTTTCCTTGCCAGCGTTACGTGGCTGGGTGACAGGCAGCCTCTGTGTCTGGCAGGCCTTGGCCCCAACAGAAGGGACAAGTTTCTTGTTGCTCTGTTACACAACTAGGGTAGTGATGGGTGTGATCCTGTTTCACCTTGTTAGCTCGGGCTAAGCCAGCAATAGCCTTGCTTGCAGGTGAGCTGGCATCGTCCTTGCTGCTAGCACGGCTGTGCTTTTCCATAGCCCTTCCTGCCTTTCACAGGATAAAGGGAAGTTCTCCAGATATTCCAAGCACAACATTGCAGCTCTGTGATGCATTAATTCACGTGCTTGTTCTAATAAACCTTTCCAGATGGAAGGGATTATGTCACTGGGGCTTCAGAAAGAATTTCTGTAGCTGTTCTGGTGTGTATGATGGTCCCATGTTTTCTAAATTTGGAGCTTGTTGCTTTCTCTAAAAGTTTTGATTTCAAATGTTTTGAGCTGATCTGCTTTTTTCTCCAATCTGTGCCCTGGGCTGACAATTACTGAGAAGTTTTTGGTTGAAACTATTCTGCAGAGCTGATAAGCCATAGCTGGAGTTAAAAATAGCTTGTCTGTGCAGGGAGAACAACACTGCTTTTCTTCTGGAGGCCTTCGCGTTCATGTGGGCAGCTGAGTGGTCTGGTTGTCTCTGTGACCCTGGGGTCTTTTTATCACCTCTGCAAATGTTTGTCAGAGGTGGCCAGGAAATGCACCTTTGATACAAGTGTGCACATGTATGACTTGAGCCTTCAAGTTTAATCCCCGAAAACTGTACATGTTGAAACTGAGCTGGCCTGGGACCAAGTGTGAGGAGAGCTTTGGTTTCTGGCCTGTGCTGCCGCAAACTGCTTGGGCCCAAATGCTGATTCGGCTCTAGGCGCTCCTAAAAGTCCTGTGCATGAACCTCTAGGAACGAGGTTTACCTGCGAGCTAGGCAGCTTGGAAGGGAACCTTGGGGGCCCCAATAAGCCTCTCCATTGTGTTTGCATCCTCAGTACCCTCACTTTCTGAAGAGAGAAGGCAACAAGCTTCAGATCATGCTGCAGCGGCGCAAGCGGTACAAGAACCGAACGATCCTGGGCTACAAGACCCTGGCTGTGGGCTCTATCAACATGGCTGAGGTGAGCAGCATTCGGTGGGGCCCATGTTTTCAAGGGTGGACACTTTTCCGTTCTCTTTGCATTGAGCCCAACACTGTTGTTTTCCTCATTAAGAAGCACCTGCGTGGATTTCATATATCTGAAAAAATGTAATCAGGGCTCAAAGAGCAAGATTTTAAATAGATTTAAGCACCAAGTAATAATATTGTGAATTTTCTGGATAATACCTTGAGAACAAAAAAAACCCACAAGGTTGGCTTGTTGCCTTGTGAGGATTTCTTTTAAGATTAGAGGAATTGGTATTCAGGACGCTTCAGCGTGATTTTAAAAAACACTAAATATTCTCGAGGGCCATGTTTCTGGGAAAAGACACCAGAAGGTATAGTGTGTTTGATTCAGTTGGGCTAACGTGCATTCATCTCAGGTTAGTCTTAAACGTAGAATGTCTTATTTCAGATGCCTAAAGCAAGATCATTAGGGTCACTAGGGCAAATGTTCAAAGGCAAGGAAATACTAAGGTTAAAGCAGCAGCTGAGGTTTGCTGTGCTTCTCTGTGCCACTGTATTAGGGTTCGTTATCAAATACCCTTTATCATTTTGCTTGAAACCCCTTGTATTCTCCCTTCATGGCTCTTCTTGGCAGTGTAATGGAGCTCTGCTCATGAGAGGTAAATGATAAAATCTGCAGATTTGCACTTAGAATTAATGGTGGAATTGAGTGTGGGTGAATTATGCACTAAAGCTTTCTGGATAGCTTAGCTCCATGCTTTGTTATTTCACGCCTTGTTTAATCTGTGCTCTGTGTCCTTTTGAACATTTACTGAGGGCTTAGCAGTAGCAAGCTTGGTTTAACACCAACCTTTTTCATCAGGCTTTATTCTGTCAACAAATTGGTTCCATCCAGAATAAGCTCATACTATGTTGTGTTGAGCTATTACTGTATTAATTATAAAGAGCACTCATTTGTGAGTTAAGCTTCCCTTATGCTTGTAGTAAATGGGGAATTCTCCTTTTGAATTGGCTTAATACTGATTTATGGTGTTGCAGCTGATATTCTTCCTGTACTGTATTTGGCTTGTTTAAGAGCTAGAAGTTAAATACTGCAGTAAGGCAGAAAGTGTGTGGTCTGGTTAATTAGACCCATCAGGGAACTTCTAAGCGCTGGGCATTTTCTGCTGGAAGGTAGCATGTGGTTTTTCTCATGTCTTCTTATAACGTCTGCTATCTAAGATTAGAAGGTTATAAAATTTAGAAGGTTCATTTTTCCTCTCCAGCTCATCTGGAATACTTTTGAAATTGAAAACTTTGGGTAAATAAATCTCGTGTCCTTTCTTAAGATCCTTCTCCTCTTTGCACTTTACAGTATAATAACCCCTAAACAGTGTTGACACATTTAAAAAGAATGTGTCCCAGTGTGTGGGAAAGTGAGTGGGGAAGGGGCTTCTGACTCTGTGCTGGGGCAGGAGAAAAACTTGAGCAGTAAGTTCTGGGGAAAGCCCTGCTGTGAGCATTCAAATTGGTACTTGATAAGCAAATACATAGTAATGAGGTAGTCAGATACTGTGCTTGAAGGATGAAGTAGTCACATGTAAAGCTCAAAGTTTTTCCTTTCCTTCCATCACTTAATAGTCAAATAAAATCTCTTGCTTGCAAGTGGTTCTTGTAGTTGCAGAGTGTTGGCTTCCTTCCATACTTAGAAATCTGGAGTAATCAATTAACATAAATAATTCTTGTAGTATGCAAATGATGTAAGCTTAAACCTATTTAAATGCAGGCACTGCTTTCACTGCTTTGTTTCTGTCGCAGGTCATGCAGCACCCAACAGAAGGTGGCCAGGTCCTGAGCCTCTTCAGCAACATCAAAGAAGCTGCAGTGAAGGTAGCAGAAATCTGGATCTTCTCTTTGTCAAGTCAGCCAATTGACCATGAAGACAGCACTATGCAGGCCAGCCAGAAAATCAAGTCTACAGGTAAAGGGTACAACCACATGCGCTGAGGACTAGTGCTCTTCTGGCTCCTGGAGTAAATCCTACCCACTCCAGATGTTTTCTGGCACAAATGAGAATCAGTTTGCACAGGTTTTGTACCTGTAACTGATTAATACAAAGAAAATAATTTTTGCAGACTTGCTACTGTGGAAACAGGGAGCGTGACAGGAATTGGAGCTTGAGTAGTCAAAGCTTCTTCTGCATATTGTACAAGGCCAGAGCAGCCATCCAGCAAGAGTCACCTATGTTCTAGTGAACAGGTCAGCTCGTGTGAAAGCCCAAGGAAGCCAAAGCTATTTGGGAGGCAAAGGTGCAGGTTGAGAAGGAAAATACTGTCCCTGAGGTAAACGGTTTCAGATGACTGATGATCTTCCAGCTTCACTGGCAGGTCAAGAGCCTGTAGGTTCTCATCTGGCTGAAACTGCTGTATTCAGGAAATTCCCATTTAAGTTCTTCCAAATTTTTTCATTTAGATGTTAGCTGTTATTAGTTTGTGTACGACCTACATACCTGCCATGTTGAGCTGTGGATATGATCTGTTTTAGTAGTGTAAGTGCAATGTTGTGCCCTATGTAGGGAAGTCGTTGGGTTTCTACCCATGATGATCTTCCACCTTCTATGCGGCACCAGCTGTTCTTCTGCCAGAAGAATGATATGTTGAAGGCAGTGCCTGTGTATTGCTGCAGGAGCGTAGGGAAAAAGCTATGAAGCTGGGCAGCTCACCTGAAGTATCATTTCAGTAGGGAGTTTAGACTCTCCTGTCCTCTTCGGCTGCTTTGAGCCAGTTGTGCCTGTGTAAGGTAGGGAAAAACACAGGGTTTCTTCCCTTTTGAAGAAACCTCTGGACTTCCTGCTATCAGGTGGTTCTTTTCAAGGTAAAAGAAGGTGGTTTTCTGAGGAGTCTGTCTGTCTACTGGTCCTTCCTTCCTATTAGGTATGCTCTTCCTTGTTTCTCATCTCCAGGAGCTTCCTATCCCGCTGGTTCTAGCACAGTTAGAAGATGAACTAGAAAGCTGTGTTCCTTTTGTTAGTTTGTAGCTGTTTGAGTTGAACTTCTGTCCTTCTGAGAAGAGGCTGTCTCCTCACCTTAAAGGAGTTTCACAGGATCTCTCCCCTCTTTCCTTCCCTTTCAGACAACTATTCCGAGGAAGAGTACGAGAGCTTCTCTTCTGAGCAGGAGGCCAGTGATGATGCCGTACAGGGCCAGGTACTGTTTAGGGCATGGCTTCTTCCTGCGAGAGCTTCAGCAGAGAACCTGCACTCTGCTTGCGTTTGAAACTAAAGGCTGGTTTGTCTCAGCTCGAGACTGTCACCAGGTGTTTGGCTGCAGCGGCAGGAGGAGGACAGGGATGCACAGTAACCCACATCACCATGTGGTGACTTATTTGATCACGTGTTTGGGCACGAGCTGCTTTAACACCAAAACATCAGCATCCCTGTGCAGTTCCTGTGCTTAATGCTCGAGGCATTTGTTGGTTACCTCTGTAATGCTGATTGGATTCAAAGACCCAACTAGATCCCTGGCTGTAATTAAAGGGCCACTGGGGTCTGACTTAGACTTCTAGTTGTTAACTCCTTCTGCAAAGTGGCTCCCTTTTGAGAACCCTACTGAGTAGATCTGAGATGCTTTTGAGTATGAGTCTTATTTGCCTTCAGATTCTGGCATCACCTGCCTTCTACCTCCTGAAGGTGACTGTGGGAGAAGCTGAGATGTGGGGCTGAGACTCTCCTTGTTCTTTGAATGTAGAACTGTGGCTGCTCCACTTCTCCAAGCTGTTTTTCCTGGCTCTCTGCAGATTTAGTTCACTTTCTTTTCCCTCTGCCATCATAATAGTGAGTGAATAACGTAAGTGCTGGAAGCCTGGAAGACAATGCAACAGGTTTGAAAGAGTGTGGGCATAGTGTAGTGGCATGGCCCAGCTGTTTTGTGCCTGGCTGCAGGATGGCATATTGGCCTCGGGAGGTTTAGCACTGTGCCTCCTTTGTGCCTCTTGGTCCTAAATGAAGGTATTTCAGCCTCCCACCATGTGCTTTGCCTCTGCACCACTTCCAGGTGACATTGAAGCAAATACTATAAGGGAAAGTCTGCCAGGGAGCTGTTTATCTGACTCAGCAGTTCCTAATATTGCATGGAGGGAAGATTTTTTGTAACTTAAATGCTCATGTGTCCAGGTCACAGAGGTAACCCAGGAATCCTCTTTCTGTTCAGGATTTGGATGATGATGAGTATGAGCTGGGGAAGCCCAAGAAGCAGCGGAGATCGATAGTAAGAACGACGTCCATAACCAGGGTCGGTGGAAATTAGTTTTACTAACACTGAAGGGGTTTGGCCAGGATGCACTGTGCATGAGGGTCATGGGAGCAAGCCCAGGAGACAGGAACTGGCCCAGTGAGGAGCTTGGGGGCATGTCACAGCATGTGGCATGAAGACCTAGCACAAGCAGCCAGATCAGGGAGCCCAGGGTTGTTTGGTGTGGGAGGACAGTTGGGCTTGCAGGAAGAGTTCATGTGAGGAAAAAAGAAATGGCAAAATCAGCAACTCTTCACTAAAGAGGATCCTTGTGCCAGCTGTTTTCTCCTCACTCAAGATTGCCACTTCAAATGCCCATGACCTCACACACCTGAGACATTCCTATTCTCCTTGTCTGGAGACCATGAGTATTATTTTGGTTAGTGACAGGGCCAGGCAGCTCATGGCAAATTCGAGCTGGTTTGTTCTTGAGACAAGCAAATGAAAAGCAAATGTAGCCCTTTGGCCTGTGTTACTTTTGACTTGGTGCCTTCTGTGCCCCAGATGTGGGGTATCACACTCTGAAGACATGTTTATTTTGACAGGCAAATCATGAGCCTCATGATTTGATAAAGTGTGCTTTATCATATAAGAGCCCACCAGGATGAACTGCAAGCTCCTGGAAAAACAGTGCTTTGCTAGTTTTTTTATTAAAAAAAAAAAAAAGACATATCTATATTTTTAGGCCAGTGAGTGGATAGATGTCTGTGTTAGCTCTCAAGAGCCAGAAAACTTGATTCTTAAATGCTTGCCAAAAACTTATCAGTCAGCTACAGGAGACTATTTGGAAGGTAATTTTTTTTTAAATGTTCACCTCAAGCCAACAGAGCCATCTGTCAGACCAGCAGGTTTATAATGTTTGGTGGTGTGGGACCTAATTTGTTGTAATGCAGGAGAGAAAGGCATAGAGTCTGAAAACTGATTTCGGTATGAAAGCAGCAGAGCAGGGTTTGTTGTCCCATCAATAGTCTGCTTTGAAGCAGCATCAATGTCAGATGTGTCTGGGTTTCTAATGTACTGGAAGAAAACAGTTCACTTGCACTTTATTTATGCAAAAGTGTCTTTAACTTGCAGCAACAAAACTTCAAGCAGAAGGTTGTGGCATTGCTGAAGAGGTTTAAAGTGTCTGACGAGGTAAGTAATGTGTTCTGAATGTGCTGCTGTGCGTGTTATCCTCTGACTGCTTACTGCATCTTGCTTCAGTCTTCAGGAACTGAAAGAAACTCTGTTTCCATCCAGTTTCCTTCAATTTAGTTTCAAGTCTTCAGCAGATGTGACCTTTCTTGCCACCCTGGCCCTGTATGGAGGCTCAACAGCCAATTTTAAAATGTCATCAAACATTTTCTAGATTTAGTTGGATCAAAACCAGATATTGCAACCACCTGTGTGCCTGTTAGTCTTGCAGACTGCTTTGAAATGATACTTGACCCTTTCAAAGGCAAGGAGTCCACTGTGTATGTTGTTAGTTGAGTTAAATCTCAGTTTGTTTGATCATCTTACAAGAACAACCAGGCAAGACAAGATAGAGAACACAGATCTATGAGAGGTTCAGCTGTCTGTTTAAAGCTGAAAATGAGACAGACACAGAGCTCAAACGTGTGTAGCCTTAAGTATATAATATAAAAACAGTCAACAACTTGTTTGGCTGCCAGTCCATGTGCTCTTTTGTGGCTTGTGGGAAAGAGTGAGTAACTCCTCATGCTTCCTTAGCCTTCCAAGCAGTGCTGTTAGCTTTGTTGCTCTTCCCAAGTTAGCTCTGCAGAGTCAGCAGTTGTAGCAGAGGTCTCAGCCAGCTGAGTTGCTGCTTTTCTAGAGCCATCATCCCCAAAACAAGCTCTGAGCTGTGCACAGCTGCACAGTAGGTGCCCCTCTGCTCTGTGGTGTGTGCGAAGAAGCCCATGGAAGTTAGGGTGGGAGATGTCTGTTTTTCAGTTTTGCCTGTGGCTGGCAACTGATCCTTGTCCAGGTTTCAGACGCCTCCTGTGGACACTCTTGTCACTTCTCTACTTGCTTGGAAATCAGATATTGAGATGATGAGGTATCATGGCAGCTTTTTCAGTAAATAGCACAGCAGGCTACACTGTTGGGAGTATTGTGCTTCTGTGCTTGAAAACTGGGTCTCTGTAAGACTTTGTAGAGGGGGTTGTGTGGTGAGGCAGTCTCTTGTTCATAGCTCGTTCATAGATGCTTCATCTAATAGGTAAGTGTTGCTTAACCCGATGCTGACAAGCTTGACCACCCCTGCAGCCCATGCTGCTCATGTACTTAATGTTTCTGTTGGGCACAGTAGCCTTGCACTGGCAGCAGAATCTCCCTCCCCAGTGTGTCCTCTTCCCTGCTGTGCATGCTCAGGGCTGGCAACCTTGCCAGGCTGTGCTGCAGTCCTGAGGGAGCTCAGGTGATGTGGGATTCATTTAGCTCTGGACTGAGCCAGCAGTATCTCTTTTTTGTCCTGTGTACAGGTTCTGGATTCAGAACAGGACCCAGCAGAGCATGTTCCAGAGGTAGAGGAGGACTTGGACCTTCTATATGACACTCTGGATATAGAAAACCCCAGCGACAGCGGGCCAGAAATGGAGGACGATGACAGTGTCTTGAGCACTCCAAAGCCAAAGTTAAAGTAAGTAGAGGATGACTGGTGCTGTGCAGCCCCCTACTTGACCAAGTGCCCTTGATTCTGTCTCTTTACTGAGTGCTGAGACTCCAGAGACCCTGACCAACATCAGCACAGATTAGTTTCTGTTTCCCTGCCCTGCTTTTTTCCTCTTTGACTCAGTGTCAGAGCCTTTGTGTGTGACCTTAACTCAAATGACTGCTCACACACTGATGGTGTGTGGGGAATCCATCTGACTGGAGCAAGTTTCTTTCTTCTTCCCCATTGAATATTCTGCCTGCCCAACCAGCTGAGCAGGGGCAGAAACTCTTGCCAGGCAGTGGAATTAAGCCTTACATTGGTATTTTGAAGAGATGATAGGAGCGGGCAGGAAATCTGGTGCTGAGGCAGGAGATGTGCCTGGAAACTGCAGGGGTAGAGGGGAGGAATGGATGGGCAGAGTGGTTTTCTGGAAAAGCTCAATAGGCCCTATGTGGGAGGCATGGAGAGAGCAGGCAGGACTGCAGGAAGTGGAGCAGTTCCTCAAGGCATAAGGGGGTGACTGTTATGCACACAGATGCATCCAAGCCTGTTCTGAGCTAGCTGTGGATGTTGGCAGGTGGGCGGTCACAGCAGTGTGGAGCTGAGCCAGGGGCTGCTGTCTTGGGGCTCAGGGTGTCAAGCAGATGCAGCACCCTGGGCTAAGGGTTTCTGCCTGAATAAGACTTAGCAGCCAAGCCTGTGGGAGTTGCAGTCATGCTTGTGGCTGCATGCTTGGGCCCAGGAGGTTACCATAGCTCTGGAATGATCAAAACCTAGCACTGCAGTAGGTCAGTACAGTATCTGCTAAATGGCAGCTAATTACCCGATGTCACAGTGTCCTAATTAGTGTAGAATGACCTATTTGGGCTAGGAATCAATTCTTAGTCAGCAGCCACTTGTTTCCTATCAATGAGCTAGAAGACATCAAGGATAGATGGAGGCAGGAACAGTAAGTGCTTAAAAGGCATTGGACCCTTTACTCAATGTGTTGCTACCTAGTAGGCCCTACCTTGAAAGGATTTGGAGGTAGATACTTCGGGGTAAGCAGCTGCCTTGAAGCAAGTGAAGCTTGTAGTGCACACACTGAGAGCCCTTGTCTTCTCCCCCAGTACCACAAATGAGGAGCTTTATTTGTTCTGGGATGTGTGATTGCTGGAATAAAAAATCTGTTGCCTCTGCATTTGATCCCGGGGAGATGGTTTCTGGGTTAACTGTGTGCAGTTTTTGCAATCACATTGTCAGAAGGCTGTTAATGCTCATGCTTGTAGGCAGGGCTTCTCCCGAAACTAGAGCCTTCAGTTCCTTAAACTGTAATTGAGTCCTGTAGCCTGCTGTGATGAGCTGCCTGTCTTTGTGGGAGCACAATCTGATTGTATGCACTGTCTTATCTTATTGAGCAGTGTGTAATTGGATCCTAGGGCTGGCAGCCAAATCCAGATGCAAGCTGGAAATAAAATCCTTATTAGCACCAAAAGTCACTTATTGGCAGGAGCACAGTGTCGGTGAGGGACAGTAATTCCACTTCACTTGTCTTTCAATCACGAGTTGAGGCCCTGTCTGGAATGGCATCCTGTTCCAGCTGTGCAAACATGGAGCTAGAATTGTACTGTGAAACTCTGCACCTGGTGCTCGGGGTAGCAGGGACAAAACTCCTTATGTGGGATGAGCGTTCTTCTGTTCTGCACGGAATGCTGGACCTCCAGCTACCCACATTTTAAGGAGCAAAAAGATGCCTTTACAGTCAGTGTCAGAGCTAGCCTGTGGTCCCTGGGCTTGCTAGCCTCTCTTGCTGCCCATCCTTTTGCTCACAGAAACACAATTTTGCCTGAATCCTCAGGAGTGGTAAGATGCTCTGTGAACTCCGTGTCGTTATTGCTTCTCAGAGACCATGCTGGACTTTTGCTGTTACTGCATTTAATAGGAAGGTTTTTTTTCCTTATACAGACCTTACTTTGAAGGATTGTCACACTCCAGCTCTCAGACAGAAATTGGCAGCATCCACAGTGTCAGGAGCCAGAAAGAGCCATCAAGTCCTGTAAGTTATGTTTCAAGAAGTTTATTTATCTGCAGCTAACATAGCAGCCTCAAGGTTCCTCCTACCTATCTACCTTTCCTTTGGAAGGGAATTGCTCTGGCGCCATGGGGTTAGCCTGCCATGTTCATCCCTGCCATTTGCACTACCTACAGGTATATTAGATCCCAGAAAATACATCTGAGTTCCAGGGTACTTTCTTGCCTCTCCTGCATTTGTAGCACATCATTTGGCGTAGTAGATATTAAAGGTTTGTTTCTGTGAGGCTTTTAGGTGCTGAGTTTCTAACACTGAGTGAAGGGGTTAAGTGTATTCCCCCAAGGCTGCA